>OZ024827.1:36380180-36400180 GCA_964016985.1 Anodontia alba
CGAGGCGGTTCTAACGAGTACCCACAATCTATGTTTTTGAACAGAAATAAGAAAATAATGTATACCCCCATAAACCCCAGTTTTACTATATAAAAGTGGGGTTCAAGGGGATCAACATTATATAGGCATGTTCTCGTGATGGTTAGGTATAGCATAAGAAAAAATAGTCTGATTTGATATGAGTCGAAAGTTTTTATTCAGACATGTTTTCTCCTTGAACTATATACGGTAAAATCTATTGCACTCTTGATCTGATTCACATCTATACTGTTATAAATAGCATAAACAAAGTCTGAGCCGACCTTAGACTACACCTAGGTTTAGGATTTATCAGACTTGTTTATCAAAACATTTACAATGATTTATGGTAAGCACTGCTCCTGATCTGACCACGATATTATACAGAGTCTGTCAAGAAACGGATATGGTCTGATATGGGTACATACTGTTTGCTCTGGACTGTTTGTACGATTTTTTATAGTAATGTGCTCTTGACCTGATCTGGGACGACAGCTTAAAGAGAAAGCATTCTGCTCTGATCTAGGTCTAAGCTGTTTGATCATACCTGTTTTGTCTGATCATTAACATAGAGGCAGCGTTTTGCTTTTATATGAACAGTCAAAACCGAAACTTGCCCATCGAGCCGGAAAGGCGCGAAATAGATGCGAAAACTACCGAGTAGTGAAACCTCTTCCGGAAAGGTGCGAAACTTCTAGCTGCAAAGCTGTGAGGTACCCCTATCAGAGGAGTGCATTTGTAGCACGTTTGTAATTACTGATTGAAAAGGCTTTCGAAAAGCTAACACTTGCGTGCGTATGGGAGTGGTCGGGTGTGGAAGGTGTCGTGTATCTTACGTCACCGGGGCGTCCAAATGATACTGGCTTACAGTTGGACAAGGCCTGCTATCCTTGTAGTAGGTAAGGGTAGAGAGAGTTTTTATTTATTCTGTTTCTTCACTTTCATTCCTGTTCCTCTTTCTCCTATGTCCTTCACTTTCATATCCTCTACTAATTCTTCTATCTCTCTTCTCCCTTCTCCTCTAATAATTCTTCTGTCTCTCTTCTCCCTTTCTCTGGGAAATGACACAAAATGACCTACAAGGGTTAACATGTCGTTAAACTGCATTGGTACTGCTAAGCGCAGTTTATAGCATTAGCGTGACAAAAAATTGATATTCTTATAACTACTTATTTTAGTTTTGATGAATAAGCCTAAAAAGCGATGTGAAATTAGCTGTTATTATTATTTTTTTTTATTATTATTATTATGAGCTGGGGTCATTCTCGTTTAGACGAGATATCATTTAGACTATTCCAATTCACCATTTGCATTTTGGAATTTAGCCAATTTAGCCAAGATTTGCATGTAAAGCACCCAAGAATTTTAAAATCAGCTTTAACACTTATTGTGTGCGAAGCGTGACAAAGCTTTTTATTATTATTATTATTATTATTATTATTATTATTATTATTATTATTAAAGCTTATACTTGTTTAAAGTAGTCTCTGGTGCGAAAAATTGAAAAATATGTAAATGTCCTGAGGGACATTTCTAATAAGGCATTTAAGCCTTCTACAAGCAAACAACGCCGACCCTGATCAGACTGCGCGGGAGCAAAAGCTGATCTTGATCTACGCTATTCGTATATGTCATGAGGTCGATTTTTCGATCGTATGTGAACCCGGTACCACAAATTTATTGATTATATTTAACATGGTATTTAAAATCAGTACCACTTATAACACATCAGAAGGAGAATCAGACAGGTACCACGGCATTTCAGCTTGCCTACAGGGCAGAGAAACCGTGCTTCTCATGTAGTTTTAGATGGTATGTGAATCCAGTATAACTGATTTAATGCTTATATTTTCAGATGCTATGTTCACCCAGTAGCGCTGTTAAAGCACAGTATTTTGGAAGATCGTATGTAAACCGAGAACCCCTTATTTGATGATTATATTTTCAGATGGTATGTGAACCAAGTACCACTTTTTTGATGATCATATTTTCAGATGGTATGTGAACCAAGTACCATTTATTTGACGATTATATTTTCAGATGGAATGTGAATCAAGTACCATTTATTTGATGATTATATTTTCAGATGGTATGTGAACCAAGTACCACTTTTTTGATGATTATATTTTCAGATGGTATGTTAATCCAGTACCAATTATTTAATGATTATATTTTCATATGGTATGTGAACCGAGTACCAATTATTTAATGATTATACTTCCAGATGGTATGTGAACCCAGTACCACTTATTTGATGCTCATATTTTCAGATGGCATGTGAACCCAGTACCACTAATTTGATGATTATATTTTCAGATGGTATGTAGACCAAGTACCACTTATTTAATGATTATATTTTCAGATGGTATAAGAAGCCAGTACCACTTATTAAATGATTATATTTTCAGATGGTATGTAAACCCAGTACCACTTATTTAATGATTATATTTTCAGATGGTATGTTAAACCAGTACCACTTATAACTCATCAGAAAGAGAATCAGATAGGTACTACGGCATTTCAACTTGTCTACAAGGCTGTGACGTCGTACTTCTCAGGTAAGATCGGAAGCTCGGCACAAATATATCCAGTGGGCACATGGCGTTTATACAACGTCGCATTTACGTCGATGCATCGATTTTCCCTTAAGTACAACTCTTTTGTAGACTAAACGTTTAGCATGGTAAACATAAATATTAGCTGACTTGAAAATGATTCTGATACAGACAAACCCCATTAAACCGACACTCGATACAATGACAAAAATCGTTATAATGACAATTTGCCTATCACGAAACTTTCGCTTTAAAAAGAAGTAACAATTAGTCACAACTATGCAAGAATGTTGTTATTAATACTTTATAGAAACATAAGTTTTGGAGATTTGTTAGAATCACCTCCTTGAGGCGATTCTAACAAATTTCCAAAACATATGTTCTATGAGGAAATAAAAGCAAAACAAGACATTTCTTACATATCAAACTGCTCATTAAGTATTCTGTACAACAGCAAATTCATTTTAATGGCAACATCTTTGGGAACAAATGCTGTGGTTGTAATGAGGATTCACTGTACAGTATTGACAAGCCATTGAAGACAATTTGAGTGAACTGCGTCCGTGACCTTGACCTAAAGGTCACTGTGTTTGACCAGGTGGTATCTTAAACGTTTGACAAGTTTCTAACATTTGTTAAACTATCTACTGAATATCAACTGAATGGCGCTTCTAATGAGTACCCACAACATATGTTTTGTGGAGAGAAAAAAAAAAAGAAAAAAAAAACACAAAAAAAAAAAACATTTATGTGGGTATTCCTCTTATTTGAATCTAAATATAGTAATTGCTCTTGCTGTTTATAATAATGTTTTAGCCGACACATGAAAAAAGGCCACTTTGATTTCTCCGTTGTATGATTCTTAAATCAATCATGCGCAGTCCATTATCCTATTTAAGCCTAGCGTCCCATAAAAAGGACATTGACAAACATTGAAGACCCAGATCAGACGCCGCAGAATGTGGCGTCTGATCAGGATCTACACTGTTTGAATTAATTTCAGATATTTCTATAAAACATGAGAATAATAAAATTAACCAGACACCCCTTATATAGGAAATGAACCTGTCCAAAGAGTTAAGGTAGAAGAATCCACCCGGCATAAATGGGTTAATATGGCTAGACATACCATTTTTTTGCCTGAAGCTTCCTCAGAGTCAATACTGCATATCTGCAAACAACAAAGGCTTTGGCGAGATTGTGCTGATGCGCAGGCTCGCCTGAGCCTTTGTTGGTCGCCTAAGTGATAAGTATCTTTTTGTCATGAATTAGCTCATTTATGGTTTATTTATTCACAAACATCGAATTTGGTGCATTTTATGATCTTCTTTTACAGCTGCTGACAAGACAACTGGAGGCCATGACAGTTTTCTGCCTTATGGAACGAATGGTAAGAAATAAGCAAAATACTCTGAAAATATGACATCATGTGTGATAAATGTGACGTTTTTATCAGCTCTGTTTGGGCATCTGCTTTATCATGTCACTTCTCTTATTAACTCTTGTCATGCTGAATAAATTAAGATGCCCCCCCCCCCCCACTTCTAATTTGCAGCCAATCAGATAACTTGATCCAGGTTGTTGATATAAATTCACATACTTAATGGCAAACAGTGCAGGTCCAGATCAGTTGGCTTCTGTAGAAGCCAACTGATCTGGATCTACATTGTTTGCAAAATCAAGGTATATCCGGGCTCAGCAGGACAAGGGTTAAGTAATTTACTACACAATTGATAAGGTATATTCTAGTGTGTAAATTAATTTTCTAAAATTTCAGAAATTTGTGGGCTTCCGTTTTCGATTCTTTTTTTCCCCGAGTCTTAAGTCTAATGCTTAAAACCGACATTAGTTTAAGTACTACATGCTTTTAAACTGTTTTGATATGGATTTGCCGTGGGATTGATGCTTAGCAAATTTTAAACAAAATATATTATTTTTATATTATTACTTCCTCTTTCGCCTACCCTAAAAGAGCGTACATACCCTGTATCACTCTATAAACGAAGTGAGTAAACATTATTATCCAAAATGAGCAATGATGATGATGGTGGTGTTTTCATCACGAAAACATGCCTATATAATTTTAACCCCCTTAAACCCCACTTTTATATAGTAAAACTGGGGTTTACAGAGGTATACATTATTTTTCTTATATCTGTTCAAAACATAGATTGTGGGTACTCGTTAGAACCGCCTTGCCGAGGCGGTTCTAACGAGTACCCACAATCTATGTTTTGAGCAGAAATATGAAAAATATTGGAGTTTTTTATCTGAAAAGTTTAGGATTTTTGGGGGTAAAATTTCTATATATTTGAATAGGCGTGTTTTCGTAATGAATTCCCTTTCAACACTATTCAAGTTACCGAGACGATGGAAAGGTGTTTATGAAAGACTGTGCAGTGAAGTGCCATACGGCCATAAGCCGAATTCCGTCTCCAACGAGATTCGAACTCGGGACTTAGGAAGTCCAAAACGCTAACCACTCGGCCGACCGGACGCCTCACCAAAAAGAGCAAACACATACCTTATCACACGAGAGTATTTAACCTAAGTATTTGGACAGACAGATCTGCGCAAACAGTGTAGACCTTAATCAAAACACGGAGTCTGATCACGGAATCTACATCTTCTGCCAATCATCCAGTGGTTTTCAGACACATCAAGAGATAGTGAAATAGACTCAGAGGCGGATCCAGGATCATTACGAAAACATGCCTATTCAAATATACTGAACATTTTACCACCCAAAAATGAAAATTTTCAGATAAAAAATTCTGATATTTTTCATATTTCTTCTCAAAAACATAGATTGTGGGTACTCGTTAGAACCGCCTCGGCGAGGCGGTTCTAACAAGTACCCACAATTTATGTTTTTGAACAGAAATAAGAATAATAATTTACACCCCTGTAAACCCCAGTTTTACTATATAAAAGTGGGGTTTAAGGGGGTCAACATTATATAGGCTTGTTTTCGTGATGGATTTCTGAGGGGGTTCGATTTGATAAAGTTACCGTACTTTCTCTATTTATTCTGCAGACAGACTTTGCAAACAATGTAGACCCAGATCAGACGCCATAGAACGCGGCGTCTGATTATGTCTGCACTGTTTGTCACTCCTTCAGCAATTTTACACACATTCACAGCAATAAAATGGACTTGTTGAAGAGAAAGTATTATATAAGGTAAAGAGAGTGGGTGTGAATATTTATGTTAAATTTGGTATTCTAAATTTATCAAATTTATCCAAAATTTCCCATGAAAATGAAATTTTGGGTGAAAGTGGGGATGGGGTGGGGGTGGGTTCGACCGAATCCTCCCCTGAAACTTGTTCTGATTTTAGGACAAGTATGGAAATGAATTAAATTGTCCGAAAACTTGGGTTATTTTGTGCCTAGTGGGCTCTTCTACATAAAATCTTTGGACAGATCCCTCCCAAATGAGGGGAATGTCTGATTAATTTTACTATTATAGCCATTTATATATAAATTCCTGTACTTAATGCAAACAGTGTAGACCCTGATCAGTCGCCGCATTTTGCGGCGTCTGTTCTGGGTCTACACTGTTTGTAAAAGTCCCGTTTTGAGACACCAGGCATAAATGGGTTAAATTGTATATTTTCTGCTGAATACTTTTGGATTAGTACATTATTATTTTGTTTGCTTTATTATTATTATTAATATTATTATTATTATTATTTTTATTATAATTATTATTTCCAGGCTTGCCTACCCTAACAGGGCACACTTACCCTGTTGCACTCTATGAACCAGGTGAGTAAACGTTAATTTTTACCGCTTTATGCTAATTCAGCAGACGACAAACGGATGATGAGGATATATACATATATTTTTTTTTCCGTAAAAACAGGATCTGACATATCATGAAAATAGTTTCCATGAAATGTCAAAACCTGTTTTCTCTGAAAAATAAGAAAACATATTTAAAAACTTTCGTCTGCTGAAAATTTTACCCAAAGTGCTAAGCGTTACGATCCAAACCGAGCAAAATGTACCTATCACACAAGCGCCGGTCGTACTGAGATCGTTACACAGTCTACGCCGTTCGCTATAGGAGTTTATAGAATGTGTACCGAAAATATTCATGTTTTAATTGACCATTTGGATGTGGCTCTTATGTCATTATATTATTGCTATTTTACCCCCTTTCCACGCCCCCCCCCCCCCCCCCTCCGACCCACCCAACAAGCGAACTGTGTATGTGATATAGGCGAGGGGGTGCTGTTTTCACGTCAGTCCGTCCGTTTGAAAGTTTTGGTCCTTGCAGGCGTATCTTATAACTACTGCTTATTACTGTTATCCTGACAACAATTACTGTTACCTTTCAAGCAGATAAGAGCCGAATTTGCACATGCGAACAGCGATGGTTCAGGCGAGCCCAGGTATAGCATCCGCGCAGTATCGCCAGAAACTGTGCTCTTTGCTCACGTAAGCGGTAGGCCGAAGAACAAGACATAAGGTCTTGCTAACGGGCCGGGCATGCAGTCGCACTGAAAGATTGATTCGACAGAGTCCGAAGAGCCTCTTTCTCGCGGCGCGGCTATTTTTATTCAAACCATCATGGTTTTGGAGGCTGATTTCTGTTGTACCTCTTTTCTTATCCTGAATTTAACACATATTTTTCTCCTTTCAATTATGACGTCACATCATTGCGTTGTTGGAAAGTTTGTCCAAAATCAGTCGGACGCCTTATTTCGATTATACCTGTCTCCATATGTATTTGATTTTGGCCACAATGACATCAGATTGGACCTCTAATATAATTTATCGTATCTCTGAATTAATGTTGGTCATATTTTTTCAGAGATTCGATAAAGATAATTTCATTCTTGATTCAGTTCAAGAACGAGAGACTAACTGAAATGTTACAGGCTGTCAGATGCTACATTTTATAATTGTATTAATACTATATATCAAGGAACACGTTTTTAATGTTACCTAGAACCCGAGGTACAGCTTTTCATTTATGGATCGTTTGTTTGTTTGTGTTGAGGTTTTACGGCCCAGTCAACCCAATGGGCGCCGTCAGTTTACCTAGCCACACGTTTACTGGGCAGGCTTAGTCCTCTAAGCGGTTAACCAGTGTTGTGCACATTCTTTCGCCAGAAACTGCCAACTGCCCTTCTTGAATCAGCGGAAGGGAGAGAATGACCGTAGAAAATATTTCATGATCAATCTCCACGAAAGAATGTTGCCGACCTCGGCGGGGATTGAACCCGCGACCTCCTGATCTCCAGTTGGACGGCGCATCCAACTGAGCCACCGAGGCCATGTACATGAGGTACCGCTGTTTGTCACCAAAGTCTCCTCATCCACTTGGTACTCAATCCAGGGCACGTCGAGCTACATGTAGATATATTAATGGCCTGAAGATGCTTCGAACCGCTCGGGATTTCGAAACCATGTGCAGCCGTGGGCAAGTCGAAAGCCTTAGCCACTAGACAACGGAACTCACCTAAAATTTATTAAATGAAAAGCCCTATTTACATTGTCATTATACTAGATATCCAGCTCGTATTCTGCTTAAAACTATATCGGAACGTTTATTGGCCCGACAGGATTCCTGCCGGCTTGATAACGGTCCGATATAGATTTAAGCAGAATGATAGCCAAGTATTTAGTCAGTAATAACTCCAACCTTTGGTAATCTAGCCGAGCAAAGGCATCTACATACATCTTGATGCCATACAAAGAAAGACTCACAAAGGGCATGAAGTCAGTCGTGCTATTTTTACATTTCTTTTACAGCTACAACTTCCATTCTTGATTCCGTTCTGACAGTATTTATTGGTAAGTTTGCAATCTTTATTAGTATTATTATTATTGTTGTTGTTGTAGTTGTTGTTGTTGTTCTCCATGAACAAGTGCACTAGGGTCCCACTAAGGATTATGCAATTTGCTAAACATATCTGTCAATCAAATAAAACGAGAAACTTGTTTTTGGAAACTTGTATGTTCGTTTATCTCTCGTTCCAGCTTTGTAATAAACAAATGTAGCTGAATTAGCCCAGTCTTAGAGTGCGGTTACTGGAGATTTGTTTTTGCCTGGCAGTTAATTTAAAAGAAGAAAATGCAAACATGTATAGAATAAGTTACAGAAGCTTAAATTCTGAGCATTCCAGTGCTTGCTACATTAATGATACCCCGACGAATATAGAGTCTGAAATTCATTTGTTTGCTGATGACCGCGCTAGCTACAGACAAATCGAAACATTAAGACCCAAACACTTCAGTGTTTGGGTCTTAACGTTTCGATTTGTCTGTAGCATGTAAATGTAATTGATAAGCTTCTCATGAGGACAAGAGAGAGTGGGAATGGCAACCCAATGATATTGGAGATAAGCTAAGTATTTTATATCTGAGAAGAGGAATTTAGTTTCTTTATATTACATATCTAGATGAAACATCACAGGTAATTAGAAAACGTGAGGCTTCATATCACGATCAAGGACTTTTGCGCCATCTGTTCCATTTCTTGAGTTATCTGCCTTGATATATCTGAAATGCACTTTGGCATTTTTTTCTTTACTATATGGACTATTTTGATAATATATCATAGGTGTATTTAGGACTTGGGGCTACATTTTGTGGCAAAAAGGTGCAACTCTGACTGTTATCTGTCTTTGATTGATCTCAAAGGTAAATAAGAGGAACTGATACAATCAGATCCACATCCTTAAAAGTGAACCTTGGCTTAAGCTACATTACTGTTTTCAGTATCTGGCTGAAACAACATGTATTATGCATACATAACTGAATATAGATTACATATATACTAGTCCGTAGTGGCGAAATTTCATGCAATGTCTGAGATGCTTAATTTCATTTTCCTCTGCAACCATTACAAAAAAAAAAAAAAGAAAAAAAAAAGAAAAACGTCTATTCAAATATATAGAAAATTTCACCTCCAAAAACTGAAAATTTTCAGATAAAAAACTCTGATATTTTTCATATTTCTGCTCAAAACATAGACTGTGGGTATTCGTTAGAACCGCCTTAGCGAGGCAGTTCTAACGAGTACCCAAGTCTATGTGTTTGAGCAGAAATAAGAAAAAATAATGTATATCCCTGTAAACCCCAGTTTTACTATATACAATGTACGTAAAAGTGGGGTTTAAGGGGGTCAATATTAGACAGACATGTTTTCGTAATGATTGCTTTTTACTGTCTTTCTTTACTTACTTTGATAAAATGTGTATTTGCTATAATTATTTCTTCCAACAGCGATCATTCCCGCAGCGGTCGTTTTCATCACCGCCTTGTACAGGTACAGAAACAGGGCTAAAGTCAACACAAAAGTTACAAACTCTCTTGTCGAACAGGATACCATAAAACATGTTAGAGATGTCATAGAACAGAATGACCAAACAACATTAGAAGAGATTATTGGTCCAGTTGCAATAAAAACTGCTTCCAAAGAAACAACAAGTGCTAAATCAGAATCAGAATATTGTAATGAGACATCTTTAGGAAGACTAAGCAAAAGTCCAGATTGTACAGACGATTTCATTCAGTTTTCACGAAATCGCTCCAGTGTAGATTGCAATGTTCCAACCTCGTCTTCTTCATCTATATATGGCTGTGATATTTCTACCCAGTATGATCCTATTACTTCTGTTGCTGTTCAAACTCCGCCCCAGGCCCTTTATTCCCGTACCCTGAAATCATCCTCTTCACGTATGAGCTTCGCTTCTTCACTTGTTGACAATCCCTTTGCTCAATCTGGAAGTGTTTATGCAGTTGGTGAGGTCATAAAGTCAGGTTCCTTCAATCTAAAAATCATCGATATCATAGGTCAAGGTGGTCAGGCGATTCTTTATCGGGTACAAATTGGGAGGTCTATTTACGCTGCCAAAATTTCACATTCTGGTTCAACTCCAAAAGACCTTCAGTATGAATATGATCTTATGTCAGAATTGTCCCACCCGCATATAGTTTCAGTATTTCAGGAAATCCCTCGTGGTTTTCTTTTGGAGTGTTTGTTTGAAGATCTGCTCTCTTTGATTGGAAGAGTTGAATCACTTCCTCCCAATGATCGTGACAATATTGCTCTAGGCATTGTTCAGGCAGCTTCTTATCTCCATTATTCTGGTATCGCCCACTTGGATATTAAGCCCGATAATGTACTTATGACAGCTTGTGGAATTCCAAAACTCGCAGACTTCGGACTGGCAATGAGGTTTCGTAACGAAAATGGATATATTTGTTATCTCACAGCTTTTCACGGTTCCTTTGAATACGTTCCGCCAGAAATGTTCCTTTTAACGGCCCCTATTGATATGATGAAATCTGATTCTTGGAGTTTAGGTGTTACTTTTTTCGCCATGTTGTCTGGTCATTTGCCCTTTTCATGCTCAACTGAGATGGAGTTACTCTCCAACCAGTTGAATGGAAATTATTGGTTGACCGATACTTTGAAACTTAGGATAAAAAATGACCCACAATATTCCCGCTTCATGGATATGATCAGGGCTTTGTGTAATATTAACCCAAAGGCTAGACTTTCAGCTTCTGAAGCTCTTTCATTTTACTGGCGTCAAAATCTGTAAGAAGCGAGGTTCATTCACTTGACAAATCTGCTATTGCACAAGTACAAAGACATTTGAGCCGGGGCACAGCATTTCCTACAAGGTTGCATGTGCGCCCAGCGAAAACTCAGATCAGCCTGCGCATCCGCCTGAAGGCGCTTTAGATCCATGGCAACCCACAGAGTGCCCTGTGAAGACTCTGATCAGACTGCGCGGATGCGCAGGCTGATCTGAGTCTTCACTTGGAGCACATAAAATACTGTAGAAAATGCTGCGCCCCGGCTCATTTTAATCATAATATTGCACATTCCAAAATTCCTATAAATATATATATATATATCTCATATCCCGGGTACTCTTTTTCTTGCCTTCCCCAATCCTCAGACAGCTTGATACCAGGGTTTAATTTACCTTGGGTATCTCTCGTTTCACTTGAAGTATCTTGTTCTCCGGTGACCTTACCGTAGCTACGCTATCTGCATGCCTATCCCCGACTTAAACATTTTTTTTTCTTTTGTTTCATTTTCTTTCAGTTTTTGCTTTTATTTTTAATATTAAAAGGTACATTGCAAGGTTTACAGACTCTTTTGAATTTTTATTTCCAGCGACCATTTATTTTGTACGCAGTTCGGCTCATTCCTTACTATTTTCTAAATAATGATGCATAAATTGGCAGCACTATTCTGAGGGGAATGGCCCTTGAGAGCAATGCACATCTCACAAAAAATGAAAACAGTTGAAGTATCGATGTTTTCTGGGCCAGACAAACTATTGTCGGCTTATTAAACCTCATTATCATATACTTTTTTAGAGTTTCCGAAATGCGCTGAAGGGTCAAAAAACGACCGAAAATGGAGCTCTCGCACGACAAAACCTGCAATCAGACTTGAGCGACCAGCTGAAACTCAGATCAGCCTGCGCATCCGCGCTGTCTGATCAGTCTTCGCTGATCGCATGTGCCTTCCACAGCCTCCAGGATATCCAAAGAGGAATGAACAAGAACCCGTGCCATACTGGGTGGATGTACAGGCTGATCTGAGTTTTTGTTGCTTACATAGGTCTTATTGTAAGTTTTGCCATGCGCTGGCTCAAATATAACCTGCATAATAGTTAAGTAAGAAGAGAAAGTTTAGGGTCGCCACACGGCACTAACATCGGTAGCTTTGAGGTGGCAAATTCTAATATTGCATTTTAGTCTGGTATATGTCTCCGGGTATTTAGGGACTTTTGGGGACATGTCTTTGTAGTTGCCTAATGACTGAATTCGATTCATTATTTATATTACTCTCTGAAAGAACACATACACACACACACACACACACACACACACACACACACACACACACATACACACACAAAACGAAAAAAAATACATTTTAAACGCATCATGATTAAAAACGTACTAAAGCTTTTAGCATGTTTAGACTGTTGCAAATTACTACAAGTTCTGTAGGAGGAATTAATCAGTTGGAAGTCCTTACGCTTCACTCCAAACAGTGTCATATACGGTATATCATGTATAATACCCTATAAAACGGAAATCTTTCAATGACCTTTTTATCTGGTATCTTCCCATTTTAAGAACCAAAACTTTTTTAGCGACCAAAAGATATTTATATGACCATTTTGATTTTGCAAATAAAATAGTCTGTCTTAAGGTATTTCTATAATTACCGTCAATACTGAGAGAGAAAAAGACACCGGATTTCAATAACGAATGGAATGTACCTCAGCTGGTCATATTTGCTGCTTATCATGTACAGTATAACCTCAATGGCTCGAACACGGATGGCTCGTTTACCCTGGATGATTCGAACTCTTTTTTCAGTCCCTACAAAATTCTTCCAATAGCTCAAGAAAACAAATATTTAGGGATTTTTTCTTATTGTATTATGGAATTGTATGTTGTGTGTACTCATTAGAATCGCCTCATCGAGGCGATTCTAACGAGTACACTCAACATACAATCGTTGTGTAGAAAATCGAAAGGATTTCCTTAAATTATCGCTAGTTGCTTCCTGAACTGGTGCCATGATTAACCCTCAGTGGCACGAACTACCCATGTCCCTAAGATGTTCGAGCCATGGAGGTTCGAATGTATTTTGACGAAAAACGCAACAAATCACTTAAAAATTGTACATGTAGGAAATGATGAAATAAATTATGGCGATAAGCCAGACTATAAGCTGCACATACATTTTCAGATACTTTCCAAGAAACACCTACAAAAGTTAAATAAAATAAAAAAAGATAAACAAAATAAAAATGAATAAAATTTATAAACGTCCTACTCTGCATTTATTCCCGACGTATGTCGTTTTAACATTACAATATTATGGAAAAATTATAAACAAACACCTTTTTTTGCATATGTGTAGGAAAACCTCGACTTAACAACGTTTTGCACCAAGTTACCCAAAGACCCACATTTCAGTTATAATTATCAAGCAGATATCTTTTCACAGAATCAAGTTCTTTTTGTTGTTTTTTTTATAAGTTATATTCACTTAGACTGTATCAAACATGCTCTTGATATTATTCTGATTCTCATAAAGAATGGGAAAACTGAGAATACATGACCTTAAAAACATACATAGGTGATTGAATATTTTGGTCCGTTTAGCTTGAGGTGACTTGGAGCAGTTCAGTTGCATTGTAGGTCTTTGGGTAACTTGTGGTAAATCGTTCAACCATGGTTCTGCAATACGTGTAGGCACGGCTGAAATATGTACAAGTCAGGTAGCAAGTGATGCGGTTAAAGAAAATGTGCAATTTTCAGTCTGAGCTTATCGTCATTATTCATTTCATAATTTCCCACGTGTACAATGTTTAAGTGATTTTGTGAATCTGATTTCCAAAATACATGATAAGTTGCAAATATGACCGGTTTAAAGGACGTTTCACTAGTTATTGAAATCTGGGCCCAGTTGTTCAACACTTTACGAAGTTGTTAGCTAACGTGATCTAAAAAATTCTATCTTAAAATATGGCACATTGATATTTTTGCTGAAAAAATTGTGAAAGGCTCATTTTGCAGCAAAAATAGCTATGTATATAAAAACAAACTTAGCTACAACATTTAACGAGTTTGTCAGTAACGTGCTCATTAAGCTAACGATGCTTTGAACAACTGGGCCCCGGTGTTCTACAAATACCTTAAATAGAAAGGGAGGCAATGATCAGGAATCGCTATAATTACCTAACACCTTCCGTTCCAAGACACTACGGGGAATGAAGGAAGCACTGAAAGTAAGGCACCGCAATTAAAACACTACAAGCAGAAAGCCAAAAGGACAGTTTCTTCCCAAAAAATGGTCAAACGGCTATCCAAAATAAAAAATTGCACAAGACAAACATGCAAAGACACACAATGATAGACGCAGCAAACAAGTGCAAAAGCACCGCCCCGGAACGGCCAGTAAAAATACCACGGGGAGGGGAGCAAATCGACCCCATGTGGCCACAACCCTCGCCCCTAGTTCTGCCGCGGTATACACAAGACACCCGTTCAGTCCGCGCGAAGGGCTCCCAACTCATCAGTGCAACACCTCCGAGATTTAGCGATTAAATTATATTTAGCATAGTACCCGCATAAATATTTTTAACATATATATTCCTGAATGGAAAAAAAAAACATGATTTTTAGGTCGAATGTTTACAGTCGACCAATATACCCAAACGCCATTTTTAGCCACGCTATTCTTGTCGTTGTGACGTCAGAATCCTGTTGATAGATGGTTATCTATAAAACCTGGACTGGGACATTTGGGACATTGGCAAATAGGGCAGACTCAGATCAGACGCCACAGAACGCGGCGTCTTATCAGGGTTCAGGGTTTGCATTATTTGCTTAAATTACAGAAAGTTAAGGGTTAAATGAAACCGTTCAGGACCATTTTCTCATCTTACACTCAGAGACAATCTACCCACCAGTGCTGTCAGTGCTTTGATTATTGTCAGGGACCGCAGTTGCGACCCAGTTGGATTGTGTCAGTTCGTTTTGCTTTTCACATTCGTGCGCAATTCATGCGCAATTCGCCCTCTACCGGATGCCAAATCACATTCTATTCAATAAATTAATTATACTAACCATATTCATGTAAGTCTCAGTTGGTAACTATTCTTATGTTTGCATCATTATAAGTTCAGTATTATGATTAAACAATATGATGTGTCCTGCTTAAGAGCTTACCCATTTTATGGCCGTACAAGTGCAGGATAATCACAGCATTCATAAGCTATCCAGAGAACAACTGGCTCATGTAATCAATGACCTGAGAAAGATTTGACCGGCAGCACTAGTCCTGTACACAGGTTCCTTTGAGCATGCTTAATTTGCATTTTCAAGGGAGGCAAATTTCTCGGTATTGTTTGTCGTCCTTCTGAAAGGTTCTACTCTAAAAGGAATGAATTTGCTCCAAACCTCCAATGTAAAAACGTTCTTCTCTAAAAGGAAAGCATTTGGTCCCTCCCTCCTACCTCTCCCCCTTCCCACTGGAACAAATTCTTTCTTGTAAGCTGAAGATCGCTTTAGAAAATGTATAACCTTTGACTCATTGCCATGATTTGGCTTACCTAGCTCTAGATAAAAGGGGTACCAGAACAACATTTTTCATATTTCCCCATATGTTCGAAAATATATGTTGTGGGTACTCATTAGAAGCGCCTCGCCGAGGCACTTCTAATGAGTACCCACAACATATGTTTTCGTGGCGGAATAAGGAAAATATCACAACTTTTCAGTTGAAATATGTGCCTTATCTGGAGCTATGGCTCTGCTGTATCCATTAATCCGTGTTAAGTTTTCTAAAGGAAGCGACCGCTGGAAAACTCTGCCTCTTTCTCTCTTCATTAACGCCGTATTTGTTGCTGGTTAAGTCTTTGATGTAATTTCTAAACTCGGGTTTCATCATATCTTCTATCATCTCCTCTGAAAATAAGATGAATTCTTATAGACGGAAGCCTTTATGTGACGTTGCGTTTTGTGTAAGGATGTTTTGTGTTTTGTCTTAGTTATACCATGGTTCGTGCGCATGTATGATGCGATAATACACGAGCGCGAGCGAGTGCATTATCGCACGTACATGCGCAGAATCATGGTATAAATGACTTATCACATTTGCATGCATGCAGACCATCTACATCGCGAGATATTCCATGCTAAACGTTGGGAATTTAGGCCACTATGTGATAAGTGTATGTAACTTGTGACTTCTGTGTTTTGACTTTTAAAAGTAACCACCAATGCACAGGCAATCAGTAGCCGGTGACTTTACCTTCAAAGCTACAGGTATTTCGTATAGTGCAGCATATAAAAAGCTAAAAAATAACAAACACTTTTTCCTGTTTGACATCACTTTCTTTTGTGCCATTTAAAAGGCAAAACGCACATGTTAAAAGACGTAACACAGAACAAAAAAGCGAAAATTCAAAACATAAAACTCAAAAGTCAAAACACACAAGTCACAGGATACAAACACAGAACTTCAAAAATCCTTACACAAAAGCCTATAGCTGACATTGTGTGTGTGTGTGTGTGTGTGTGTGTGTGTGTGTGTGTGTGTGTGTGTGTGTGTGAGAGAGAGAGAGAGAGAGAGAGATATGTTTTGCAGGCTTCCGTAACACGGTATTATTGATTCGTTTTCATTTCTGATCTATTCTTCGGACATGAACTTTATATACTTTTTAGGGTACTCCATGCACTTGGCAGATTTCTCACCATTTTTGACAAGGGTGACAATTTTTGTGACTTCCTCTTTGCTCTCCTATATACAAATTCCTTCCTGAAAAGTGGTCTACGAGGGCAAGTCAATAAGTAACCAGCCTATCCCATTTCCAATGGATCGAGACACCCAAGATTTTCATGCCTTGTTTCAATACATGTTTTAGGCCTGAGGGCAAAATTGCACCCTTATCGTGTCATTCACTCATAAGATATTGAATGTCAAACATGGCTAGCGATGCAAAAGTAAGCTTTTCGTCAAAAGTTGACTACCGTGCTGTAATTCGGTACTTGTATTTGAAAGGGAAAACAGGTCAGGAAATACATTGCGAGTTGACCAATGTTTATGGGTCTTCTGCACCATCGTATGCACAAGTTAAATTCTGGGTTGGGGAATTCAAACGCAGTAGAACGTCTTTAGAAGACGAAACCAGGTCTAGACGTCCATCAGATGCCACCGATGAAGAAATATGTAACAAAGTACGGGATCTGGTGTACTCTGATAGGCGAATTAAGGTGGAAGAAATAGCGAATGCATTACACATTTCACATGGTAACGTTTCAACAACTTTACATGATCGCTTGGGTATGCACAAGCTAACAGCCCGTTGGGTCCCAAAATCCCTTAGCGACGAGCAAATGGCAACCAGAGTATCAGTATACAGCGCATTGTTGAAGCGGTTTAGGTCAAAGGAAGATGATTTCCTTTCACGTCTGATGACTGTAGATGAGACCTGGGTCCATTATTATGAGCCAGGGAATAAAGCTCAAAGTCGCCAGAGTGTAGGGCTGGGGTCTCCGAGGCCAAAACGCAACCCTCTGGTGGCAAGGTGATGGCAACTGTATTTTGGGATGCACAAGGCGTTATTATGTTGGACCTTCTAGCAAAGAAAGTACAATAACAGGTGCGAATTATGCAAATTTACTCGACTAACTGAGAATTGTGATCCGTGAAAAATGCTGAGGTAAACTCTCCAAAGGGATTCTGCTCCAACAGGACAATGCGAGAGTCCACACTTGCAAAATTGCAATGGATGCTGTTGAGCGGAATGGGTACGAGCTAATACCGCAACCCGCCTATTCTCCGGACTTAGCTCCTAGTGACTATTTCCGATTCCCAAACTTGAAAAAAGGATATCCGTGGACGTCATTTCCAACGAAGAAGTCATAGCGGCAGTTGAGGAGTGGGTCAGAGACAAGGATCCTGGCTTCTTCAGTTCTGGGCTGATGGCACTGGAACACCGTTGGTCCAAGTGCATCATTCTAGAGGGCAATTACATCGGAAAAGAAGAGATCGATCTCACCCAGAAATAAGTTAGGCTGGTTTTTTATTGACTTACTCTCGTACTCTAGAAGGAAAGTATTTGCTACCGCTTGGTAAAATATTATGCGCGTCCAGCGGGAACTGCAAGGCCGTTCCCGTAACCGCCGGAGGCAGCTCAGCGTGTTCGACGCTAGCCAATAAACTCATCGTGTAACCTATGATATGTGTAACCAAAATGTGGTGGTTACATTCGGTACTTATGCATTAAGGCAAGCGTTTCTGTGATTTGCCACAGCGAACCCATAGCAGAGGCTATTGACACGACGGA
The DNA here is from genome assembly GCA_964016985.1 of Anodontia alba. Lineage (NCBI taxonomy): Eukaryota > Metazoa > Mollusca > Bivalvia > Lucinida > Lucinidae > Anodontia > Anodontia alba. Next base: position 36,398,614 of record OZ024827.1, read on the forward strand.
CAGGCCAATAAGTATTTACATGGCGGCAGGGAATTTCAAGTAGTTAGAAAGTCAGGGCATTTTGAAATATGGGCGCTTTTTTAGTCCAGAAACACCTTCTAAAACAATTCAAGAGAATTGTTCTTTTTTTTCCTTGCACACTAATACTATGTTTGTGTATCAAAAAGCAGATTTAGTCTATAGTTTCACAAATCATTCGAACTTATTGCTATTCTAACACAAAGCTCGGAAGGGCAACTCTCTTTTGGATATTGGAGAAGAGGAGGTAAAATATCATTTTTTGATGAGGTTTTTGTAGATTTTTGTCATTGAAAAAAGGCAACTTTGTTTGTCATTGAGATTGCTACCCTATATATGAAGGTAGTGATGATAATTTGGACACACCGATATAGGTTGCAACTGTAAAATTCATATAAATAACAGGGCCCAGTTGTTCAAAGCATCGTTAGCTTAACGAGCTCGTTAAGGGTTATTTTGTTAACTGTTTTAGCGGATTCAATATACAATATTCTGAAATTTTTTGCTGAAAAAATGTGAGTAGCTTTTGCATTGTATGCAAAAGCTACTCACATTTTTTCAGCAAAAAATTTCAGCATATTTGCATATCACTTGATTTGAATTTTAACGAATCGTTAACTAACGACATCGTTAGCTTTGAACAACTGGGCCCAGATGTTTATTAGAAATATATATGAGGTGCGCCATGGGAAAAGGTGTCTTTGCGGCATATACGGACAGCCAAGGCCTAGGTCAGCCTATGTATTCGCGCAGTCTGATCACTTTGGTTCTTTTTATGTGTTAGCATTTGCACACTGGTTTCGTACAACGACAATTCTAAGAAAACTGGAGATTTCATGAAATTGAAACTGAAGAAGGGTTGCATTTCCTATGTAAATAAACTTAAAGGAAACATCAAATAAGCGAAAACAGCAGACTACATTTTGTTGAGTCTGTTCCTGTACAGTAATCTACACTAAGGTCTTCTGGTTACTGTACATTGTACATTAACTCTTTGCATGCTGGGTAATTTTACATGCTGTTTTGTCGTCTGTGGATCTTTTTTTTTTAAATTAACTTTTTTCAAAAAACAATCTTACAGACGTACCATCACAGTGTGTCAAACAGTTTGGATCCACATCAGGCCCGACAAGTTGTCAGGCCTGATCTGGGTCCAAACTGTTTGCAAAGGTTATCAGCAGACGACAAAAGTCGCCACCCGAGCGGGGAAAGAGTTAAATATTTCGGTGCCAAACCTGAGTGAACATTTTTTTTTTTAATATTTTGAACACTCTTACACATTCTGAACTTCCAACATCCGATTCGGACAATTTGGCATAAGTGATGCTTTTCACGTGTAGACTGTCGCAAATACGCCACCGTAGCCCGAAAAACACCTATGAATTTCGAAGGCTCTCTGTGATTCTCACCCCTAGCAGGCACACGACGTTGAAACAGCATCGTTTCAATGTTGATGTAACGTCAAGGAAGCTGAATCAATATTGAAATGACATTGTTTGAAAGTTCTGTGCCCGCCGGGACCCTTTATCTTACCGACAATGTGTTCTTC
>OZ024827.1:36405180-36740180 GCA_964016985.1 Anodontia alba
CTAATATGGTATTAAGGCGCTTATATTAAAATAAATTCAAGCCAGGCTCCATAGCGCAGTAGGTAGAGCGTCTGACTGCAGATTCGAGGGGTCGTATGTTTGCATCACAGCACGTCCACATACCTTCCATGGAGATTATCAAATAATTTCTACGGTCATCCACCCAACCCACTTCCGCTGACAGAAGAAGGGCAGGTGTCAGTTACTGGAAAAAAGGTATATGCTCAAAGCACCGCTAAGCCACCTAAAGGATTAACCCTGTTCAGGATAATTGTGTGTAAGTTAACTAACTGTCCCGATATGACCTTAATAGTAATGTCTAGGCTGTCAAATCTCCTAATCAAATTAAATAAAAATATGAAATTCAAACTACATTAAGAGATAACGTAGAAATAGTTGCAACTTTGTAAATGTCGTTCCAGATATCATAATGAGAAATACAATAAATTCTAAAAAATGTGATTCTTTGGAAGCAAGAAATATATAAGAAGCAAGAAATATAAAACGAAAATAGCATACTGGATTTTATTCAGTCTGTTCATGATCAGTAATGTAAGGTATAGCACTATCCACGCATCCTATATAGCCCATGACTGAGCAATATTTTATTTTCAAATAATCCAACTCAACCCATAGATCCCAAAAGGACTAGAAAATATAAACTATACAGAAGTATGGAGAGACGCCCTTAAGGGATGTTTCACAAAAACAGCTGTTGTAATGGCAAATTGAAGACCTCGATCAGACGCCACTGCAGCGATATCTGATTTGGATCTCTGTTTACAATGGTCCCTTTTGAAGATTGCTAGCCAAATTGCTTTATTCTGATATCCTTGACCGTAAATTGTTCCCAGTATCCAAGTTTTAAAACATATGCCCTACGTATGATCAGAGCAGATGTTTTGTATACGAATAAGTGTTTCACAGATTATCATTTTGTATATCGTAAACGACTGGACGCAGGCGACTTGTAGGGTCTGGATACGACATTACAGAGGGGTTCGATTTGAACTTTACAAGAGAAAAGGTATACAAAATACCTAGCTTTTCCGAAAATTCCCCATGAAAATAAAATCAGTCTCTAGAGAAGGTCGACTGAACATTTAAACCTCCCCTGGATCCACATCTGTGTCCTGCCTACATAATAATGTGTAGATCTTGTATGTGTACTCTGGTTAGACTGCGCATTTGAGGCATATAGATCCACTATGAACTCATTATGTCAAAGGTTTAATTTTAATAGTTCGATGCATCCCCATCGGTATTTTACTAAATACGACTCGTACATTTTATAATATAAATATGGTGCATCCAGTAAATACCATAATAACCCTGACAATTGGGGCACCTTATCTATTTAAAAATGTCCTAAAATTTGAAACAGTCCATTCAATATCATTACGAAAACACGCCTATTCAAATATCTAGAAAAATTTTACCTCCAAAAATTGAACATTTTCAGATAAAAACTCAGATATTTTTTTCATATTTCTGTTCAAAACATAGATTGTGGGTACTCGTTAGAACCGCCTCGCCGAGGCGGTTATAACGAGTACCCACAATCTATGTTTTTGAGCAGAAATAAGAAAAATAATGTATACCCCTGTAAACCACAGTTTTACTATATAAAAGTTGGGTTTAAGGGGGTCTAAATTATATAGGCATGTTTTCGTAATGGTCTAAAAATTGATGTATGTATGGCAAACAGTGTAGACCCTAATCAGACGCCGCGTTCTGCGACGTCTGATCTGGGTCTACACTGTTTGCTAAGGCCTCCTGTCCAATATTTAGGGTTATTACGGTACCATAATCATGGAATACAGCCCTCCCAAGGCACCGAATGTGATTAGAATGACATGAAACGACATCAGAGAACAGCACTCTAATGAAACCAGAGCAAACTAAACAAAAAAGAACTGCGATAGTAATACCTCATTGGAAAGGTCAATAGTAAACTGGGGAGTGATGTTGGGGACCTAAACTTGGTTCTACGAGCCGCTCAACCCTCCTCCCCTAATCTCGATACACTTTAAGTTTCATATAAATACACGGTCCGCATAGGAGCTCCCTAACTGACGAGTGATCAACGCAGAAACATGTAAATTTACTTCTCAACACTACGATGGAACACAGATGAGGGCGAAGATAAAACTCAAATAGAAACAATCGTAGAATGACCATTAACCTAGTTGGTTGTATAGTACTGGCCTGTGATAACACAGGAAGGAGATTCAATCAAACTTCAATGGCTCGAACATCTTTGGGACCATGGAAATTAATCTAAACATGAGTAGCTTGAGCCACCGAGTGTGGGAGGCAAATGAGGATAATTTAGAGATGTCTTTTGGATCTTCTTTAAAATAATGGTATGTTGAGTGTACCCATTAGAATCGCATCAATGAGGCAATTCTAATGGGTACGTGTAACATACATTTTCATGATAAAATAAGAAAATTTCCCTAAAATATCTAAAAAATATTTGTTTCCTGGAACTATCAGAAGAATTTTCTAGGGACTCAAAACGATTTTTGAATCAGCCACGGAAAACAAGCCATCGGTGTTCAATTCACTGAAGTTTAACGGGGCGTGGGGGGCATGGGGGGAGAAGGGGAATGCAGGGGGAGGGGGAGCTGGTGTGATGGGGTACAGAAATCACTTACCATGTTCTCATAATCTCCTGTAGTTTCTCATCAGCCGGATCTAGATCAGTAAACCATTCTGGGTATTTTGTTTTAACAGTCCAATAGTTCTCAAGTGTCTCTTTGGCTAATAACTGACTAAACTTTCTCGCTCTCAAAAACCGCAGAAGGAATGAAAACTCTACAAGCATAAACAATACCGTAATAATCTTAAGTGTTGGAATAAACCGACCTGAGCAAACTGTGTAGACCCAGATCAGATGCTAAAGAACACGGCGTCTGATCTGGGTCTGCAGTGTTTGCCACTCCAGCGATGTTTAAGACTCACAAGATAAAATATTTAGACGTAAACGTCTAAGTACCGGCGCAAATTTTCATGTTTACTTAGAAGTATGGGACACGGGTATACTAAAGTATAATAAATTTTCAATGTAATAGGTAAAAAAGAACAACAATGTGATTCTTTAATGTATGCTTTTAGTAAGTTTTATGAATTTTCTTGATCAGGCAATATGCGAATCCTAGTCATATTGGGATCTCCACGAGATTTAGTTTGTACATTATTATTTAAAAAAGAAAAAAAACATGCGAAAACTTAAATAAGTTACCAGACCTTATCTAGAAGCTTATTTTAGCATGCGCCAGATATATATATATATGTTTGAACTTTTTAAGCATGGACCACAGGTCATAGTCAAACTTACCAAAGATGGACTGCAGGTCATATTCAAACTTACCAAACTGCGCTCTGCGCTAATCGAACACTTCTCCATAGTAAAAATCCAAAAGCTACTATTAAGAGACCGGCGCGATTCGGGCGCCAGTCAATAAGCAGACAGTAAAACAGTTTTGGTGTGTGTGGAGAGTGGGGGGGGGTGCAAATTTAAGGACCGGTAGGGTAAGTATTTAGAGTAAAATACGGATATGTGCTGACTGTAGTAAGTATGTGTTTGAATAAAAAATGCATATAAAATTTTGAAAAAAAAAAAAAAAGCCCACCTACCGCATACATGGATCCAACTTGGATTAATAGCGATCTATGTGGTGCCACAGGAAAGTGATTCCATAATAAACAGTTCAAAAGTTTTGTGTCTTTCCGCATTATGTTTTACTGTATTAATAACAGCATGTTTCAAAAGGTATAAATCTGCAACGTGTATGGGCATTTATTGTTTTGAGTACAAATTACTATAAAATTAATCGGCCTTGACATTGTAGAATATGTATTTGTAATTTCAGTAAAAGAAACCTGATTACATGGAACATTACCTACCATTCTTTGGTTTTGGAATGTTCAGTAGGTTTCTGTTTGCAGGTTTCTAGTATTCATACTTTGGTCTAAAAGAGTACTGGAACCTGGTAATATTCCGCCATTCTTATAAGGGACACAACTTTAGTGACTTCCCGTTTCTTGCATACCAAATCCCTCTTGAAAAGGGGTCTACTCTAAAAGGAAAGAATTTGCTCCCACAGGGAGAAAATTCTTTCCTGTTATAGTAGACCCCTTTTTAGAAGGGAGGTAAATAATGTTGATAAAGTTGCCGTCCCTGAAAGTGCACCAGTTCCGCTTAACCCTCTCAGCAATGTAGACCAAGACAGATTCCTAAAGGTGTAAACAGTGTAGATCCAGATGAGACGGCTAATCTGGATTTACACTGTTTGTCATTTTGTTCTTAATTTAAAACTATCATCATTTTGACAACAAATGAGGTGTCCAAATGCAGAGGTGGAAGAGTCTATTTCAGAAACTCAGGGTTGAAAGTGTTAAAGCAATTACAGTCGAACCTCAACAGATCGAACACTGGTGGCTAATTCGAACTCGTTTTTTGAGTCCCTACGAAGTTCTTCCGATAGCTCTAGCCGTCCCTAATCGTTTATTCTCGTGAGAATGCTCGGCTTGTCACGGAAAATACCGAAGTCATATCCGAAGTCCTTGACACAATTACAAAGCAAATCGAAACTTACTGAAAGAAGATAAAAAGTTAAGATTGGAAAAACATGGATGCTTTAGAAAAAGAAGGTGAGGTTTTAGGTTTTCGTTCTAATCAATATAACTGACAAATTGAGTACAAATGGGCTCGAGCCTCCGGACAGGCCCTGGGGCTAACACACAGTTTAACAGTATTGATCTCTTTCGGTGATCTCTGTACTACATGCTTGATAACAGGTCTTACCCTTAAAACGCCAATCACAACTGCAGGAGGCGACATTTATATATATATATATATATATATATATATATATATATATATATATATATACTATATATATATATATATATATATATATTTATTTATTTATTTATTTTTAATTTTTTTTTTTTTTCAGAGAAAAAAGTCTTGACATTTCATGTGAATCGTCTGTAAAAAATTTGAATGTTGTAGCACCCCAACCCCCCTTCCACCCAACCCCACCCCGGCACACACACATACACACACACACTCCCTACTCAGTGCTCATCCACTTTTAAAAGATTGTGTAACTTGCCCTGAAATGTGAACTTATACGCATGTAAACATAGGATTTAGAGTGTGAATAGCGCGAAGTCGTACGGCCTGTGCGGGTAGACCCGGATCAGCTGGGGCCTTCATTTTCACTGGAAGAATATACATTAACATATGTGGAGGAGCAGGGCTATGTCCTTAAACATGGTACTGGGTGCGTCAGGAATTTTTTGTACCTCTTCAAATACTCGTCAAACAGAGAAATTAGCAGGATTCAAATTTGGACCTATAAATCATGAATATACAGTCAAACCTCAAAGCGCTAAGCAAAAATGTAGCAGACGACATTCTATTGGCAGTAAGACTTAGTTGTTGGAGGTTTTTTGTCGTTGTTGTTTTTGTTGTTGTGGTCTTTTTTATTATTTGTCAGAGAAATATGATGACATTTCATGTGAATCGTCTGCAGACGATTCACATGAAAAGTCAAGCGTTGTTTTCTCTGAAAAATAATTAAAACATTCTATTTCAAATTATCGTCTTCCCCAGTTGTGATTAGTGCTATTAAAATTAATTTGGTAATGCTTTGACTGTGTGTGTGTGTGTGTGTGTGTGTGTGTGTGTGTGTGTGTGTGTGTGTGTGTGTGTGTGTGTGTGTGTGTGTGTGTGTGTGTGTGTGTGTGTGTGTGTGTTTTCCACTCCAACAAGATTTGCGAAAATATAAAATCTTTTTCCTGCTATTTCGATATATTTTTCTTTTTTTGTTACCATCGGACTATTTGTTTTTCCAGCTGTTAACGCATAATATGCTGTGTAAAGGTTTCAGCAGATGACATTTTGATATATTTATCGTATTTCCTCCCTGAAAATAGATTTTGAGATTTCATGCAAATTGTCTCCCTTCTATTGCCCCTCCTTTGGAGACAATTAGCATGAAATCTCAAAACCCGTTTTCTGTGGAAAATAAGGAAAATATCATCAATTTGTCGTCTGCTGAAGAGATGTATTGGTCAATCAATATAGACAGGCACAATCTGTACCTGAAATAATTACCTGAAGCTGTATTGATTGTATTAAAAATTTATTTATAAAAGCTATTAACGCTTACCATGCTGAAAAAAAAACTCAGCAGATGACATTTTTAAATGTATTTTTTTTTCTACTTTTTACAGAAAATAGGCTTTGAAATTTCATGCAAATTATCTTAAAGCCGATTTTCAAAGGAGACTATTTTCTTGGAAAAATAAGAAAAATGTCGCCAATTTGTCGTATGCTGAATTTGCCCATATACAGTGATTAATATCAATAACCCATTGGATACCCCTAAAAGGGTAATTGGCAAACAATGCAGACCCAGATCAGACGCCGCAGAACGCGGCGTCTGATCAGGGTCTCCATTGTTTGCAAATAGTTTACCCATTTTTCTCTAGGTACATCTAAATCTCATAGCTGGATGTACCTAAAATTGAAAGTGGAATTGGACTCTTCCAACATACAGTGTGGGAGAATATTTTCAATCTACAACTGGCGTTGCCTCTATGCGACTTAGTTACCTGGTAGCGTTAAAAATCTGAATAGACAGATAGATCAGTCTACAATGGGATAAATAAGCGGCGTCAAGCAAGTAAAGGGCTCTTACGGTGGATGTGGACAACGAGGGCCCAGATCAACATTCGGCAGTCTGACCAGGGCCGTCTTTGCACGCCTTCAAAATCAATAGATAATGTGAAGTTTATCGATGACCAGAGATAGCCCTGATCAGACGGCGGATAAGCAGGCTGATCTGGGTCTTCGTGGTTCGTATATGGCTAAATAAAGACCTTTTTATTGCCTCGCGCATCATATAAAACTAAATAGTTTTGTCCCAGAGATCTGATACGTTGAAACTACGCGACACAGTACGCATCCCCAGCGGGCACGCAACTTTGAGACAACGTCGCGTCAACTACGATGCAACGCATTGACACTGACGTTGATGCGATGTTGTGTGAACCTCATTTGACCGCTGGGTTGCTATAGTGACGAACCGATTCGCATGAGTATTATAACGTCCAGTTAAACTTCAATGACTCGAACACCGATGTCTCGTTTACCGTGGCTTATTCGAACTCGTTTTTCAGTCCCAAGGAAATTCCAATAGCTCAAAAAAATATTTAGGGATATTTTAGGGAAATTTGCTTATATTATCATGAAAAAAAAATGTGTGTACTCATTAATTCGCCTCTTTGATGCGATTCTAAAAAGTACATTCAACATACCATTATTTTATAGAAGATCGAAAAGACTTCCTAAACTATCCCCATTTGCCTCCTGACCTGGCACAATTATTAACCCTCAGTGGCTCGAACTATCCATGTCTAGAGCAATTTTCCATGGTCCCAAAGATGTTCGAGCCATTGAAACTCTGCTGTATTATGATGAATTAAAGGCTCCATATTCATCGAAAATAGACATTTCATAATCCAAGGAAGGTTTAATAAATTGATTTACGGTATTAATATAATCATAAAATGTGGCACCTGACAGCCTGTACAACTTCAGTTAATGTCTCGTTCTTGAAATGAAATGATTTTTGTCGTATCTCTGAATTAATGTTGTCAACATTAATTCAGGGATACGATAAAACAAATCATTTCTTTTTTGATCCAGTTCAAAAACGAGCCGAGAGAGTAACTGAAATTTTACAGGCTGTCAGATGCCACAGTTTATGTTCGTATTTATACTATACTCGTATATCAAACCTTTCTTGGATAAAACAAAATGTTTATTTTTGAGGAATATGGAGCCTTTGACAGAACTGTTTTATCAGGACGCCTCTATTGTCCATAATTGTGGCTCTGTAATGTTACTCGGAAGTAACCTGGTCGGTCGATGGGGCACCACTAATAACTTTGAGATCGTGTACCTCCGCAGTGCTCTGTCTTAACTGTCCTTTGCGATCTTGTAATACTAAGATTGGTCTGGATAGTCCTTGATGTTGTCTTCACAACTTTTCTTCTACCTGTCTTTTCTTCTGGTCCTTTCGTCTGTGTCTTGCAGAACTGTCGTTGCCATACCAGAGGAACGCGAGATGTGACCATACCATCTGCGTTTTCATTTCTTGACCATGGTGAGAAGGTCATCATGGAAACCAATGATATCTCCGATTTGCCTGTGCACTTCCTTATTGATATAGGAAGGTAACATGCAGGAAGCGCATCAGCTTGATAATTTATACAAATATATCAAGCCCAGTGGCGGATTCAGAGGCGGTTCATGGGTTTCAGTCGACACCGCCACCCACACTTTTTTTACTCAAAATTTCATTTTTTAATGGGAAATTTTGGGTAAATTTGATAATTTTGGGATAACGTATTTACCCTAAATATTCTCACCCCTTACTACAGTAGAATCTCGTTATCTCGACCTCGCTTATCTCGAACAACCGCTTATCTCGAAGTGAAAATCTGGTCCCTGTTTTACCAACAGGCGACAAAATATTGTGGAAAAGAGAAGCAATTTCTCCTCTTTTCCACAATATTTTCAATATATCTCTAACTCTGGAGTCAAATTACATATTCATTCTGTTAAAGGTGGATGTTCGATTGTTTTTCTCAGTTCCGCAAATCTGATATGTCGAAGAACGGATACCTCGAAGTGTTTCAGAGAGTCCTTTGGACCGAGATAACGAATGTCGACTGTATTTACCTGAATCTTCTCTTCAGCAAGTCCGTTTTACTACCTTTGATTGTCTGTGAAATTCCTGGATGACAGGCAAAAAGTATAGTCCCTATTCAGACGCCGCTTCTGCGGCGTCTGACCTGGGTCTACACTGTTTGCTCAGACGTGTCTTTCCGAAGTCGTAAAGTAGGTACAGTAATTTGATCAAAGCGAGCCTCCCTCATGATTCATCCTGGATCCGCTGCATGCCTTTGCATCCCTGCATGCCTTTGGGTTTGACTCTTTCTTGAGAAGCATATTGGAGGTTTTCCTAAAAAGCATTTAAAATCTTTTTAGGAAAACCTCCATTATGCTTTTCGTCATTTTAACCCATTCTGGTTGCATTGTCTGCGCATGTCATATTCTTCGAAGATTTAGTATTGAAATGGCACCTAGCGGAAGATAATGATTCTGGTTGGTTTGGAGTTTATCGGCCCAGTCAACACTATTAAGGTCGTGTCGAGCAGGTCAGTATCTAACCACTCTTTTCCTGGGCAGGTTTAGTCCTCGAAGCGGTTAGCCAGTATTTGTGCTCATTCTTTCTCCAGAAATTGATATTTGCCCTTCTTGAATAAGCGGTAGGGAGAGAATGATCGTAGAAAATATTTCACGATCAATCACCATGTAAGAATGCTGATGGGCCCGGCAGGAATCGAACCCGCGACCTTCTGATCACCAGGCGGACACGCAACCGACTGAGCCACCGAAGCCGGCTTGAGATACGTTGATCTTTTTACAGACAGAGGATATACCTTCCCTTTGGACGCAGCTTGCAAAGAAAAGGCAGAGAAAGAACTACACGAAAAGGATGAAGAAAGGGTAGGATGCGTTAAGGCATTGAGAGAGTGGGCGCTGCAAAGACAAGACTGGTTAAAGACGCCTGTAGGTAAGATTAGAATTACTCTCTAAGAATTGAATACGAAATGCAATCAAATTATTATTATTGCTTCACCAAATCGTGTTACGAGTTTAATGTCTCCTTCAAACATGTTGTGGATGTTCGTTTTAATCGTATCGGCGGAGAGAGAGAGAGAGAGAGAGAGAGAGAGAATCATGCTTGATAAAACTATATAAGAGAGTTTTTAGTAAACTGCTCAGTCCATAGTCTTTTTATTTTCTTTGTAAACAGTGTAGCCCCAGATGAGACAGCTCACAATAGGCCGTCTTATCAGATTCTACATTGTCATTCTATTTTCGATTTTTGTACTGATACCCCTGGTTGAAAAAATGGACGTCCAAATTTAAATAAACTCAGGGGTGAAAAATAGCCATTAAAGCACCAAAACAACAGCAGCAGACTGCATTTGATATTTTATTATTATTATTTTCATTTTTTATCATAGAAAATAAGGCTGGACATTTCATGCCCAGCAGACGATTCACATGAAATATCAAATCTTATTTAATCGTCTGCTCACATGAAATATCTAGCCTTATTTTCTTTGAAAATATAAAACAAATGAGAGTATCATCTGCTACAGTTTTTGCATGGCGCTTTGAATTCTAAAATACAAGGTAGCCTCTTGTGAAATTTCAGACATAGGTTTTCTTCTCCGTTTTCTGCGTGTCCGGAAGTTCAGTCAGCTCGCAGCTAGAAAGACGTTAGAGAACTATTGGACGGCACGAACAAAATCACCAGAATGGTTCGGAAACGTTGATACCCATGATCCAGATATACAGGAACTTATTGGAACAGGGTAGGTTATGCTTGGTGATTTAACGCTTAGCATGATGGGGAAAATCAGCAGACGACATTTTGATGTTTTCCTTTTGTTTTCTTCAGAAAACAGGTTTTGACATGTCATGCAAATTGTCTTTAAGAGACAGTTAGTATGAAATGTAAAGTCTGTTTTCTGGGGAAAAGTATGATTGTCGTCTGCTGAAGTGTACATATTGCGAGAAAGATAAAATATTTTCAGTCCCATCGGCAGTATCCAGGACATTTCGGAATGTTTTCGTTTGGTATAACGCAACAGTCAGTAGTATGGAACGTTTCTTGTAGCCACATGTAGGATCCATCCCTAGTAAAGTTCAAGATGGCAACCTCAAAACCCAGAATGCTTAACTTATAGGACAGTAGCCAGCAGGTCTTATTTCTTCTGGAAAAGATATGATTTTAGTTTTTGTGTCGATTGTTTACAGATCCATAGTATACAAACGCCAGTTTCCTTAAGATAGTTGTCCACATGATTGTCATTGGCCAATGTAATCAAACCGCCCATTAGACGAAATCCAGGTAACGTTTTTTTAGCCGCGCTGTTCTTGTCGCTGTGACGTCAGAGTGATGTTGATAGAGGGTTATTTCATTGGCAAACAGGGCAGACCCAGACCAGACGCCACAAGAGCGGCATCCGAGACAAATCTGCACTGTTTGCTTAAATTACAGGAAGTTAAGGGTTAAATGAAACAGTCTTAAGTCCCCCATGCAGGACCATTTTCCCTTCCTACACTCAGAGACAATCGACCTACCAATACTGTCAGTGCTTTGATTATTATTATAACCATTTTTATTTTCAGAGAAAATAAGTCGTCGGTTTTTTATGTGAATCATCTGTTAGCAGACAATTCACAATAAATGTCAAGTCTTATTTTCTCTGAAAATTTAAAGAAATAGAATATCTACTACAATTTTGCTGTGCACCTTAAGGGTTAGCATCGAAGATCATCTTGAGGTTCGTCGAACCATGACATGATGACATTTCATGGCCTAGCGTCGAAGCCATCCTACCTTTGAAAGATATTCACGAGAAAGAGACGGGAACTTGGAATAGGCAGACATTGATCACACTGAAAGAATATGTTATTCTCATTTATCAAAACATTTCATCTGCAAATACCTTTGTGATTATTTGTTTGTGTTGAGATTTCATGGCCCAGTCAACCCAATGGGGTCATGTCGAGCGCGGTCAGTTTACCTAACCACAGTTTTACTGGGCAGGCTTAGTCCTCTAAGCGGTTAACCAGTATTGTGCACATTTTTTCGCCGGAAACTGACAACTGCCCTTCTTGAATCAATGTAAGGGAGCGAGCGAATGACGCTAACCGTGTACCCTGCATTGATGTTACAGTCGACTCTCGTTATCTCGAACTCGCTTATCTCGAATAACTGCTTATCTCGAAGTGAAAATCTGGTCCCTGTTATAACACAGAGATCTACCAACAGGCAACAAAATATTGTGGAAAAGAGGAGAAAGAGCAATTTCTCCTCTTTTCCACAATATTTTCAATATATCTCTAACTTAGGAGTCAAATTACATATTCATTTTGTTAAAGGTGGTTGTTCGATTAATTGTTTTCCTCAGTTCCGCAAATCTGATATGTCGAAGTACGGATATCTCGAAGTGTTTCATAGCGTCCCTTGGAGTTCGAGATAACGAGAGTCGACTGTATTTCACCCTAAATACTTGGAGACATAGCTCCAGATAAGAGTGGTTATCCACATGTTATTTTTCTTGTTTCTGATCGAGAACATATGTTGTGGTACTCATTAGAAGCGCCTCGTCGAGGCGCTTCTAATGAGTACCCACAAATTATGTTTTCGTGCAGAAAAAAGAAATACAATGTAATGTGCGTCCTTTTCGGGTGAAAAAAAAAACGTCTTATCTGGAGCTATTCCCACCGTATTTGTCCTAAAATCTGAACAAGTCCAATGTACTGCCTGTGATGTGTCTGGTAAAGTCCATAAAGATTGCCCTTAGAAATTCTGAACACATTGAAGAACGAAAATTACATTCTAGGTCTTACTGAGACTCTTCATATATAGCACGAGCTTAACTCTTTCACTGCCCATTACGCAAACACGCCTATTCAAATATATAGAAAATTTCACCTCCAAAAAATTGAAAATTTTCAGATAAAAACGCTGATATTTTTCATATTTCTGCTCGAAACATAGATTGTGGGTACTCGTTAGAACCGCCTCGGCGAGGCGGTTCTAACGAGTACCCCAATCTATGTGTTTGAGCAGAAATAAGAAAAATAATGTATACCCCTGTAAACCCCAGTTTTACTATATAAAAGTGGGGTTTAAGGGGGTCAAAATTATATAGGTATGTTTTCGTGATGCACAGGCGATAATAATAGACTTTTGCAACCAGCATAGATTCAGATGAGACGGCTCATAATCTGGATCTACGCTGTTTGACATTCAGTCTTTCAACTATATACAAACTTCTTTCCAATCGATAGTTTGTTAAAAAAAAACAAAGTACACAAAAAAATGTATTCTGAAATTTGGCGCCGAAGGATTTTAGCGCAACTCAATTTTCCAAGATTTGAGAATGGGCTCAATGGCTCCAAGGAAATAAAAATATAAAATGCACAATGGTGAAGTACGGAAAACGTATATAAGGGTTGCCCTTGGTAATACTGAACAAAAAAGAAACACCGAAAACTCCCGGTTTCACTGTGACTCTTCATCGGCAGTAACCACCCCACCCCTCCCCAGCACCAGCTTAAGCGGAACTCGATTTTCCGAGATATCGGACTGAGTCAATAATCCAAAGCAAAATAAAAACATAAACTGCAATACAAAGTGCCGGATGATTTGCTAACAGTGTAGACCCTGCTCAGTCGCCGCTGATCTGTCTCGGCGCTGTTTGTTATAGTCTGTCTGTCCAAATACTTACTTACAGGTAAATACAATACCCAAAACAGTTATCGATCCAATTCCATATTCTACCAGCTAACACACAACGTCTTAACAACGTCGCTGTCATGCTAACACAACGTCGTAACGTCGCTCCGACGTCGCGTCTACGTCGATCACAGGTGCTTGAAGTTTAGTCCGTAACCAAGAAACACCACTCTGTAGCCTGTATAGGCTTCATATATTTATTAAAATACGAGGGATGTTTGAAATGAATTGCTTATTTCTATCTGGAGACTTCAAATTTCAAGTTAGCCCAAAAGTACTCATTTCATGCCCTCGAAGTACTCCCCGTGGCTAGAAATGCAAAGTTTCAGCCGATGTATCCACTTCTTGAAGGCGTCACGGTACGCTGATTTGGGCACAGTAATAAGGTACTGATGAATGGCAGATCCAAGTGCCTGTCGGGACTGGTATTTCCGCCCAGCAAGGAATGCTTTCAATTTCGGAAACAAAAAGAAATCACATGGGGCAAGGTCTGGGGAATACGGGGGGTGAGGCAAAACAGTTACTTTTTCTTTCTTCAAAAACGCCGTAACTATTGCGGAGGTATGAGCTGGGCATTGTCATGTAGAAGACGGACATGTTTAAAACCAGTGGCAGGGTGTCGTTTCTGATAATACTTTTTCAGTTTCTTCAGTATTACGTCTTTGTAGTACTGTCCGGTGATGCTTTTGCCCTTTTTCACTGGCACTTTTATTGCGACTCCTTCACCAGAGAAGAAGATTGCATACAAAACCTTCTTTGTACTCAAAGAACGTTTGGCAATTATTGGGCGTTTGCTGTGTTTAGTGGCCCAGATCTTATTGCTAACCTTTCTGATGGGCTCAAAATAATGGACCCAGGTTTCACCACCTGTGACGACATTGGCAAACTGCTTTTTGTCATATTTTGGAAACATTTGAAGCAGCTTTTTGGCCACTTTAACCCGTTGCCTCTTTTGCTCGTCAGTCAACCGATGTGGCACCCATCTAGCAGAAAATTTTCTGACTTTCAAATGCTTCTTCAAAATAAGGTGAACCGTTGATAGTGATATGCCTACCTTTCGTGCAATATCACGAACTGTAAATCTGGCATCTCCTTCAATGATTTCCTTTATTTTGGAAACGATTTCTTTACGAGATGCAGATTTTGGCCTACCTGATTTCGGTGCATTTTTGATGGACTCTACACCAGACTCAAATTTCTTTTTCCACCGCCGAACTGTGTCATTAGACACACAAGAAGGTCCAAAATCAGTAGAAATATCAGTCATCAGCTTCTTCAAAGAACAACCAAGTTTTGAGCGAGCTTTGATGTAAGTCCGTATTTCATCTTTTTTGTCGACGCTTCTACCAACCATTTTTACTGCAGTGGTCAATGACTGCGTGTATTCAAATGGCAAATTTTATGTCTTACACTTAGTCTAACATGTACATTTTATACACCATTGTGTAGATATTGAATAGCCCTATACAGGTATGTATTGGTTTTTATCGTGCCCCACGTGGATATCGAGCTAGAGGACAATAAGCAATTCATTTCGAACATCCCTCGTATGAAGCGCATTAAACCCTAGATTTGGCCTTTTTAAGGACTACACTTCAAGCACCTGTACGTCGAACGACGTTACAATGTTTTTACAACGTCATGATTTCGAGGCGACGTTGTTACTACGTTGTGTGTTTACTGGGTACATGCTACAAATATGGTGTTTGAAGGGGAACAGATACACTATAAAGGGAGAAAACTCCGTTAGAATTGATTTTGTTCCCGTATGAAAAGGGGTCTATTCTAAAAGGAATAAAAAAATGTTGTCTTTGAGAGCGGATTGTTTCCTTTTAGAGTAGACCTCTTTTCAGAAGAGGATTGGTCAACAGAAAAGCAATTAGGAAGTCACGGAATTGCCTTCTTTGTCAAAAAAAAATGGCGGAAAATCCCTTACCCAGTAAGCATTCTTTATAAATCTATAGCGGGCCGTTATCGATAACGGCCCGCTATAGATTTATAAAGAATGCTTGCAGGGTATGCTCCTAATAATTTGTATGTAATGATTTGTGTGTCATAGCTTTTGCTTTTAGTGAGCCAGGACGCTTTAATCTCATATTGTAGAGGAAAAAGTGCCTGTGTCTTGCAGATGTTCAATGTGTATGGCTTAATTATGAGTGTTGCATATAATTTTATGATTTATCTTTCAGCTATGTTCTGGTATGTCCAGGAACAGATAAGGAAGGCCGAAGAATATGTTTTGAAAGAGCAGGTAAATTTTGACATTTTTTTTTATTCTTGTCGAGTATTTTATTAATTACGCATATATATTATAGTTCTGTGATTTTTTTCTATCCTCCCTGATAATTAATGCGTTGAATATCATCATCATCACCGACGTCGTAATCATCATCATCATCATCATCATCATGACCATCACCACAACCACCGGCATCATCATCATCATCATATCAGTGAAATGATACGTGTATTCTGGTGTCTCTGTCACCTCCATGAGCATTTTAGTAATAATCAATTATTTAGACCTGATCTATTTTACGCTTGGTTCCCTAGCGCAGTCGGTACTGCAGCAACCTTGATTACATGTTCGAATCCCAGTTTCTGTCTTGGAAATGTATCTTGAAATCATTTCTACGTCCATTCTCCCCCCTCCCATTCCACTCATACTAGATAAGAGGGGTGGGGTACCTGCATAATAGTTTTCTTATTTCTCCACGTAAATATGATGTGGGTACTCATTAGAAGCGCCTCGCCAACAACATATTTTATGCGGATAAATAAGAGAAATATCAGTACTTTTTGACTGGCAAAATGCACCTTAAATGGAACTATATTCTACAGTCGATATTAAAGTCTCCATATTCCTCAAAAATAGACATTTTATTATCCAAGAAAGGTTTAATAAATTGATATATGGTATTAGAACAAATTGATATATGGTATTAGTAAAATGTGGCACCTGAGAGCCTGTAAAATTTCAGTTAGTCTCTCGTTCTTGAAATGGTTCAAAATGAAATGATTATTGCCAACATAATTCAGAGATATGAATTGCCATCCATATCTTTATTTTAACAAGCCCATTTTACTTCCTGATGCTGTACCTAAAACTTTTGGTTGAGTTGCAAACAGTTTGGCGTCTGATCTGGATCTACACTGTTTTCATGGGGAACTAAATCCTTCTTTATCACGAAATTTACCGATACTAACTTACGGATTTACCCGAACAGTTACTTGTACAAATCCGACTCAGCGATGGGGAAAATAAAATAAAAAAATAAACAATACATGCATTTCTGATTTAACGATAACTTTTTATGTTATTTTCAAAATCTACATTTATTGCACTTTCACAAGGTATGAAAATTTTCAAAATAACTTCATATCTTAGTTCTTCCCTATGCATTTGAAATTTAGACTATTTGCGCAAAAATGATCAAAACGCAAATTTTAGCCTCTATTTTAAAATGATTGCCTTTTCAGAGAAAGATTTATAAGTTATCACCACAAAGAGATTTTGTTATAGTTTGTACTGGTATATAACACTGTAGAATAAGTATTTTTCTTCATTCTTCCATTTCGCTCTTAACTTGTGAAATTAAGCTTTTCCGAACTATGTCGAAGAATAGAATCATGGCCATAGCGACCTAGGGGAAATAACTGTCTAAAGTCAACTGCCGGTTCTCACAGGTAACTTTCCAAGTAACGCCCCTTAGCGGATTGAAGCCTATGTTTCGAGATGTCTCAGGCCAGTCTGTCCGAATGCTTCGCATAAATGCGGCAAGTTCTGTTTTAATGTAAAGTGATTGTTGTTATGAAATATACATTGAAGGGTGTCGTTGTTTGCTTTCAGAGTGTCTTGACACAGACTGGGCTCTCAAGAAGTTCGGTGTCAACAAAATCTTCAAGGCAATGATAGCAGTGTTCGACTGGGTGTTGATGGACCCTAATACCCAGATTAATGGTATAGTGGCTATAGAAGACATGACAGGCTTCAACATCAGGCACTCCATGGCATTGTATACCACAGAAAATACTAAGAAGTTTTTGGCCATTTATCAAGTGTGTTTATTAGCAATATTTACCAGGAATTGATCAGCAGTCAGTGTGTGTGTGTGTGTGTGTGTGCGTGTGTGTGTGCGTGAGTGTGTGTGTGAATACAGTATTATTACCTAGAATAAGTAGTGTGTGTGTGTGTGTGTGTGTGTGTGTCCGTGTGTACATGCGTGCGTGCGTACAATATTATTACCTAGAATCAGCAGTATGTGTGCGTGCGTCAAGTACTATGTAAACAGTTGGCTATATTGGGTACATTGTACGAAGAATTTAGATCAGGCACGTACTTTCTGGAAAGAGAAACATTTTTAATCTAATGGAAAGAAAGTTGTAGCGAAAGACGATGGAAAGAACACCAACTGGGAAAAAGGAAGATGTGTATTTATTAACCCATTTTAGGCTTCAAATTTTAATTTTAGGTATATCAGGCTATGTGATTTAGATAATTCCTAGTGCAAACAGTGGAGACCCGATCAGACGACGCATTCTGCGGCGTCTGATCTGAGTCTGCACTGTTACCAACTACGTTTTGGGTGCTAAAACAGGTTGTAGATTAACCACATGTGAAGCAGTTATGATGACAAATATTGGGCTCTTTCTGGCGTTTGGCATTTTCAAAACATTCGAAGCACTTGACACAGAACGCGCTGCCTGATCAGGGTCTACTGTGTTTGCCTTCCATCCAATAAGACATTTGAACGGGTAGTAAAATAGTGTTCAAATTGTAGAGCAAGTAGTGTCGACTCTCGTTATCTCGACTTCGCTTATCTAGAAGTGAAAATCTGGTCCCTGTTTTTACATGGAACTCTAACGAGGTAACAAAATTTTATGGAAAAGAGGAGAAATTGCTCCTTAATTTCTCCTCTTTTCCACAATATTTTCAATATATCTCTAACTTAAGGAGTCAAATTACATATTCATTTGTGAAATGTGGTTGTTCGATTTATTTTTCCCTCAGGTCTGCAAATCCGATATGTCGAGGTACGGATATCTCTAGGTATTTCAAGGAATCCCTTGGACTTCGAAGTAACGAGAGTCAACTGTATGGTAAAGAGTAAAGCTGTCCAATTATGTAAAATAATTGATTGATTGTTAACGTTTTACGGTCCAGTCAACCCATTAGAGTCATGTCGAGCCGGTCTGTTTACCTAACCACAATTTCCTGAGCAGGCTTAGTCCTCTAAGCGGTTAACCAGTACTTCAGCATATGCGTTTGCCAGAAACTGCCAACTGCCCTTCTTGAATCAGTGGAAGGGACGGAATGACCGTAGAAAATATTTCATGATCAATCTCTACGAAAAAAATGTTGCCGGACTTGGCGGGGATCGAAACCGCGGCCTTCTGATCACAAGTCGGACGCGCATCCGACTGAGCCACCGAGGCCGGCGTCAAAAAGTCAATTTTACTACTTCTGAATATGGGTAAAGCTGCTGGAGGAGTGGCAAACAGTGTAGACCCTGATCAGATGCCGCGTTTTGCGGCATCTGCTCTGGGTCTACGCTGTTTGCTCATGATTGTCTTTCGGAATACATAGAGTAAGTACGGTAGTTTGATCAGATCGAACCCCTTCAGGTATCACCCTGGATCCGCCAAGGGGGCCGGAAGAGGGGCCGAAAGCAATCCTTTCGGGTCAGAGTGCTCTTTTTCGGAAGTGTATTCATTTCATATTGTTTACGTTTAACACCCAACGGATATATGACAGACGACATTTTGAAATATTGTTCTTTTTTTCCGATGAATCAGGTTTTGACATTACATGCAAATTAACAATTTGCATGTAATGTCAAAACCTATGGAGATACTTTGCATTAAGAAAAAGCCTATTTACTATAAAAATATATATATAAAGAACTATTTCAAAATGCCGTCTGTTGTAAAATGTTACCCAGCATGCTAAGCGATAATGTTTATTTCAGGATGGGTACCCATGTCGAACTAAAGCCATGCATCTGTATAACGAGCCTCCAATCTTTGACCCAATTTTAGCGATCATGAAACAGTTCATGAAAGAAAAACTACGAAATAGGGTAAACATCTTACTGTTATCATGCTACCCATATCCAGACCCGACTGTGCATCTGACCAGCTGCGCAGTTCATTTTCTTTCATAGGTCAATAAACCAAGTAATGATGGTCATCTATGAATGGCCGTTACTCTATGTTTACCAAGTGCAATCCTTTGTGCAATTTAATGAAAAACAACTACCAAGATTTTTTTTCAGTTATCTTTTGCTTCTGTTTTTGTTTTATTTTGCATGTTTTATTTTGTGATTCAAAACGCTTTTTATATAAGTACCTATAACAAAGTACTACAATAGTATATCACAGAATCATTGCTAGTTTCTCAATAGAAAAATTTTAAGACTGTATCGAAACAAACTGAACACATTGAACTAAAACTTCAAATACACCCAAGCCAGAGGCTTATAATTCTACTAACGGGGCTATCAGCTCCCCAGTATAGGTTCTCACCTCTGCAATACTTTATTAACCCTTGTCCTGCTGAATAAATAAAGATGCCACGCCCACTTCCAATTTTCAGCCAATCAGATGTCTTGATCAGGATTGTTGATACAAATTCACATACTAAATGGCAAACAGTGCAGATCCAGATCAGTTGGCTTCTTCAGAAGCCAACTGATCTGGATCTACACTGTTTGCAAAGGAAAGGTATATCTGGGTTCAGCAGGACAAGGGTTAAATGTTTACAGAAATATAATTACTCATGCCATTTGCACAGTCAAAGGAAAACATCAACAGACGATATTTTAAAATATTTTTCGGAGTTTGACATTTCATGTAAACTGTCTCCTAAGAAGACAATTCGCATGAAATGTCAAACCCTGTTTTCTGAAAAAAAAAAAAAAAAAAAAAAAAAAAAAAAAAAACATCAAATTATTGTCTGTTGAATTTGCCCTGAGCGTGGTAAAGGTTAAACTTGAAACCATTTCTTAAGTTGATATTAATTTGGAGGGATTGCTATACAACCCATTATTGCCAATCACTGCTGAAGCCAGCTAGCCAATGATATGACACTTTCCTCCTGTAAGTCGTTTCGAGGGGCATAGCCTCTTTAGTAGAATTATAAAACTCTGACCCAAGCGGAATGAAATACCAATGTTATGTGACATGCCAACAAATAGCAAACTTTAGGGATCGTATGTGCAAACAGTTATCTGGACAGTCAATAAAATCTTCTGTTTGATTTCCTGTACACAAGCCTCCCACTGTATGGAGCAAATTCTTTCCTTTTAGAATAGTCTCCTTTTCAGAAGGAAGCAAAAACAATTTTGACGAAGTTGTCTCCCTTGTCAATGTATTTATGCCCCTTAAATATCTTATATACGGTAAAACCTCAATGGCTCGAACATTTTTGGAACCATGGTAATTTATTCGAGACATGGGTAGTTCTATGCCAATAAGGTTTGGTAATTGCGCCAGGTCAGAAAGCAAAAGGTGATAATTTAGGAAAGTCTTTTTGATCTTCTATACAATAATGGTATGTTGAGTTTACTCATTAGAATAGACTCATTGCGGCGATTCTAATGAGTACACACAACATACAATTTCACGATAAGATGAGAAAATTTCCTGAAATATTTGTTTTTGTTGAGCTTTCGGAAGAATTTCGTAGGGACTCAAAAACAAGTTCGAATTAGCCATCGTAAACGAGCCGTCGGTGTTCGAGCTACATGTATTAAGGTTCGACTGTAAATTGCAGAAAAGTTCTTGTTCTTAGTATCAACGACAAACGAACAAAAATTGGTCTGACCTATGCATTTTCTATAGTAAAGTGATTTTTGGTGATTTTTTTTATCTAAAAAAATATGTTGTTTTTTTTCTTTGCTGAGTTTAATTATTGACATTTCAAGACAATATTGTGAAAATTTCAGCACATTGTAATAAACAGAACTAGTTAAAACACTGCCTCCAATTTATCTGCCATGCCGATTTCTGCATAATAAGTCATGAGAAAAAAGCTTCCAAATGTTAAGCGCCAGGCAAAAACGACTCTGGTAGATGTTGAGAGCAGAATAGTTCTGATAATTTTATGATTGTTATGTCAAAGTTCGGTCCTATATATCCCGTCTCTCTTCTTGTTAGCTTTTCATGACTGGGCGGAACCTGACTAACCTATATGAAAAAGTGGATATGGACATGTTGCCAACAGAATATCTACCTGACGATTACACTGGCTCAAAAGTGGGGTCAGCTAAAGACATTATAGGTGAGAAACGAATTACATATCTGAAGTTATTTTGGTTATTTTGCAGGAAATAATAATTTATCATTCTTTGGCGGAAGTATTTCCTGCTAATGCAAAGAACTATTTTCCTTAGAACGTTATCACGACGAGTGTAGATGAGGTTAAGTCGCAAAACTGATTGGTCTTTTGAAAACGTCTAAAGAGAATAACAAAGTATCTAAATAAGGAAAAAAAGAACATTTATGTCGAATGAACTCTACTACCTCAACTCTTTGGACAGGTCCTTTTCAAATAGAAGGGGTGTCTGGTTAGTTTTTTATGATTACTATGTTTTATAGGCAGTCCTGTATTTAATGCAAACAGTGTAGACCCTGATCAAACGCCGCATTCTGCGGCGTCTGATCTGGGTCTGCACTGTTTGCATATGTCCCTTTTACCATTTTATGGGACACTAGGCATAATTGGGTTAATAGATATATATTTAAAGATACACAGGAAATGTCATAATCACGAAGCACAGCTCTTTCCCGGCACCGATTTTCTGGCGAAAGAATGTGCACAACATTACGAAAACACGCCTATTCAAATACAGTAGAACCTCGATAATTCAAACTCCAATAATTCAAAATTCTCAATAATTCAAAATCATTCTGAAGTCCCAAATTAAATATATGTATGCATTTTAACCCTCAGTTATTCAGAGTCTCGATAATTCAAACAAAACTGTTTGGTCCCTTGGACTTTGAATTATCGAGGTTCCATTTTATATAGAAACTTTCACCTCAAAAAACTGAAAATTTTCAGATAAAAACCCTGATATTTTTTTTTAATTTCTGCTCAAAACATAGATTTAGGGTACTCGTTAGAACCGCCTTGGCGGTTCTAACGAGTACCTACAATCTAAGTTTTTGAGCAAAAATAAGAAAAATAAAGTATACCCCTGTAAACCCGTGTTTTACTGTATAAAAGTGGGGTTTAAGGGGCTTAAAATTATATAGGTATGTTTTCGTGATGAATACTGATAACCGCTTAGAGGACTAAGCCTGTCCAGAAAAATGTGTGGTTAGGTAAACTGACCGCGGTCGACATGACCCTAACGGGTTGACTGGGCCGTATAACTTCAACTCAAATACAAAATTCCGTGGCACCGAAAGATGGTGACACGAGGGATAAAACAATGGTAAAAAACAGTGGTACTTTAACAATAACGGACGTACGGACATAAGAGCTGCAATAGACTTGTCCTAATGTACACTGACTCTGTAAACGGTCAGCTGACGGGCAGTCTGACCCGGGCCTTTATTGGCTGCATATGACTGAATACACATTTTCGTTTGCCCTAGCCCAATAACAGTAAAACTTCAATGACTCGAACACCGATGACTCGTTTACCGTGGCTGATTCGAGTTTGTGTTTCCCTAGGAAATTCTTCTGTTCGCTCAAGAAAACAAAATTTAGGGATACTTTAGGGAGAATTTCTTATTTTATCATGAAAATGTATATTGTTTGTTCTCATTAGAATTGCCTCGTCGGGGCGATTCTAATAGATTTACTCAACATACCATTATTTTGTAGAAGATAAAAAAGACAGTCCTAAATTATCCCCCATTTACCTCCTGATCTAGCATTGTATGTATGATTAACCCTTAGTGGCTCGAACTACCCATGTCTGGAACAAATTTCCATGATCCCAAAGATGTTCGAGCTATTGAAGTTCGACAGTACACGGTTTTCCTTGCACAGACACTATATCACCTTTTATTTTATTGTTAGCGGTGAAATCAATGTATATCTGATGAAAATAAAAGTGGTATCAATCACTAGTGAATTGATATCGTATCATTTCACTAGTGACTGATACGATTTATATTTTCACTGCTCGCTTTGGACGACTTGAGTTTTCTTCATTGTTTCAGAAGTGGATGTAACCTCCACTTCAGATTTTTGAACACCTCTAACTTCTTTGTTTCTGAACTAAACTGTCAAGTGTTGGTATGCATTTTCTTAGTTAGAATGTAAGGAACATTTTGGTATCAAGTTTATTTTGATTTGCCGAAACTTTTTGTTTTTGTCTCTCCAGCGTTTTTCAGGTTAAGCACTGAACATCGACGCCATGACGTTCATGTTTTGTTTGGTGACGTTAATTATGACGTCAGAAACGCGCATTGGCGTGTAAACAATAAAATAAAAAGAAAAGTTACTCTTTTTTAGTGGATACCATAAAATTTTCATTTCGTGTAATGAAAACATTCAAATTTTCACTCGTGCTTCGCACTCGTGAAAATACTGATGTTTTCATTACACTCGATGACAATATTTATGGTATTCACATCAAAAGAGTAAATATCCTCTATATAGTCGTCCCTAAATGTATAAAACACAATCGGTGGGACGTTACAATACCAAAACTATTAAGCAACTGATGTTTTCTGCTTACAGTCACTATACCCAGCGGGCACATAACGTTTATACAACGTCGTCTCAACGTCCATGCAACGACGCTGAGGCGACGTTGTATAGACGTCATGTGTCAGCTGGGTAAATGTCTGAAACACAATCGGTGGGACGTTGCATAACCAAAACTATCAAGCAACTGATCTTTTCTGCTTACAGAATATATGCAGAGAGAGATGAAAAGACCTGAAGTTAGAGATGAAATCCTGGCCCTTAGCAGTGGCAAATATGGAATTGACTTCACAAAGAAACCTAAGGAGGCGGAGCCCCAAGCCTCGTTTAGAAAACTGAACGTGTCCTAAAAGTCGGTCACGATCTAGTCAGATCGAATGATTCAGGGACGAGTGTCGATTTGATCAAATTACAGTACTTCCCTAAATGTTTTTACAGACGGTCTGAGCAGAACGAGACGTCTGATCTTGGTCTTCACTGTTTGCTCAGGCTTGAAACTTAACCTGGCTGTGTGAGTTTGCCACATATACAGCAACATCTAAGCAAGCTTATGACATTAAGGCATAGCGTTGTATTAATCATGACGTTGCATCGACGTTGAGCCGACGTTGTATAAACGTCATGTGCCCGCTGGGATTAAACACATTCACAGATAGTAAAATGGACTTGTTGAAGACAAGTATAAAGTAAAGCGTATGACGTATGAATATTTAGGGTAAATACGGTATTTTAAATCCATGATAATGATGTTTTGAGTGAAACGGGTGGGGGTGGGGGTTCGACTGATCCGCTCGAACCGCCTCTCGATCCGCCCCTGTGATTTATTCTGACTTCACAAAATGTGCCATGTTTATTTATCAATGCAAAGGTGCTGTCTCGGGGAGCGACTTATGATGTTTGTTTTTTTTTTGGGTTTTTTTTTTTTTGTTTGTTTTTTTTCTGTTGGCCAATAGAACTTTCGTTATGCGTCAGCTATCTGGAAAAAATATGGAGATACCTAAAAAATGAAGACCACAATCAGAGAATACAGTCCTCCCAAGGCATGGGTTAAAGGTTTACTTACAACAATGACTACACAAAACACTCCAACATTTAACCATTACCACTCCCTGCGCGAATTCAGCAGACGATAAACTGAGGATATATTTTTCTGTATTTTTCCCAGAAAACAGGATTAGACATTTCATGCAAATTGTCTCCGTTGGAAACAATTTGCATTAAATTTAAACCTGTTTTCTGGGAAAAATAAGAGAAATATGTCAAAATGTTGTCTGCTGACTTTTTTACCCTGAGTGCTTAGCGTTAAAACAGAACGACAAAAGGAAGTGAGATAAACAGGCGAAGAGCAACGCCCGCAGAAATGCCGCCTTGGAACGTATAACAATAGAACTTAATCCTGGTACATTTCCTGTTGCATATTTTTTCTGTCATCCAACGGGAGTAAATTCTTTACTTTAGAGAATGATCCTTTTCAGAAAGGATTAGCTGTGCAGGAAGACAAATAGGAAGTCATAAAAGTTGTCTATCTTGTACAAAATGGCGAAAAATCTACCAAGTATATCCAGTCCTATTAAGACGAATGTATAGAATAAAAGTCACGGAAAAACTCTTATATATAGGTAGGAAAATAAAGCCATGGAACAAACAGTCACAAGGTGCACAAAATATTTTGATTTTGCAATAATCTTTTTTTTTTCACAGCTATTATGCGAGGTAATGATTTAACATTGTATAATATTGCAAAGAACAACAAAGTTATGAGGTTTCACATTTTTATTTTGAAAACAAAGGTCATTTGCTAATAAAAGAACACCAAACTAACAGAGTACGCTATTGTTCACACCTCTAGGTCAGGTTTATGCATCAGGAATTGACAGTAGACCATCTTTAAGAGACAGTGTGGACTACGTACAAATTCCCTTCTTTAATTGGCATTCGTGCAAATGAATGAATAAATAATGTAGATGTCTACAATTTTTTGTCTGTGACTTTTTTCCTGTGACTTTTTTTCTGTGATTTTTTTTCCAAGACTTTTTTTCTGTGTTTTTTTTTAAGGATACCTCATTATTATTACATGTAGTGACATGGAACATTGTGAAGTGACCAGCACAGGTATACTTTGTGTTCGCATCTGTACAGTCTCGTTACGCTAGTCAATAAGAGGGCATATTGGTCTTAAAGATGTCAAAGACATACCTCCGTATAATTCAGGGAATAGATCATGGACAAGGTTTACAATCATTCCTATTAAAGAGTTACGGTCTACCTTAACTTAAGCTCCGAGACTTTAAGATATGAAATAAAATATCAAACGTCAATTTAAATTAATAGTTTTATGTTTGTTCAGTAGACGATATAGAACTGTACTTATTAATTTCATCGCTGAAAGCCTGTTTTCATGTGAAAATGCAAAATGTGCTTTGCAAATCTCGATCCTTAAAGTTAAGGTCGATCTTAGCTTGAGGAACGATTGTAAACCTGAGCCCAGGAGATTTTTTTGTCATAGCTCAAGACAAGAGAGTGTATCCTAGAAAAATTTTTTTCATTCCTCCACAGGAACATATGTTGTAGGTACTTGGCGATGCGCTCCTAATGAGTATCCACAACATATATTTGCATGGAGAAATAAGAAAAGATATCAAAATTTTTAATTGAAAATAGCGCCTTATCTGGAGCTCTGTTTTGTTATTTATGCACCAAAATACATCTTATATGTACCCATTGGTATGGCCAAGGGGATTCCAATGGCTGCACATAAAATTGCTTTGGCTCAAAAATAAAAATAAAAAATATATTCTAAATTATCTCTTTATCTGGGGTTATGTCAGTCTCTGTGCAGGCTGCCCGGATGTGTGGGCTGATCGGGTAAATGCTGGTATTTACAGCTATTTTCTATCGATTCTTGTTGGTTTACATAGTCAACAACATCACGGGCAGATATATTGAAATACCATTTTACCCTAACTGTTCGGACAATGTCATACCTTACCATTACGAAAACACGCCTATTAGAAAATTTTACCTCCAAAAACTGAAAATTTTCAGATGAAAAACTCCGATATTTTTCATATTTCAGCTCAAAACATAGATTGTGGGTACTCGTTAGAACCGCCTCTATGTTTTTGAACAGAAATAAGACAAATCATGAATGTATACCCCTTTTTACTGTATAAAAGTGGGGTTTAAGGGGGTCAAAATTATATAAGCGTGTTTTTGTGCTGAACACTTGTCCTAAACTTTTAACTCGTAGTAGCTCGTCAGCTATTTTACTACTTGTTAATGCTGTGTATAAATTTTAGGATGAGTGACAAACGGTGTAAACCCTGATCAGACGCCGGGTCTACACTGTTTGTTCAGGCCTCTCTGCTCCAATGTTTAGGATAAACATGGTATTAGTATTGGGAAACAGACAAGAATATTTTTTTGCCTTAAAGGTAAAAGCAATGTTGGTGAAGAATGTATCTGAGATTAGGATCTTGACAAGACGTGCATTTTTTATACAAATTTGATCTCGGTCGGATGAAACATATAAAAAAGTTATCTAGGTTTGGAAACATCAAAACTCCTTTCATGGGCGCCGCCATTTTGAATATTTAATGAGAATTCATGACGTCACTGATCTTAATTAAATCTGCAAAAGCTAAATAAATAACACTAAATGGCAACAATATGCTACCTCTATATTTGTGTGAATATCTTCTTCTATTATTTATTGATTTAGCTTGAAAACTAAACTACATAGTTTTCTATCAGGCAGAAGATTTTACTTGATATTCTGAAATTTTAAGGAACTCATTTTTAAAAATATTCAATATGGCGGGGCCCTTGATAATGGCTTTGAGATCTTCAAATGTCTTTAACTTCCTTAATTTTTATCCTATTTTGGTCAAATTTACATCAAAATGAATGGTTTGGCAATGTATTTCATTTCAGATACATTGTTCATCAGCCTTGAGTTTCCCTTTAATAAACTTACATATCCACTGGCTGTATGACAGTTGAATAAATATTTTAATGTGCCATGACATTTTACTATTTTTCTCAATAAACATTTTTAAAAGTCTTCATGTTATGTAATCATTTAGATTATAATAAAGTTTGATTAGTTTTTTATTAGATAGATCATCTTTCCGTCATTGTATAGTATATACAACTCACCAGTGTTCTTACTGTTATATAATTTTGTTTAAACCAAGGGCACTTTTATTTAACCTTATTATTTAATGAAGCCCCACCCTACTGAAGCCCCTGAGTTTCTGAAATGGGCTCATCCGTCTCTGAATTTGGACACATCCATTGTTACAAATAGGGGTTTAGTCAAAAATCAATAATAGAATGGCAAACAGTGTAGATCCGGATGAGACGTCTCGTTATGAGCCGTCTCATTAGGATCTACACTGTTTGCATTGTTGTCTGTCGAAGGCTCCGGTGGAGCTTATAGGATTGACACTGGTCCGTTATCGGTGTCGCCAACATTTTCATACAACATTTTCTCTGAAACCGCTGGGCCGGTTGAAATAAAAAAAACAACAAAAAAACATGGAGCCTACATGGGGTGGGGGAACAGAAGTTTATTCGTTTGGTCTGGGTCACATGACCAAGATAGCCACCATGCCCATATATGGCAAAAACATTTGGAAATCTTCTTCTCAGGATCCGAAGGGCCTATGACCTTGATACATGGTATGCAGCATTAATGGTTCTGGTCCTATCAAGTCTGTTCAAATGATGACACTTGGTTGACCTTGACCTACTTTACGGCAAGGTCAAATTCGGTCATTTAGGCTTTTATATAGGAAAAAGGTGAAAAGGTAGATTTTTCTGATCCTATTGAAGTCTGTGATATCAAAGTTGATATATGCAATCAGCTGAATAAACTTTTATAAATCCCAAAATTCACAATCATTTACTAACATTTGTCCTGGATGCCTCAGATTCTGTATTTTTAACTTGTCCTCTAAAACTGCTGGTCTGATTGAAACCAAATTATATGTGGAGCCTCTATGTGATAGAGGAATGAAACGTTGTGTGTAGGATCTGGGTCACATGACCAAGATGGTCATCATGCCTTATATGGTAAAAAGGTTAAAAAAAACTTTCAAAACCTCTTTCTCAGGACTGAAATACCGATGACCTTGAAACTTGGTATGCAGCATTTGGGACTCCGATCTACCAATGTTGTCCAAATGATGACCCTTAGTTGACCTTGACTGACCTTGACCTACTTTGAGTCAGGATCAAATTGAGTCTCTTACGCTATAATGCTATAAAACATAATTCTGAAAAAGTTCAGTTATTTTAAGGGTTCTGAGTGCAAAAAGGGTTAAGGTTGCTGAAGTGTATTTGCTCGCCCACTTGAGCCTTGGTGAGCATTTCAATCGTTATACATCAGCCAGGCTATTTCAGGAGACAGAGTAGCCATTTGATGAGGGTGAGTAGATGAGCAGGCTGATATATGTCTTTTCCATGGTATATGCGTTAATGTTCTTTTTCATTCATAGCCTGGCTTAGTAAATTTGCTTAGATCTTAATGTTTACTTAATGGCAGTGTGTATATAAAGGTAAGTGAAATACATGTATTTAGTATATAGTAGTTAATTAATCATGAAAATATTTGCTTTCTTAGTTCTAAGCACTAGTCATTTGGAGATGCCGCGTCAAATTTGGCTTCCAATGGCTCCGTGGCTTCAAAGACGTTATCACCCATACTAGACTGGCTCCCATCTAACTGATATATGAATCAGCATTCAAACGATTTATATATACATGTATTACAAAAATCCTATCTTTTGGACTGTCCTTCTCTATGATCTGGCTGATTAGTTATTTTTTCCACTATGGGACATAACTGATTAAATTATTATAAGTTGTGCTAGATTGTATACCTTTAAAAGGAAAATAAAATAAAATAAAATGATAGAAAAAAATGGAGTCTTGAGAGAGACTAACTTATCACTTAGCTATGAATACATTCCATATGTATATGTACATTCTAGTCACCGTCCAACAAACCGGTTGCCTAAGCATTGCCTGTCGGAAGTAACTTGTGATTTTAGGCTCTACTACACAATACAAGCTTAGATTACGCTTCGCACACAATACATGTAAATGGTAAAAGCTCATTTTAATAGTATTGGTTTCTTTTCATGCAAGTCTTGGTTAAATCGGCTGACTTCCAAAATGCTATGGGTGATTTGAAAAACTCTAAACGATATATCGTTTAAATGAGAATGACCCTAGCTCACAACAAAATGTGAAATTACAGTTCGCTTTTCATGCTTTTAGCTTTACCTCATCAAAACTTAAATAAGTAGTTATAAGAATATCAATTTTTGTGACGCTGTCTCGGGAATGCTATAAATTGCGCTTAGCAGTACAAAGGAATCCGCCCAGTTTAAGTGAAATTGTCAAGATTAATGTATACTAGTATCCCATAAACTTTGATAAAGTACTGAAGTAGTAACCTTTTAGAATATCAACATAAGTGCAGCGTGCCGAAAAAAAAGTGCACGCGAATAGAGAACACCAATACTCGACATATTATTCTGTTCAGCGCTATGTCTAGTCCCGGATTTTACTTGTAAACACACGCCTAGGCTGAATGGTGCATTGTGGATCAACAAGTATTAGCTTTTTCAAAAAGCTAGCGGGTCGTTTAGCTTCAAAAATTGCATGTACACCTTTGACGATTACACCGCACATGATGGCATACGTATCAGTATTCACAGAACTAACCTGAATGACTCGTTATTTTCCGAATTTAGTTTCACTCCGAACTGTCGAAGTTACCGCTGTCGTATACACAAGTAATATGTGCCACGGTCTTTGTTTCTTTACTGTTACTTTTATCCTGTATTTTTCAACATTTTGTCTATAGTAGATCAGTAGATTGGGGAGTCCTGGGCTAGTATCTGCTAATTCGACAGTAGAATGCTTTCATTTTAATGCCAGTAAAGGTACTCTTAGGACAGGTTCATTTCATAGTTAAAGGGTGTCCGAATGGTTTTTGTTTTTTTTTTTTAAGGGGAATGGGTGAGCGTGTGAGTAGACAAGTTATCAAGTAATGTTCACTTCATCATTAACCAGAGATCAGACTTCCATCGGCTTTTCACTAAGCTACCTCAAAGACAGCACTAAGGTGTGATAAAATAATAGTGACATTGACCATTAGTTCAAGGTGAAATTCAAGGTCCAAATAATCTTTGAACTGCAAGTTTTAATGAAAATAAGGGTTTTTTCTATACTATATCCGTGCACAAAATTCTTGCTTGTTGCCGGAATTCTTATTCATAGAAATACTCCACCATGAAAAAATAAATGATGATATTAATGAAACTTCTATTTCGTAGCGATATTCTTAAGGAACATTCGTTTACATAATCCACCTAGTATTTCATTTTCTTGCCTGTTACAAATGAACAAATGTCAGTATCTCGGAGGCCAGTAGGCAAATCCTGAACAAATATCATCCATAGCACTTCTTTGGATTTGTAAACTTATTTTTCGGATTGTTTTGAACCGATACTTGTACAAATAAATTTTAAAAAAAAATGAATAGCGTATTCTCCCTTAATTCACATATATTATAAATAATCATACTTTATCTCCGTTTTTAACACTGTGAAGACCGAGGTGAAGACACTGAAGTAAAATTTTATGCTACTGATATATGCCAATATATTGAACTGTGATATACCTTTTCATTTAGCATCATACAATGGCAATAATCAAATAAAGTCGTGATACAACCATTGAGCTCTAATAAGTGAATTATTAAGTGCACTTCGCAGTGGCTTAGAAGAGTATTTTATAATCTCCCTTGCTACTCTTCTGCGATAGAGACTTTCGGTAATCAAAAAAAAAAAAAAAAAAAAAAAACCACACACACACAACAGGACGCTGTAGCCATTCCCCGTAATTATCATGTATTATAAAGATTTCTATCCCTAATACAGAGTAGGCCTAGATCAGCCGTCGCGTTTTGCGCCGTCTAAAACGCGGCGTCTGATCTGGGTCTATACTGTTTGCCTCTGTTTTTATGGGACGTTAGGCTTAAGAGAGGCTATAAAATTCTATTCTATTCGTTATCCGATGCACGACTACTATGTCAACAGCCGCTTCCGGTTCGGTATAATTCCCGAATTTGATGTGTGATTAGCTCAACTCCTATATTTGCGGGCCGTCAAGACGACCCGCAACAGTCACTTCCGTGTCCGAACCAAATGTATATAATCTACGCCCAAGGGCGTAGACAATAAGGTCCCAGACCATTCACAGGACACTAAACCAAGCAAGTATATGACGTCTAAACAACGTCGTCTCAACGTCGATGCAACGTCATGACGTTGCATCGACGTTGAGACGACGTTGTATAAACGTCGTGTGCTCGCTGGGAACATTCAGGGCAAAGTAATATTCTGACAAATTTTATGGAACAGTTACACTGGATAACTTACAAGGGAGGTGATTGTCAAAATAGATTTCCTCCCTTCTGATAATGTACCAGTAGTTTGATACCCCCGCTTCCACGCGGGGTTTAAGTGCCGTGGTTAAACCTCCAATAAGTAGATGTGCCAGAGTTTTAATTTCCCGCTAAAATGGCCGGGAGAAACAGCGGGGCTATGAGAATATTCAGAACATGAGTTCTGTTGTATTAGAACACAATCTTTGTAGGTTTCCTCCATCCCTCCCTCTCTCTCTCTCTCTCTCTCTCTCTCTCTCTCTCTCTCTCTCTCTCTCTCTCTCTCTCTCTCTCTCTCTTCTAGAGATCTCTCCTGACTAGCATCAGTGAACCAGTCTCTCGCTCTCAAGGAACATCAGTGAATCAGCAGATCTGGAAGAGGTAGATTTTATCAGTGAGAACAATTACAACTAGCAGTTGATTACCGTATCTACATATACTATAATCACCCGAAATCTTCGGATGTTGGAACAACATCATTTCGACGTTGAGTCAATGTCACTGACGTTGAATCAACCTTAAAAGGACGTTGTGTCAATGTACGTTATTAGGAATGACGTTGGACGTTGAAACGACGTTGTATCCATATTGTGTGCAAGGACGTTGAATCAACGTTGAAACTATGTTACTATATTTCAACGCTGTTTCCTGCTGGGTTATTTCCTGACCATATTTACCCTACTTGTATCAAAGTCATTTTAAATTTCAATGAGACATCTAAAATATTGTGACGGAATGAAAAACAGCGTAGATCCCAATCAAATTATTCTTCGTTAGATCTGGATCTTAAATTACACAGTTTGCTCAGGCCTGTCTCTCTAAATATTTACACTAAAGACGGCGGTACACTTATTATTCTGACAGACATACCAGTGTCGATCCAGATCAGATAAGGATCCGCAGTATTATTTAGCCTTAAGTATTTGCACAGACAGGTCTGAGCAAACAGTGTAGACCCTGATCGGACGCTACGTTTTGCCGCACCAAGCAGTATTTTAGGTATATGTACATCAACAGGAGTAAAGAAGGCATGCTTAACCCATTAAAGACTGAATAGTCTCTCCCACACTATATATTTGAAGTGTTCATTTTTGATTTAAGGTATGTCAGGCTATATGATTTAGATATTCCTAAAGAAAATTGGGTGAACTATTTGCGAACAGTGCTGACCCTGATCAGACGCCGCGTATATTGAAAGAGTACATTTTCGATTTTAGGTATGTCAGGCTATATGATATAGATAGTCCTACAGAAAAATGATTGAACTATTTGCAAACAGTGGAGACCCTGATCAGACGCCGCGTGGTGCGGCGTCTGATCTGGGTCTGCACTGCTTGCCAGTTACCCGTTTAGGGGTCTCCAATTTTCAATGGGATAAACTTGAGGACCGTATGGTAAGGAGTTAAGGTGACCCAATATTAAGAATAATTGCGACAATGCTCTTAGAATGTTAGAGAACAGTGTATACCCGGCTCAAATGCCGAAGAATGTTGTCCGATCAAAGTCTACACCTTTTGCTACTCAACGAGCAGTAATTTAGACACATCAACAGGCTCGTTCAAATTTTAGATTAAATATTGTAAGGAATTAAGGAGTCCGGAAATTTAAGAAAAATGCAGTAAATGTCCTCAACAAACAGTGTAGACCCTGATAAGACGCGCAGAATGCGGCGTCTGATCTGGATCTATACGCCGTTTGCCACTCATTTAGCAGTGTTTAATATACATCAACGGGTACTAACGCTTGGCACATGCACTGGAAAAAAAATCAGCAGACGACAAATTGAAATTTTTATTTTTTCTAATTTTTGTCCCAGAAAATAGGTTTGACATTTTACTTGTCAAATCCTGTTTTCTGGGGAAAAAAGAAAAATATTATAAATTTGTCGTCTGGTGAGTTCGCCTGTAGAGCAGTAAGGTTAAAATAGGCTTGTTGGAACAAGTATGGCGGTGTCTCGATATTACGCCTCTCTGCCCTATCTCTTCTTGATTCTCTGAGGAGTCCGGTGCTATCTTTTAATTAACGTATACTGTTTGATGAGTGGCAAACAGTATGGGTCCTGCTCAGACGCCGCGTTCTGTGGCGTCTGATCAGGGTTTACATTGTTTGCTCGTCTGTTCTGATTTGATCTGGATCTACACTATTTGTTATTCATAACACACATTTACTATTTACTATCAATATTCGAACACTGTGTTAACTCTTAACCATACGTCACCTAAAATTTGAACAGGTCTAGTTCAGTACCTTGTTATGTAAACAGTGTAGATACTGATAAGACGATCTGCGCCGCTTGATCTGGGTGTACTTTGTTTACTCAGGGTAAATTGGGACCTACAGTGGACTCCCATTATCTTAGCCCCGAAGGATCGGAACTTTGGGTTTCAGATAATAATACAGTTGACTCTCGTTATCTCGACCTCGCTTATCTCGAATAACCGTTTATCTCGAAGCGAAAATCTGGTCCCTGCCTATACATGAAAACCTAACAACAGATGGAAAATATTGTAGAAAAGAGGAGAAATTGCTCCTAAGGAGCAATTTCTCCTCTTTTCCACAATATTTTCAATATATCTCTAACTTCAAAAGTCCAATTACCTATCAGTTTGTTAAATGTGGTTAATCAAATTATTTTTTCCTCAATTCTGCAAACCTGATATGTCGAACTACGGATATCTCGAAGTATTTCAGGGAGTCCCTTGGAGTTCGAGATAACGAGAGTCGACTGTAGTTTGAGAAAAAAAGAGTGAAGTATGAGATATATAGTAAACTAAACCATTTATTTTTCTTTTATTTAGTTTGACTTAAGCAGAAGATTGAGTTATGAGTGTTTAAGATAACGACAGGCAATTGTATTTACCTTCAGAGAATTCTTAGAACTATTGTGCCAGTTGAAAATCTTCAATTTTCCGTCAATCTTCTATAACTGGAACTGGCAGGGTTCCTAGAATTGTGTTCTAGTTATGGGTTATTACAGTTATCGATGGTTGAATTCTGTAGAAAATGACCAGTTGAGACTTAAAATTAGTTCTAATTATCCAGCGGATTTAAGTTACAAGATGTTCAGTTTATCGAAGTTCTACTGTAATTAATATTCATCAAAAAGAGTATTGTATAGAAACTGCCTTCAAGTTTAGCATGCTGGGTAAAAACAGCAACAGATTTTTCCCTTGGAGACAATTTGCATGAAACGTGAAAGTCTGTTTTCTTAGATAAAAACTAGAAAAAATGTCCATAAGACACAGATGTCCCCGCCAAAATGCCATTCAGAAAAAGGTTACATATGTAATTGTGACAGGTACAGCATGAAGTTAGAGTTGTCTTCCATTATCATTAAATATCGCCTCAGTGTCATGCATGCATCTGTAAATTTTCATAAATATATTCCATATGGTTTAGGAGTTATGGCCCACACAAGGTTTACTATATGGAACTAAGTCAAGGGCAGATAATTCAAAAACCAAACAAGCAACAGTTGTCTTCCTTTTTCACGACACATCGTCTCAAAGTCATGCATGCACCTGTAAAGTTTCATAAATATATTCCATACGGTTTAGGAGGTATGGCCCGGACACGGTTTTCTATATGGAACTAAGTCAAGTGCAGATAATTCAAAAACCAAACAAGCAACGGTTGTCTTCCTTTTTCACGACACATCGTCTCAATGTCTTGCATGCACCTGTAAAGTTTCATAAATATATTCCATATGGTTTAGGAGTTATGGCCCGGACACGAATTGGGACGGACGTACGTATGTACGTACGGGACAGGCGGACAGGGGTAACACTTAATTATCCATTGATTTCGTGTCCACTCTGTAAGTCGAAGTCCTTTTGGAATATTTTTATGATACTTGTTAGGAATGTAGAACATGACCAGACGACGTGTTGCGTACAAGAATGACAACACTGCCTTTATTACTTTTGGCGTTATCTCCCTTTCTTATGTCTGACAGTGATTATACATTGATTTCGTGCACGAATTGGGACGGACGTACGTACGTACGGGACGGACAGACAGGGGTAACACTTAATTATCTATTGATTTCGTGTCCGCTCTGTAAGTCAAAGACCCTTTGGAATATTTTTATGATACTTGGTAGAAATGTAGAACAGGACCAACCGACGTATCGCGTACAAAATGACAAGAATGATAACTCTGCTGCCTTTCATACTGTTGGCGTTATCTCCCTTTGTTATATTTGACAGTGATTATCCATTGATATTGTGTCCGCTCTGTAAGTCAAAGACCCTTTGCAATATTTTTATGATACTTTGTAGAAATGTAGAATAGGACCAGATGACGTGTCGTGTACAAGAATGACAACTCTGGCTTCATACTTTTGGAGTAACCTCCCTTTGTTTAGTTTGAAAAAGATTTCTCGTCTACCCTGTAACTGGAATATCCTTTGGAATATTTCGATGGTACTTGGCAGAAATGTAGAACAGGACCAGACGACGTGTTGCGTATAAGAATGAAAACTCTGCCTTTCTTAATTTTGGCGTTATCTCCCTTTGTTACATTTGACAGTGATAGTCCATTGATTTTGTGTCCGCTCTGTAAGTCAAAGATCCTTTTGAATACTTTTATGATACTTTTATGAGAACAGGACCAGACGACGTGTCGCGTACAAAATGACAACTCTGCCTTTCTTACTTTTGGAGTTATCTCTCTTTCTTATGTCTAACAGTGATTAGCTATTGATTTCGTGTCTGCTCTGTAAGTCAAAGACGCTTTGGAATATTTTTTATGATACTGGGTAGAAATATAGAACAGGGCCAGACGACGTGTCGCTTACAAGAATGACAACTCTGCCTTACTTTTGGCGTTCTCTCCCTTTGTTATGTCTGACAGTGATTATCCATTGATTTCGTGTCCGCTCTGTACGTCAAAGACCCTTTGGAATATTTTTTATGATATGAACTGTAGAACTGTAGAATATGACCAGACGACGTATCGCGTACAAAATGACAATTCTGGCTTTCTTACTTTTGGCGTTATCTCCCATTCTTATGTCTGACAGTGATTATCCCTTGATTTCGTGTCTGCTCTGTAAGTCAAAGACCCTTTGGAATGTTTTTATGATATTTTTTATGATATTTGGTAGAAATGTAGAACAGGACCAGACGACTGTGTCGCGTTCAAGAATGACAACTCTGGCTTTCTTACTTTTGGAGTTGTCTCCCTTTGTTTTGTTTGAAATAGATTTCTCGTCTGCTCTGTAGCTGGAATACCCTTCAGAATATTTTGATGGTACCTTGTAGAATTATAGAATAGGACAAGACGACGTGTTCCTTACAAGAATGACAACTCTGCCTTCCTTACTTTTGCTGTTATCTCCCTTTGTTATAGCAAAAGTTATCTCCCTTTGTTATATTTGACACTGATTATGCATCGATTTAGTGTCCGCTTTGTAAGTCGAACACTCTTTTGGAATATTTTGATGATACTTGGTGGTAATGAAGAACAGGACCAGACGACATTTCACATACAAGAATGACAACTTCGGTTTTATTTTTTTACTTTTGGAGTAATCTCCCCTTCTTGTGTGTGTTTGAATTTGATTTCTTGTCTCTGCTCTGTAACACGAATACCCTACGGAATATTTTGATGATGCTTGGTACAAATGTAGAACAGGACGACAGGACGTGTTGCGTACAAGAATGACAACTCTGGCGGGATTGGGCGGGGGGTGGGGGTGGGGGGGGTGCATTTATTTATTCATTTATTTATTCTAAAATAAACTTTTCTAGTTAAAATTATAAACTGTAAATATTGTTGCTTGGTGGGGGTGGGGGGGTGCATTTATTTATTCATTTATTTATTCTAAAATAAACTTTTCTAGTTAAAATTATAAACTGTAAATATTGTTGCTTTTTTTTTTCAACTTAAAAACTTATACTGGTATTCGCACATACAGTAGTATTGCCATATAAATAGAGAGTGTGTAAGTTATATAATACAGAATATTTTATTTTAATCCTGTGGGCAATACATAAACACGGATATTTATAAACATATTCTTTGATATTAGAGCGGGTACAGTCAGACAAAAGTAGTTACAACTAAGGCAGCACTTTCCAAAGATCTTGTATAAAAGAGCTTAATTTAGGCATTTGCCTGAATAAGATTAAATTTAAAAATGCATTCATTCTTACCTAGTCCGACGGTTCACCTTTTTGCACCGTGGCAAAACAGTATCGAACCGCTGCACCCAGATCTGGATTACCAACGTGATCATTAATATGTTAACATAATTTAATTAAATTAGGGATGAGAGTATAAACCAACAAGATCCCTTAACCCTTTCAGCCTGGAATTTCTGACGTGGATCCTTCTATCTTTGGATTTGGACGTGTCCATTGATGCAAATAGGGTCGTGAATAAAACATCAAAAACAGATGGCAAACAGTGTAGATCCTGATGAGACGGCTCATTATGAGCCGTCTCATCTGGATCTAAACTGTTTGCAAAAGTATCTGTCTTTGTCTACAGGAGTAAAAGGATTATATGTGACCAGCCTGTGCATCAGCATTGAACTGTTCTACATACATACTATTAAGAATTTGTATACTGCTGCGAAAACGAAGTCCGCAGATGGGCTTGGTCTACAGACCATGCGATCATGTACCCCAAATATTTTATACCGGAATAACCCTGAGTAATGGGACAGACAGGCTGAGCAAGCATTGTAGTCCCTGATCAGATGTCGCAGAACGCGACGTCTGATCAGGATCTGTACTGTTTGCCACTCATCCAGCAGTTGTTGTTTTTTTTTTTTTTTTTTGTTTTGTTTTTTTTTGTTTTTTTTTTTCAGACATCTCAAAATGAACCTCCCAGCAAGCAAAAAATATAGGACCCACATTGGCCCTAAATGGGTATTTATATGGGTCCTACATGGGCAACCCATAAGGGACTCATGAGGGATTTGCAACTGGGTTCCATGTTGGACCCACATGGGCAAAGCCATGTGGGAACTGTATGGGTCCAGTATGGGAAAAATCAACCCACATTTATCTTCCAGAAAAACAATTTTTACACATTTTTACACAAATTATTATAAGTCCCCGGTCCCAGCCCATTTGATGGACTGGTAAGGTCCCAACCGATAGAGACCTATGTACGTGTGCAAGTTATTGCCTTAAAGATATAGGCGTCTTTTTTAATAGTTGAAAATGTTGGCATCATGCGTATTTATATATACCTCTCAATTTTAAAAATAATAGGGACATACGAGTTAAAATAAAAATATGACCATGAATCGACGTCCATGTCGGGAAAATAGTTGATAAATTTAATAGATACTTTCATTTTGTAATGAACAAACTATTATTTTTATTTTATTATCATTATTATTTGCATTTATATCAAGAAATTTACTATTTTTTGATATTATGTTTAAATAGTGGTAGAGTTGTTCCCATTTAACCATATTGAACCCATATGGGTCCCATACAGTAATGGGAGGTCAACATTGGAACCATAGAGGTCCAATATCTGTATCACATGGGAGCCATTTGGGCGCCAATTATGTATCTAGAAAATATCACTTTTCCAGGATTATTTCAATTTTATCTCGGGGGTCCCATATATTAGAATATATTTTTATAGTTATCAAATTTTATCAATATGGGATCTATCAGGGTCTTATGTGGGCAAAAAATCCTATATGGGGCCCAAGTAGGACCCAAATGGGATAAATGCCCCGAATCTGCCCATATGGTTCCCATATATACGTGTTTGCTGGTCAAAGTTTACCAATATGGGACCTATATAGGTCTTATATGGGCAAAAAAGCCTATATAGGGCCCATGCAGGACCCGAATGGGATAAATGCCCAGATTCTGCCCATATGGGTCCCATATATACATGTTTGCTGGGCTGTTCAATTTTAGGTATTTTATGACAAGCATGGTTAGGAGTTAACATAGGCCTATATTTAGAGAAAATATAGTAGATTTCAATACGTAACCTCCATCTTGAGAAATAAATTCCGTATGCCGTGTTTGGGTCCAGCCAAGGTATCCACGCAGCTTGTTCTGGACCTCCGCACTGGCCATTTAGACCGCTGTGTCAAGATATTGTGTATGTGCTGACCAGACTGCACAATTGGCAGTTAGGCTCGTTTTCGCTCACTTACTCGCGTTATTTTCATACGCAAATGAGTACTGTTTCTACTAACCAAATTTAACCTATGTGAGAAAATGCGCCAAGCGAAGTCAGATTAACCTGTACATCCGCACAATTTAATCAGTTTTCGCTGAGCACTCTCTGGGCCCGGTTGTTCAAAGCGTCGTTAGCTTAACGAGCTCGTTAAGGGTCATTTCATTTACTGTTTTAGCGGATTCAATACACAATATTCTGATATTTTTTGCTGGAAAAATGTGAGTAGCTTTTGCACTGCAAAAGCTACTCACATTTTTTCAGCAAAAAATTTCAGCATATTTGCGTATCACTCGATGTAAATTTTA
Source organism: Anodontia alba (assembly GCA_964016985.1). Classification (NCBI taxonomy): domain Eukaryota; kingdom Metazoa; phylum Mollusca; class Bivalvia; order Lucinida; family Lucinidae; genus Anodontia; species Anodontia alba. The sequence continues at coordinate 36,446,194 of OZ024827.1, forward strand.
ACGAATCGTTAACTAAAGACATCGTTAGCTTTGAACAACTGGGCCCTGGAGTCTATGCTTCTTCAGGCGGACAGCAAAGACTGATAATCCTGGGTATATGTACATGCTGTTATGTGTCTTCTCTGGATGCACATATTCGAAAGTTGGTTGGTTTTGGGTCAGCTATTAAGGTCATGTCGAGCGCGGTCAGTTTACCTAACTACACTATTTTCCTGGACAGGCTTAGACCTCCAAGCGGAGCGGTTAACCAGTACTTATGCACATTCTTTCGCCAGAACCTGAAAACTGTCTTTCTTGGATCAGCGGAAGGGAGAAGGAAATATGATCAAATTCCACGAAAGAATATGGTCGAACCCGGCGGGACAAACCCGCGAGCTTCTGATCACCAGTCGGACTCGCATCCGACAGAACCGCCTGCTACAAGGTACATTACCTCCAGCTGTTGTTGGTACTATTGTTGTCCTTGTTCAAAATATTCAAATGTTTGACCAGATGAACTGAAGACACATTTTACGGTAATTAAGACGGTAATCATAATTTGTCATCAGTGACTTCTAATGAAACATGCCTGCCATTGTTTAAACGCCTCCTCGTGAGAAGGAATAAATTGTATATTGAAACACTTATGACGTCGGTGACACACCTCCAAAATGTGACACACCTTCAACTCTTGGCCTTCGATTTCTAAATAGTTGCCAGATTTTCATTTAGACTAACATTATTTTCAAATTTATATGCGGCAGGTAAATAGAAACGGTCAAAAGTTCCCAGGACTAACTGCGTCCAGTTAATGAGGATAAAATCTCAGAGACAAATATAAGACATATATATATGAGAGAGAGAGAGAGAGAGAGAGAGAGAGAGAGAGAGAGAGAGAGAGAGAGAGAGAGAGAGAGAGAGAGAGAGAGAGAGAGCAAACCATCCTTAGCTTGGCGCAGCATGACGCATCCCGTTGTTCATTAACTAGTAACCACTCTCTGGACAAATTCTGCAGAGGGCAAATTGATGATATTTTTCATCTTTTTTTTTTTTTTTTTTTTTTTCCAGAATAGATTTTGAGACAATTCGCCTGAAATCCAAAAGATTTTTTTTTCCTATAAAAAACAAAAAACAAAAAAAAAAAAAAAAAAAAAAAAAAATTAAAATCCCCGCTCCTCTCACACACCCTACCTCACTCCCTAGACTGGCTCCAAAATAACAACATGACTATAAAGGCTGGTCACTAGTAACCAGCTTTTATAGTCATGATATCATTTTGGTTTTATCTTAGTGGGTTATCAAACATGGATATAGGAAAAAAAATATTTAGTCATTGGAGATTGCTGCCAGTCTAATGCCCCCCTCCCCCCCCCTTCCCCCCTCCCCCCTCAACACACACACACAGACACACAGACACCCTAGCACCTGCATAAATGGTCACAAGAAAATTATCTAAAGATAAAAACTGTAAACCGCGTAGTAAAATATGCTAATGGGCGCAGATATTAAAAGAAATATCAGCACAGGATTTCATGGTGGGACTTACTGATTTTTTTTCTGATTATATATACTGAAAGGAAAAAGAAACGCAGGGTAAATTTTATTCCTAAATTTCATTCAAGTTTGAAAAAGTTTGTTAAATATTTTACTATGATTACAAAACGGTACATGTATGGAACAAAAGTTCCAAATTTCATTGGTTTGTGATTAACAAGTCTCGAGTTATTGAAGTTCATTGGTAGCTACCCCACAAATCTGGAAATCAAAATCAAACTGAAAATCAATATCGGGTGTGCCCCCCTCTTGCTGCCGTTGCTGCCCTTAATACAGTAGGTACGCATAAATGACAAATTTCTCCGAAGACTGTTGGAAGTCGATTGCGTGAGATTGGTCTTCGAGCTCGTCGTCCATACGTTGGTCTGCCTCTGACCCAGGCACGTAGGTTGCATCGTATGGCGTGGTTGACGGCGCATGCGCCCAGGCTATTTCCGATGAGGCAGTGGAGACGAGTTCTTTTTACGGACGAGTCTAGGTTCACTTTCTATCGCGCAGATGGTCGACGTCGTGTGTACGCCTGTGTTGTCGAACGGGATCGGTTTGGGGGTGGCTCCGTTATGGTCTGGGGAGGCATTGCTCACGGGATAAAATCACAGTTGATTATTGTTGCGGGCAATACGACCGCAGTAAGGTATAGGGATGAGATCTTGCGTCCTGTTGCAGTCCCGCTTTTGCAACAACATAATCTGATTCTGCAGCAGGACAATGCCCGACCACATGTTGCCCGAGTTTGTCAGGATTTCCTAGCAAACAATAACATCGCACCACTAGCATGGCCACCGTACAGCCCAGAATTGACTCCATTAGAGCACATGTGGGATGAGCTGGACAGAAGGGTTAGGAAGCGCCGAAATCCCCCCCGCAACTCTCGCACAACTAAGGAATGCGTTGATCGATGAATGGAATAACATCCCGATGCGAACTGTCAATGCTTTGGATAACTCTATCCAAAGGAGAATTAGGGCAGCAACGGCAGCTAGAGGGGGAAACACCCGATATTGATTTTCAGTTTGATTTTAATTTCAAGATTTGGGGGGTAGTTACCAATGAACTAAAATAACTCGAGACTTGTTGATCACAAACCAATGAAATTTGGAACTTTTGTTCCATACATGTACTGTTTTGTAATCATAGTAAAATATTTAACAAACTTTTTCAAACTTGAATGAAATTTAAGAATAAAGTTTACCCTGCGTTTCTTTTTCCTTTCAGTATATATATATTTATTTTATTGTCAGCGGTGAAATCAGTGTATATCTGGTGAAAATAAAAGTGGTATCAATCACTAGTGAATTGATATCGTATCATTTCACTATAGCGACTGATACGATTTATATTTTCATTCCTCGCTTTGGACGACTTCGGTTTTCTTCACTGTTTCAGAAGTGGATGTTACCTCCACTTCAGATTTTTGAACAGCTCTAACTTCTTTGTTTCTGAACTAAACTATCAAGTGTTGGTATGCATTTTCTTAGATAGAATGTAAGGAACATTTTGGTATCAAAATTATTTTGATTCGCCGAAACTTTTTTGTTTTTGTCTCTCCAGCGGTTCACATGTTAAGCACTGAGCGTCGACGCCATGACGTTCTTGTTATGTTTGGTGACGTTAGTTATGACGTCAGAAACGCGCATTGACGTGTAAACAATAAAATAAAAAGAAAATTTCCTCTTTTTCAGTGAACACCAAAAAAATTTTCATCTCGTGTAATGAAAACATTTACATTTTCACTCGTGATTCGCACTCGTGAAAATACTGATGTTTTCATTACACTCGATGAAAATATTCACAGCAAAAGAGTAAATATCCTCTATATATATTGTGGTAAATTCCGTTTCATGGGGATGTCTCCACCTTCGTGGACATCGCCGTTGGTAGCTGACCGTAGACATACGATAAAGAAAACGAAGCGTCTTCACGTATTAAAACAAACGAGTACATGTCTAGCCTTATGTTATGGGTACCCATTTGAAACGCTCGACTGTTGAGGCAATTCAAATAATTGACATCAACATGTTTTTATAGAGAATGGAATAAAAGGTACAATAATGTCGGTATCTGAAGAATGAGAATTGTTTGACGTTGCGCTTATAGGGGTACCTTATTTTATTGTTAGCGGTGAAATCAGTGTATATATATCTGGTGAAAATAAAAGTGGTATCAATCACTAGTGAATTGATATCGTATCATTTCACTATAGTGACTGATACGATTTATATTTTCACTGCTCGCTTTGGACGGCTTCGGTTTTCTTCATTGTTTCAGAAGTGGATGTTACCTCCACTTCAGATTTTTGAACACCTCTAACTTCTTTGGTTCTGAACAAAACTATCAAGTGTTGGTATGCATTTTCTTAGTTAGAATGTAAGGAACATTTTGGTATCAATATTATTTTGATTTGCCGAAACTTTTTGTTTTTGTCTCTCCAGCGTTTCGCATGTTAAGCACTGAACGTCAACGCCATGACGTTCATGTTTTGTTTGGTGGCGTTAGATATGACGTCAGAAACGTGCAGTGGCGTGTAAAAAATAAAATAAAAAGAAAATTTACTCTTTTTCAGTGAATACCATAAAAATTTTCATCTCGTGTAATGAAAACATTCAAATTTTCACTCATGCTTCGCACTCGTGAAAATACTGATGTTTTCATTACTCTCGAAGACAATATTTATGGTATTCACAGCAAAAGAGTAAATATCCAAATGTATTCTACCTAATTACTGCACATACTCCTACAGTCAGGTATCAAAAGTAATTCCACAACGTTAAAAATTCCATAGAGTTCAATGCATTTTCATTTTTACAAATAATAATAATAATAATAATAATAGTAATAATAAAAATAATTGTTTATATCTTTATATCGTTCACATCATTTGAAAGCTGGACGATTTATGTAATATACATTGTGATTCTCACTGGATTTTCTCCATGCAAACTTGAGAAACAAAGAATTAAATTTTGTGTAAAACATTTTGAGCAGTTTTTGAGCGACGTCAACAATGACGTCAATGGAAATTTGCCAGTTTTAAAATTTCCTCTTAATTTAAATGGTTGTATCTGAGAAGACAGATATCCGATATTTATCAAAGTCATATTTTGGTCATGCATCATTTACCTTTCCAATCATTACAGAACATAAGTATTTTCTTTACGAAGTTACACAATATTCAGTGTTTTGTAAACATTAAAATGCATTAAAAACTACGGGAAAATATTTTTGTGGAATTACTTTTGGCCTCTGACTGTAGAAGAGCACAGTCGAGCAATTTCGTAGTCTTTAGATTATAGCCCGTGTACTTTTATCTGCTTCTTTAGAAAAACGTATCTTGTGGGTATTCATATGAATTGCCTCGAAGCATTCACTTTTAGAGGCAATTCAAATGAATATCGACAAAATATGCTTTTATAAAGAATGCCCGAACAAATATCGCATCTATAAGCATCATTAGATCATCCTCTCATGAAGCCCTATGCTGATCTTTCTTTAAAGTATGCTCTTATTATTTATTTATTTATTTATTTTTGTGGGTTTGGGGGGAGGTGGGGGTGCGGGGAGGATATAGTCAACTACATTGTAGTGGATATTCAACTACAAGTTTTTTTGTTTTTTTGGTTTTTTTTTTTTTTTTTTTTTTTTTGGCTCAGTCTGATCAGATCCTCACTGGGCACATTTTGGATAGCCAGGGATGAAAAGTATCTTCATGCGTATAAAGAAGACTGATCGGACTGCGCGAATACGATTTGAGTCTTCGTTGGGCGCATATGTCAGAAGTGCGTTTCCTCGCATGGAGGCTCATATGTAGACTGGCTCCCGTCTAACTAATATATGAATCAGCATAAAAACTATTTATATTTCACAAAAATCCTATCTGTTGGAATGTCCTTCTCTCTGATTTGGCTGATCAGTTATGAGTTTCTGATTGGTAAGGGAACTAATATGTGTATAAAATAGTCAAGGAGGAGCGTTTTACCTTTGTTATATTATAAATATAAAACTCAAAGCGTGGTGCCAGGCTAGCTCATATGTATAATTTCCTACTGTGGGACTCAACTACCACCGTTGTTGCCCAGTCGCGCTAGGTTACGACCTGTCGCGCCATAAATGATGAATTCGAATAAAATTGCCAACATGCTTGGACTGCGTCATAAGAAAACGGGCCTCCGGGACTATTAAAGACCGTAAAGGCCCAGTTCAGCATGCGCACCAGTGTCTTCTCTGATCGTTTATAGTTTATACCCTATATAGATATATGTATTAAGAAAGAAAGAAGACCCTGATAAGATCGCGAATACCATCACGAAAACATGCCTATATAATTTTGACCCCCTTAAACCCCACTTTTATACAGTAAAACTAGGGTTGACAGGGGCATACATTATTTTTCTTATTTCTGCTTAAAACATAGAATGTGGGTATTCGTTAGAACCGCCTCGTCGAGGCGGTTCTAACGAGTACCCACAATCTATGTTTTGAGCAGAAATATGAAAAATATCAAAAATTTTTATCTGTAAATTTTCAGTTTTTGGAGAGGTGTGTTTTCGTAATGATACAGACTAAGTTCCACATGGGCAAGGACGATTCCCTTTCATTATGCACGACTCAATTAACTCTTAGCATACCGGGTAAAAATTTTAACTGACAACAATTTGAAATATTTTTCTTATTTTTTTTCCAGAAAATAAGTTCTGAATTTTCCTGCACATTGTCTCGTGAGACAATTTGCAGGAACTGTCAGAGCCTATTTTGGGGGAAAAAAATAAGAAAAATATCATCAATTTGTCGCCTGGTGAATTTGTCCAGAGAGCGGTAAAGGTTAATCTTTTCAAATAGCTACAGTTGTTTTCTTGCAGGGAAGTCATCTGTCATTATTTTATATTTACAAGCAAAAATAAAACGGTGTCCGCCTTCCCGTGAGAAAAGATAATCATACAAAAATAATAACAAAAGGCCGAAGGCCAAAAGTCACCCAACGTACGAAGCATATGAGATATATGATAACCGTTCATTTACAATTTTACAATTTGCAACGCAGGTTTGACACATCACGAAAACATGCCTATATAATTTTGACCCCCTTAAACCCCACTTTTATATAGTAAAACTGGGGTTTACAGGGGTATACATTATTATTCTTATTTCTGCTCAAAACATATATTGTGTGTACTCGTTAGAACCGCCTCGCTGAGGCGGTTCTAACGAGTACCCACAATATATGTTTTGAGCAGAAATAAGATAAATATCAAAAGTTTTTATCTGAAAATTTTCCTTTTTTGGTTGTAAAATTTTCAATATATTTGAATAGGCTTATTTGCGTAATGAGAAAGGGCTTTCAAACAACAAGGTTGTCAAAATATCTGAATAGAAAATTTTACCGAAAACATCTTCAGGTCTAAGGAGAAAATGTACAAAATTTCAGATGAATTCTATGAAAGATGTAAGAAGAGTTGCAGTCGTAAGCTTTACGAATGAAATTCCAAGTCCAAAAGAGCCCTAATTCTGTTAAAGTCTCCATATTCTTCAAAAATAGACATTTTATTATCAAAGAAAGGTTTAATAAATTGATATATGGCATTAATACAATCATAGAATGTGGCTCCTGACAGCCTTAAAAATTTCAGTTTGTCTCTTGTTCTTAAAAGGAAATGATTTTTTTTTTTATCATATCTCTGAATTAATGTTGCCAACATTAATTCAGAGATAAACATTAATTTAGAGACACAATAAAAAATTCATTTAATTTTTTATCCAGTTCAAAAACGAGAGACTAACTGAAATTTTACAGGCTGTTAGATTTATGATCGTATTAATATTATATATCAATTTATTAAACCTTTCTCGGATACAAAAAAAAAAAAAAAAAAAAAAAAAAAATGTCTATTTTTTGAGGAATACGGAGCTTTTAAAAATGACTTAAACAAAAATCCAAATACATATGCATATGTTCATATAAACTGGCTCCAGTCTCCAGTGACTAAAATATTTATTCTTATAATAATCCTGTTTGATAATCCACTGAAATAAAACCAAAGTAATATCATGACTGGTCAATAGTGAATTATCAAATAGGATTTAAGACTAAAATAAAAACAAAATAGTATCACGACTATAAAGGCTGGTCACTAGTGACCGGCCTTCATAGTCATAATATTATTATTATTATTATTATTATTATTTAGTGGATTATCAAACAAGACTGTAAGAATAAACATTCAGTCACTGGAGACTGGAGCCAGTCTAATGTTCATATAATAGCAAAGGAACCGCAAATTTTCGAAAGACCCTACAAAAGATGAAGCCGTAGCTCCAACAAAATGAGCCCAAACCAGACTGTGCGAATGCTCAGACCGATCCCTACCCGCTATTTACATCATCCTACTTCGCTCCCTGCGCGCACGCAACACACACGCACGTGCACACATGCACAAAACGCTGTCATTGTGTCACTGTGCATTGTGGGAATGAATGCACGTTTATTTTTTATTACTTCAGGGTAGTCCATCCATACTCCCCGCAATTTTCCTGCACCACCCACGACGTGCGCAGTTTTTTTTTTTTTTTTTTTTGTTATATCTGGCGCGTTTTCTTACACTCCTCTGTATCGGCATAAGCAGCGTGGTAAATGGGCGGATGTTTTTATTATGTAATTATGCATAATTTGATTGATTGACTGGTTTTCGACTTCCACGCTAGTATTCGAATAGAAGAGAACCAGTTATTTTGATTGACAGCAATGAAATCAGTTTAACTGGTTAATACAGTCATGTGACTAGGATTTCTTTACAGCCTACAACCGGAAGCATGCCTCTAAATACACACTACAGACACGCTAACCTGATAAATAACATTCAGATATGAAGTAAACAAAATAAAGTAAGTCAACGGATTTGTTCTTGGACAAAGAAAATACTGGAGAAACTTATCAAGGTAAACCTACTTTCTCTACCTGAAATATGTTAATAGACTACTATAACCATTACATGTACCTGGATACAATTTAATTAGTTGAGACTGCAGCGAATCGTTCGGTGTGTTTTGAAATGAATGAAAATATTGACTGTATATATTAAAATAAAGTTTCATCTTTTTCTCCAGGAATTTTTAAAAGCCTAGAAGCAGCAATGAATGGAAAGGCAGTTTCGCAAAAAGACAGTCAAGGAACTGAAAGTGACAGTGATTCTGGTCGTATAAAATTGAAGAAAGAAGTCGGACTGCACAATGCGGTTGCTATTATTGTGGGGGTCATCGTGGGGAGCGGTATTTTCATCAGCCCGAAAGGGGTTCTTTTGGAGGCTGGTTCAGTTGGACTTTCTTTGACAGTTTGGAGTTTATGTGGACTTATTTCCCTAATCGGTGCTCTGTGCTATGCGGAATTAGGAACATGTATTTTGAAATCGGGTGGAGACTATGCTTATATAATGGAATCATTCGGGCACCTACCCGCTTTCCTATACCTCTGGGTTGCTCTTGTTATCATAATGCCGACTGGAAATGCGATAACTTCACTGACTTTTGCCAATTATGTCTTACAACCGTTGTTTCCAGACTGCGATGCCCCAGTGATTGCAACAACTCTATTAGCTGCGCTTTGCATCAGTAAGTATTGATTTAATTATAACCAGATGTTTCAAAGGACCCTTGCAGAGCCCCAGATGGTGATTAAAGACACACCTAGCAGATGCACATGGCCTACCCACATGGCTAGTATTGCATCATCAACTTTTTGTTTACTGTTAACAGGAGTGTGGCTGGGTGTGTAGGGTGATCTCTAAATCCTTCCACATAATTATGAATAAACCAAAATTAGTCAAAACACAATTTTGAAGGTGAAAATTTAAAGATTAATACTTTTGTCATTGGAATTTAATAGAATTGCCCCAGTGAGGCAGTTCAAACACACACCCCATCTACATTCAAACATTGAAGACAGAAGTAATAAAAATACCATATATTTATCCAAAGACAAACCTTGGCAAACTGTGTAGACATAGACCAGTTGCTGCAGAATGTGATGTCTGGTCAGGGTCTACACTGTTTACCACTCATCCAGCAAGTTTTTAAATACATCAGTAGACATTTGATAGGTAGTAAATGGGTCACTTGTTGGAAGTTCAGGACTGGTATGGTAAAGAGTTTAATGCTTACCACTCTGGGTAAAATTTTCAGCAGATGACATTTTGAAACATTTTTCATTTTTATTCTCAGAAAACAGGACATGACATTTCATGCAAATTAGACAATTTGCATGAAATGTCAAATCCTGTTTTCTGGGAAAAATAAGAAAAATGTCATCAGTTTGTCGTCTGCTGAAAATGCCCAGAGAGTGGTAAAGGTTAACCCATTTATGTTTAGTGCCCCATAAAAGGGATATTTACAAACAAGCGTAGACCCAGATCAGATGCCACAAAATGTGGCATCTTATCTTGGGCTATGATGCATCAAATAAAGGGATTTTTATAAAACATGGTAATAATGAAAATTAACCAGACATTCCTTCTATTGGAAATGGACATGTCCAAAGAATTGTGGTAGAAGAGTCCTTTTGGCATAAATGGGTTAAAGTGTCCCACCCTTTGGGATAAATAGACCCTTTGTCCTGCTGTCATTGGAAGGGTTGGGTTAGGATTATATATACTGCTGTTTCTATTTATAATGCTGTTTTTGTTTGTGTATGTATGCTTTGAATTTGAATGTCTAATCAAAAGTACCTTCCCAGCTAGCATTCTACGTAAATCTACATCGGGCCGTCATCGGCCCGTCAGCTACCCTGACGGGCCGATGACGGCCCGATATAGATTTACGTAAAATGCTGACTGGGTTTATGTATAATAAGACTGATGCAAGTCTGTATGCTCAAGAGAAAATTGAATGATGCAATACTAATCTGAATTGTGCAACAAGAAAATGTGTGTTTAATACTGCAGGTCTCTCAGAATTTTCACATACATGTAGTTAAAAACTTCTGTCTTAGTTACAGTCTAATATATTGAGGCCAAACAAAAATTATGTGCATTCATGGTAACCCTACCTGGTTTTATTGGTGAAACCTAGTATTTTTTTTTGTTCGTGCTTTCACACATACACACACACACACACACACACACACACACACACACACACACACACACACACACACACACACACACATACACAATAGATGTTACTAGGATAAAACTATTTATGCTAAAGCTAAATATTCAGACAAGTAAGTTTGAGCAAACAGTACAAACCAAGATCAACCTGGTCTACACTGTTATTCTAACAATACTTTTTGACAATGAAAGGGTAATCAAACAGACAATAAAGTTTCATGTGAATTATGGTGCCAAGTCTAAATGCATTTTATAATTATGGTATAATTCTATATAAATAATGTAAAAAGAAAAAAATAATTCCTGCCTACCCCTAAACACACATCTTTTTTATTTGGCCTGACTGGGTTTATTGCATCTTGTAGAGTAGCCATAGAGACATCTCTGCTTATAAGCAGTTTTTAGAAGACAATCTTTGTGTGGGATACCTGATATAATATGGTAAATTGAATTTTTGCTCTCGGGTGATTATCAGCCGAGTACTAAAATTTAATTTACCATATTTAGCCCAAATGTTCAGACTCCCTCATTTTTTTACCATAATTTGCACTAGCCCAGTTTACTACCTGTTGATGTGTCTAGAAATTGCTGGAATTAGGGGCAAACAGTGTAGGTTCTGTCTGAACACTTTACGTAATACCGTATGTGACTGTGATTGTGGAGAATAAGAAAAATGTTATGTGGATAGCCCCACTTATCTGGAAGTATGATCTGTGCTTTGGCTTGGTTATTGACTTTTTGAGCTCATGAGCTTCATCAGAAAATAGAAACAGTTGTTATGCCATATAATTATATGTTACCAGTGTAGATACAGAACTTGCATCAACACAGTCTGATCATTAACATAATGTATCAATCAAACAGCAATAGCCTCTTGTGTCAGATCATGCAGATTGGTTGCAGAGGCACCAACTCAGATTTAATACTACTGCATGTTACAAGGCAGTTAAAATTAGTGGTCAGTTTAAGTCAAAATTTTAGACCACTGTTCCGGTGTGGCTCAGTTTAGATTTGGAACCCCCTTAGAAACTGTAAGTTAAGCTAGCCCTAACTGTCTGTAAATATTCCAAAATATAGGTATATTAAATTTGAGCCATAATAACTACTCTAACCATCATTGACCCAGCTCTGTTTTAACCCTTACTGTCTGTGCAGTAAATGAGTGTGCAAACTCTTCAGCTACCATACAGTAATTTAAATAAGTAATGGCAGACAGATTCTGAAGTCTTTTTTTTTTTTTTGTTATTCCTGTCAGTGCAGCAGACAAACAAGAACTTGAATGGTAGTTATTACTATTTTCTCAACAGAAATGGGCTCTTCACACATGTTTCATTTTGATAGTGTGCTTTCTCAAAGGTTACTTTAACCCTTGCCATGCTGAATACATTAAGATGACCCACTTCTAATTTTCAGCCAATCAGATTGTTTGATCCTGATTGTAAATAGAAATTCACATTATTACGTGGCAAACAGTGCAGGTCCAGATCAGTTGGCTTCTTCAGAAGCAAACTGATCTTGATCTACATTGTTTGCAAAGGCAGGACATATCATGTTCAGCAGGACTAGGGTTAACATCAGTGGCTGAACACAATTTAAGCACCGCTGCTTCACCCTTTATTACTGAGTTTCTGTACTGGACTCCTCCACCTTTGAATTTGAATGTCTGTTGTTGCAAATGGGGGATTTCAGCAGAATGGTAAACAGTATAGATCCAGATGAGATGGCCGATTAATACATCATGATCTCATCTCAGATGAGATCATGATGTATCACAATCTGCCATCTCATCTGGATCTACACTGATTTGGTCTATGGGACTGAAAGGGTTAAAATGAATGCATACTACATGTATATGTATGTAGGAAAACATTTAGTTCCAAAATTTCTTGCACATTTTATCTCTAAACCTGACTCTGCTATTTTTATCAGTAAAAAATGCAAAATAAAAAAGTAAAGCACTGACCCTCAACAAAATACCAGTATTTTTAAAAAACTACAGGCCTGACCCTGTTCTTTTCTGGAGAAGAAATAGAAAAATAAAAAAAAAAACTTTCTCCTATCTTAACTGACCAAATTATTTTTCAGCATGCAAGCGGATGCACAACTTTTTTTTTTTTACGCCTAACATACATGTACATGTAATGTTGTTGGCATTTATTGGAAGTGCCTCCATGAATGAGTACCAAAACATGTTTTTGTGAAGAAATAAAAAAAACTTTTTTATATGTCACCCCCTTATATTTGGAGCTGTATTCCGTTAATTAAATATTTCTGCTTTTTCCCTTGGGACATTCATGAACTCCTGTCGTATTGTTACTATAAGTTATCCATTGTGTAGTTTAGCTAGTTTAGTCTTTGTAGATATTTTATTCCATCCTATTCCCTCCAATATTATATGTAATCTTCTCAATCTTTTTGCAAGTGCAATATAGGGGTTCATTCCCATCGGCAGTTCCATCAACACTTGTACAGCCATTTAGTTCCATTTCTGATTGTCTACAGGTACAAGACCTACACCTGTTCCATTTCTCATAATTCTGTTTAATAATCCACTAAAATAAAAATATATATATAAAAAAGAAAAAACTATCATGACAATTAAGGCTGGTCTCTAGACCAGGTCTCTATTGACCAGCCTTTATAGTCATGATATTACTTTGGTTTTATTTTAGTGGATTATTAAACAGATTATAAAAAAAAAATATTTTGTCACTAGAGACTGGAGCCAGTCTGTTTCCCAGGACTCGGAACAGTGTACTGCAGTATCATTTTATGATCCTGACCTGATATCAATTTAGTCTGATGTTACTCTCTATTCATCAGCTTAGAACCATACTGGTTAATTATTAAAGAGACCTTGAATCAGACCTATGATTCTCTTCCTCCAAATAGTGCAGGGTCCTTTTTTCTTTTTTTTTTTTTCCTTGTTTTTACTATCACTTGTTGTTCATTTAGTATACTGTAATAACCATATTGGGACAGACAGGTCTGAGTAAACAGTATAGACTCAGATCAGGTGCCTCAAAATGTGGCATCTGATCACGGTCTACACAGTATGCCACTCATCCAGCAATATTTAAATACCTCAACAGATCTATAATTATGGAATAGACATTTTCCAAATTATAGGACAAATATGGTAAGGAGTTATGGTATCCCAATATTTAGACTGAATATGGTAACAAATTTGTCATGGATGTCGGGTAGTGTGTCCTTCTGAAACTTTTGGAGTCAATGGTACTGACAAAAGGATTCATTCTTCACTTGAATTAGCAAGATCAAGGATTGGGGCCTTTTTCTCTTCTGTTGCCGTTTTCTTTTCTTGCTCCCATTCTCTAGCAGACAAAATACTGTTGACCGAGGCATTATACTTGAACTCAGACAAACAGTATATGCGAAAATGTGTCTTCTGGCATATGCAAACAGTGAAGGCCCAAATCAGCCTGCACAGTCTGATCAGAGCATTCACTATCCCCTAACAGAACCATTGGATACTAAAAATTGTAGAAATGGAGAGCAAAGACCTGGGCCGAGTTGTTCAAAGCGTCATCAGCTTAGCAAGCTTGTTAAGGGCCATTTCTTTAACTGTTTGGATTGGATTCAATAATCAATATTCTGATAGTTTTTGCTGAAAAAACGTGAGTAGCTTTTGCTGCAAAAGCTACTCACATTTTTTCAGCAAAAAATTTCAGTATATTTGCGTATCACTCGATGTAAATTTTAACGAATCATTAACTAACAACATCATTAGTTTTGAACAACTGGGCCCTGAATGGTAGTTAAAGCATGTGCAGGATGATCTGAATCTGCACAGTTTGCACATACTCAAAGGCCCTTTCGTTTGATTAGTTCCATATGAACAGTTGTCATTGTTTATCTGAACTCTTGTGTTTCACACAGTTATAAGACTGTCAAGTCCTTGATAGTGGAATTCTTGAAAGTTTAACAACTGTCTGCTAGGCAGACAATTCACATGCAGTGTTGTTTTCTCTGAAAGATAAAAAAAAAAAAAAATAATAAAAAATAAAAAGTGTTGTCTGCTGCAGTTGAGATTAGTACCTCAAAGGCTAAAGTGTTAGTTTCTGCTCTGTCATTTGCCTTTTCCTTCATCTTTCTCTATTACTCTTTCCTCCCCTGTCCCCTTTTCTACATATTTGTCTGGGAGAAGACACAAAATGATGCACAAGGGTTAGCCTGTTGTTAATCTACAGGAAGACAAATAATAAAGGAAGTGGCATTTTCAGCAGACAACATTTTGAAATACATGTAGTTTTCTTAATTTTCCTAGAAAATAGGATCTGATACTTCATGCAAATTGTCTCCTAGGGAAACAGTTTGCATGAAGTGTGAAATCCTATTTTCTAGGAAAATATTTCAAAATGTTGTCTGCTGAAGTTTTTACCCAGTATGCAAAGTGCCAATCATAAGAATCTTTAACACTCTACATGCTAGGTAAAAATTTCAGCAGAGGACAATTTGAGATATTTTCTCATTTTTCCCAGAAAATAAGATTTGACATTTGATACAAATTGTCTCACAAATTGTCTCCATGCATGAAATGTTGTATACTTTTTTTGATATTTCATGCAAATTGTCTTCTCAGGAGACAATTATTATGAAATTTCATCTGATTTCTGTGAAAAATAAGAAAAAATTGCCATCTGCTGAATTTGCCCAATGAGTGGTAAAGGTTAACCTATAAAGCGCCATTCACGAAAGAGTTATAACTCTTGTTTTCCTACATTTGGAGTTATAGCCCTTTGAACATTGTAAACTGATTTGTCATGTCATACTCTTACATGTACAATGTATGTCTGCTACTGACTAACTGTACAAAGCAGTGCACTATGCTGAAAGAGGGGAGACATTGGTTTTCCTTTAAGAAAACAAACTACCAGATTTTATTATACAATGTATTTTTTTTTCAGAAAAAGAAATGACCAGTTTTATTCTCTCTGATAAATAGCAATAAAAAGTAAGAATGTTGCTCCTACAATTTTGATTTGCGCTTAACCCTTTCACCCGTGTGTTTCTAAAGTTGTTTGCCGGCCTCTGTGGCTCAGACTGATGGGTATCCACTGGTGATCTGGAGGTTGCGGGTTGGATCCCCATCAGTTCCGGCAACATCTTTCCGTGGAGTTTGATTATGAAGTATTTTTTACAGTCAATCTACCCCTTCTGATGATTCAAGAAGGGCAGTTGTCAGTTTCTTGTGAAAGAATGTGCACAAGTACCGGTTAACTGCTTAGAGCCTAGTCCAGGAAATGTGTGGTTAGGTAAACTGACCGCTCTCAATATGACCCTAATGGGTTGACTGGGCCTTAAAACCTCAACTCAATCAAATTCTCAAGTGGTTTCATCCCTGTGTGATGCTGAATGTGTCCAATATCATAGTAAGGGGATGTTGTGTAGACAAAAATAAAAAATTAAATGGCAAATAAAGAGTAGTAACAAAACAGAAAGAGACAATCAGTGTAGATCCTGATGAGATGGCTCTTATGAGCCATCTCATCTGGATCTATGCTGTTTGCAAAACCTCTTTTTTTCTGGTCTGTGGAATGGTTAATAAAAGTTCTTGTTGATCTTTACATTGTCTTCCTATATTTTCAGCCATTTTGACGTTCATAAACTGCATGAATGTAAAGTGGGCCACAAGAGTTCAAGACATATTCACAGCCGCAAAAATACTTGCATTAATTATGATCATCATCACAGGTTTTGTCAAGCTCTTTATGAGTAAGTATAATAATTATTTACCTAATTGTTCCATAGATATGGATAAGATTGTTTCTTTTCATCTGAAAATTGTGGATTTTTTTCCTGTTTCTCCACAAAAACAATGTTGTGGTACTCATTAGAAGTGCCTCAATAGCCGGCCTGGGTGGCTTAGTTTAAACTGGTGATCAGGAGGTTGCAGGTTCGACCCCCGCTGGGTCGGCAACATTCTTTTGTGGAGATTTGATCATGAAATATTTTCTAGTCATTCTCTCCCTAAACCACTGATTCAAGAAGGGCAGTTGTCAGTTTCGGGCAAAAGAATGTGCACAATACTGGTTAACCACTTAGAGGACTAAGCCTGCCCAGTAAAGTGTGATTAGGTTAACTGACCTGGCTCGACATGACCTCATTGGGTTAACTGGGTCTTAAAACCTCAACATAAACAATCTACTGTGGGGTTTGAAAAATGATAAGGTAAATGTCCTAAAATTAAAACACAAGTGTCTGAAAAAAATGACATATGCAAACAGTGCAAACCCAGATCAGACTGCTCAGTCTGATCAGGGTCTACACTGTTTGCCATTCCATTATTTTAAGAAACAAATGCATAAAAAGCAAAATCAAGACCAAAATAGTATGGAATAAAGTGTTCGAAATTTTAGGACATTTACCGTACTGTAATGATGGCAAGTTACTTTGGATTATGGATAATTACTTTATATATTATGCAAACATGTATGAAATTGTCTCTCTTTAAAAGGCACCATATGCATCTCAATAGTACACCACAACCTCTTTATAACACTATCTCTTGTATCGAAAGTCGAAATCATGTTAGCTAAACAACTGTAAAGTATCCAAACAAAAATGTGTAGATTATATAGAAAAATGACCATTTATGGGACCGGGGTCCTTATATCCAAAACTTTGTTTTAATACAAAAAGGACGCTACATGTACGTGTACCTAACATAAACTGTATTCACCCTAAGTGGTATAAACAGGTCAAAGCATGCAGTGAAGACCCTGATCAAAAGTTGGCATCTGATCAGGGTCTGCACTGTTTGCCATCATATCCGGCTGTAACTCAGATACACCATCTGGTAGTCAAGTGGACTTGTTCAAATTTTAGGACAAGTATGGTAAGGAATCAAGGTGTCTAAACACTTAGGGTTGGTACCCTTTACTTCTATGTTGATTGAGTCATTCCTGTGTTTCACACCCTTTACTTCCATAGATGTTGAAATAAAATAATGTATATTAGTCCAAAAAACAAAAAAAATATTAGATTCTCAGGCACAGCCGCATCTGTCCAAAAAGTCCTGCATATATGATTTTTTTTCAGTGGTAAGTTTTTTCCGACCCACGAAAATATGTGACACTGGATTTTACTCGCTTATCTGGGAATCATGTCTAACCAAATTGCAATCTAGACCACAAACATATGGCATTCTTACTTATTTGCAAAAAAATCAGTAAATTACAATCTGTTTATGTTGTTTAAAGACTTTAAACTTGCATTTTAGATACTTCCAGTAAAACCACCACCATTTTGTTTAGCCAAACAAAGTAACAAACCCAAATGTCCAATAATGTACTCAACCGGAAAATAAAAGTAAAATAAAAAGATAAAAAGCCGCACCACCCCCCCCCCCCTCCTCCCCACCCCTCCCTCGCACACATCTATTTTTTTGAAAAAAGTGTCTGAGAATCTACTAACTTTGTTTTGGGGTTTTTTTTGGCTCTAAAAAAGTTAATGCAAAATTTCAACTTGAAAAAGATATATATATAAAAAAATAATGGTTAAGTTTGAGAAATGATGCATCCCAGGTGACACTTGAACAACCTACATGTACAATTTAGAACTAACCCTTGGGAGTTGGAACAACCTATAGTTGAACTAATTTCTGTGATTACTTGTCTGTTCTAGTTGTTAAAGTGTTGTTACAATATTGTATTGTTGTTAGGAATTATTTCATGAATATGAAAAATTCAGTATATCATAGATCCTATTGAGATAATAGTATGGCATCAAAACATAGCTTGTGGCATAGTTCCAGCTAAGGCACCTTTTTACCAGAAAAGTATTTATAGTTTTCTAATTTCTTGACAAAAGCAGATGTTATGGGTACCCATTAAAAGTGCCTGTCTGTGAATTGCTTCTAATGAGTACCCACAACATATGTTTTTGTCAAGAAGATAATATTATGTGGATACCAGCTTTTATCTGTAGCTATGTTGTAGGTACATGTACTCATGTATGGATTGCCTCCCTGAGACAATTTCACTGGACACTTTAAGATGAGTTTTTCAGCAAAAACAACAAAAATAGTATTGTGTCACAGAGCTCTGTATGTGTGTGTGTGTTTTTTTTGAATGTATATTTTTTTTTCATTTCTCAATGAAAACATATATTTTGAGGTACATGTACTTATTGGGAGCACCTCACCAAGGCACTGTTAATGAGTCCCAGCTAGCATTCTACGTAAATCTACATCGGGCCGTCATCGGCCCGTCAGCTACCCTGACGGGCCGATGACGGCCCGATATAGATTTACGTTGAATGCTGACTGGGGTACCACAGCATATGATTTCATTTAGAAATAAGAAAGATATTTGGATACTCGTCTTATCTACAGCACTGTGCCTCTGTTATTAATTAACCCTTGTCCTGCTGAATAAATTAAGATGCCACGCCCACTTCTAATTTTCAGGCAGTCAGAGTACTTGATCTGGGTTGTTGCTATAAATTCACATACTTAATGGCAAACAGTGTAGATCCAGATCAGTTGGCTTCTTCAGAAGCCAACTGATCTGGATCTATACTGTTTGCAAATGCAGGGTATATCCGGGTTCAGCAGGACAAGGGTTAACTTATCTGTACTGCTGTATGTCCTATAACTTCTGAAATCATTGTTTTATGTTTGCTTTTATTAGATGAGCAAGTTCCGGGTAGTCTGGATAATCCCCTCAAGGGCTCACACAGTAACTTGGGGTCACTGGGGCTGGCTTTCTACTCAGGATTATTTTCTTTCTCAGGCTGGTAATAGCCTTATTTATCACTAATAAACAGATTTTCACCTATTATGAACTGCATCAAGCAGTGAAGGATCTTAACCCTGAAAGTGCTACGCAGAGATGTAGTAGATGGATTCTCATTTTTTTTTCAGTGAAAAAATAAGGCTTTCTCTGAAAAAAAAAATATATATATATACAACTGTATATTATATTATATGTATGTATGTTTTGTAGTCCAGATAGGAATTTAGCTTCATCTGAAATCTGGTTCGGCCAAATAAGAATTTCTATCTGGTCTAGGCAAAATAAGAATCCCTATCTTGCCTTAATGTCCAAATCAGAATTCCCATTTGGCCTGGCCAGATTCCTGATCTGGCTAAATTCCTATTTGAACTATGACATATATTTCAAAAAATCATCAGCTGCTGTTTTGATTGGCTCTTTCGGTTAATACATATGCATATCCATGATTGACTTGGTAGTTGCACGTCATTGACTTATTATCATTATATATACATGTACATAAATATTGGGACATCTTAACTGTAAGCATACTGGGCAAAATTTTCAGTAGATGACAATTTGAAACAGTGTTCTTATTTTTCCCTGAAAATAAGATGTGACATATCATGCTAACTTAACCCTTGTCCTGCTGAATAAATTAAGATGCCACACCCATTCTAAGTTTCAGCCAATCAGATTACTTGATCCAGATTGTTGATATAAATTTACATACTTAATGGCAAACAGTGCAGATCCAGATCACTGATCTGGATCTACACTGTTTGCAAAGGTAGGACATATCAGGGTTCAGCAGGATGAGGGTTAAGGATGACAATTTGCATGATATGTCAAATCCTCTTTCCTGTGAAGAAATAAGATCTATCAATCTGTCAGCTGCTGAATTTGCCCAACACCCTGAGAGTGTTAATTAATTCATTCTGTACTTATGGTACATATACTTGTTCTAAACTTTGACCAACTCACTGTCCATTTTACTACCTATTGATGTCTAACCCATTGTAGTCGGGAGACCCATAAATGGGTAATTGGCAAGCAGTGCAGCCCTGGATCAGATGCCGCAGAATGCAGAGTGTAAATCTCATAACTGGACGTACATGTACCTAAAATTGAAATTGGACTCTTCCAGTGTGTAGTGTGAGAGAGTCTATTCAGTCTATGATGGGCTAAAAACTGCTGCATGAGGGCAAACAGCTAGACCCTGATCAGATGCTATATTGTGTGATGTCTGATTTGGATCTGCACTGTTTGCTGGGACTGGCTGTCCAAATACTAAGGTTAATCTGCTTAACCCATTGTAGACTGTATAGACTCTCCCACACTATACATTTGAAGAGTCCAATTTCAGTTTTAGGTATGCCCAGCTATAAGATTTACATAATTCTAGAGAAAAATGGCTAAACTATTTGCAAACAGTGGAGATCCTGATCAGACGCCGTGGGCATCTGATCTGGGTCTGCACTGTTTGCCAATTACCCTTTTATGGGTCTCCCGACTACATTGGTTTAATTCTGATCAGTGCCTTTTCTTTTCCGCAGTTGATTTTCAGAATCAGCCTATTATCAGTATGACCACGCATATCAGGTCATTTCTGTTGATGAAGGCCTTGGTCAGACTTTACAGATGTCTCTGTTTACATGTGCACTTAACCCTTGTCCTGCTGAACCCGGATATACATTTGTACCCTGTCTTTGCAAACAGTGTAGATCCAGATCAGTTGGCTTCTAAAACTGGTCTCTGCCATTTAATATATGAATTTATGTCAACAATCTGGATCAAGTTACCTGATTGGCTGAAAATTAGAAGTGGGCGTGGCATATTAATTTATTCAGCATGACATTTCTTTTTAGGGTTAATAAGCCCATTCAGCTTGATTTTGTCTCAGATTTACCTGTATAAACAGATATACACAGTAATTCCCTGTTTTGTCTTCTTGTCTGTCTATCATGGTGTTTTATTGTAACAGCATACCGTAATAACCCTAAGTATTGGACACTTTACCTACATACCATACTTCTCCTAAAATTTGAAAAAGTCCATTTTAATACCTCTCTATGTGTCTAAAATATTACTGTATGTATGGCAAACAGTGTAGACCCTGATCTGATGCTGCGTTCTGCGACATCTTATCTGGGTCTACACTGTTTGCAAAGACCTACTTGACCCTATACCTAGGGTTATTACGGTAGTTCCAGATAAGGTCATTTTTTTTAAACTGAAAAGTATTGATATTTTTTTCTCTGATTTCTTCATAAATTTATATGCTGTTGTACTCATTGGAAATACCTCACCATTGAAGGTGATTCAAATGAGCAATACACAACTGGTTTTCATGAAGAAATAAGATAAATACAGAAATAAGAAAAAATATTATCTAGATACCCCCCTCTTATCTGGAGCTGATTAAAGTAATTTAAATTGTGGAACTAGTGGCTCAAAATGTTTAAGTATATACATGTACATGTAATGAATGATAATATTTAAGTAAAATTTGTTTTGTTTCACTTAAAAGTGTTCCAGATTTAATTGGTGTACACTCTAGTTTGAAAAGCTTCAGTATGACCACGCATCTCTTTGCATAGCAACATCCTCAGATTATAAGTTCTTTGTGGTCTCTCCAGGGATCATATTTACGTATAAAAATGTGTTTTACATATGTTGGGAAAGCTCTTAAAAAAAAGAAAAGCACATACATGTAGTTACATGTATATGTATTCATCTAAACATGTCGGTCTACATGTATGTTTGATAATTAGAGAAGTTGTGCATATTGTGGTAAACATGGTGTACAATTTTCTGCACTTTAATACCATATTTTACATGATATTAATTTTGATAATATGTGTTGTTAGATGCTTACAATGATCATGCATACCTCGAGATAAAAAGGGTTGGTGGTATCAGGTAAGTATTTTTCTTATTTCTCCATGAAAACATATTTTGTGGATAACCTTGCCAATGTGCTTCTTAAGTGAGTACCCACAACATATGTTTTTGTGGAGACATAAGAAAAATGTTGATAAGTTTTGGTTGAAAAAAAAATGCCTATCTTGAGCTTAATATAACGGTCATGTTAGACTTTGCATGTCTTTTTTGATCATCCCTTATTACCAAAAGCGGTGATTAGAATAGTTATCAGAACTGTTGTTTTGTTATTTGAAGAAGAGCCAGAATAAATTTTATGCAAGGTCATTTTGTTTTTACCTTAATATACCTTTGAAGTTGTGAAAATAACATTATTATATAAATATAATACAATAAAGAAACAATATGAATGAACACCCTGAGGCAGGTACATGGATAAGCTCCTTTTTTTAACCCAAAAGCTAATGTCTGTTTACTTCTCCATGAAAATATGTATTCTGGGTATTCATTGAAATAGCCTCACTGAGACAATTCCAGTAAGTATCCACATTATTTATTTTTGGGGAGAAATAGGAAAGATATTTGTCTGACCACCTCATTTGTCTAGAGCGGTGATATGATATCATAGCCCCAGATAATGTATTTTTTTTTCAGAAGAAAAGTACAGATATATTTCTTATTTCTCTGTGAAAACATAAATTGTGGGTACTCATTAGAAGTGCCTCACTGAGGCACTTCTAATGAATATCCACAATTTATGTTTTCAAGGAGAAATAAGAAATAAAAATTATGTGGATACCTCTTCTTATCTTTATGTATGAATATCTTGTTTTTTTTTTTTTTTGGTTTTTGTTTTTGCACTATAAGCAGTGCCAAATCTGAACCTTTAAAGTGCTTAGCAGATTTGTAGTAGATGGCATCCTTTGATTTTGTCATTTGAAAAATAAAACATTTCATATGAATTGTCTGCCAGACAATTCACATGAAATATCAGATCTTACATTCTTTGAATTTTTTTATTTCAAAGTGCCCTCTGCTGTAGTTGTGATTCAGCACTATAAGGGTTAGAATGGCCTTCCAGCAGTACAATATACATGTATGTTACTTAAGTCCACAAAATTTGCAGCCTTTCTGGGTCAGATTAACAGACTTAATGCATGTGTCATACATGTAGCTTCAGATAAGACACTTTTTAACCAAATATTTTCTTATATCTCCGCAAAAATGTATGTTATAGTACATGTACTCATTAGAAGCACCTCACTGAGGTACACTAACTGGGCCCAGTTGTTCAAAGCTAACGATGTCGTTAGTTAATGGTTCATTAAAATTTACATCAAGTGATACGCAAATATGGTGAAATTTTTTGCTGAAAATATGTGAGTGCAAAAGCTACTCACATTTTTTCAGCAAAAAATATCAGTATATTGTGTATTGAATCCGCTTAAACAGTTAACGAAATGACCCTTAACGAGCTCGTTAAGCTAACAGCGCTTTGAACAAATGGGCCCTGGTGTGCTTCTAACGAGTACCTACAATGGAGATATTAAGAAAAATGTTTGTCTTGATACACCTTTTATCTTTTATATATGTACATGTATATGTTTTTCCCATTATAAAAATTAAGGACTTGACCATTTTGACATCGTGTTAAAATCAATTTCCATGCCTTATTTTGAAGGAGGAATAGAGAGAATGAAAGATACAATACCTCTCACTGAAATTTAAATTCAGCATGTTGAAGGTTAGAAAAATACCTTGAGTCAAATAAAAAAAAAAAAAAAAAAATGTTATATTCTCAGTAACCGCTGCATCTGTCCATATGGTATGGCATATAATTATGACTTTTTTTTCAGTGGGATATTTTTTTTTCAACCTGTGAAAATACAGGACATTGGAGTTTTTGCACTTCTCTGACAATTCTTTTTAGCCAATTTGTGATCCAGACCACAAATGTATGGTATTCTTACTTACTTGCAAAGAGAATTGGTAAATTACAATCAGTATATGCTTTCTTAGACTGGAAACTTGCATTTCAATAATTTTTCTTTAAAAGACCACTATCTTGTTTTGCCAAACAAACCACAATGTCCAAGAATATACCCAACTGGAAAAATACAATGAAAATAAAAGTTAAAAGCCACCCACACACATATGTCATTTAGAAAAAAAAGTATCTGTGTTTGTGTCTGTATACCGTTTCACATTGTCCATCCATACATCTGTCTGTCATTCCATACTGTAAGGCTTATCTGTCTGAATATTTAAGGTATATGAGATATAGTTACACCACTTTATAACACTATTGTTGGAGTCCATAGCATAAACCGTGTTAGTTAAACAACCGTGTTATATCCAAACAAAAATGTATAGGTTATATTGAAAAATGACCATTTATGGTCATTTTTCAATATAATCTATACATTTTTGGGATCCATCTTAGAACCGTGTTATATAATGAACCGTGTTATAAAGAGGTTGTAGTATATATGCATGTATATACTCAGACTTACAGGTTCTACCCCAGTAAACATTCTTTTATAGCAGGCCCTTATCAGCCAGTCAGGGTAGCTGACGGGCCAATAACAGCCCACTGTAGATTTATAAAAAATGCTAGCTGGGATAGAACAAAATCAGCATCATTTTTGATAAATATTACACAAATCCGCATACATGTAATTGTTTATTATGATTATTGTTGCAGCTAAATTCATTGTGTGGGTACTGGTTGATTTTGACTATTTATTGAGATCCCACAACCACTTTGGTTAATAAAAACGCATAGGCTTAAATTTACGACAAACGCACCAGCTTCTAGTTTTGAACGCATCAGCTTCTAAGGAAAATGGTATAAAGCGGCAATGTTTAAAGGTATCTGACAGATTATTTATTTGTTTTACAATTGTTCGTCTATTGTCCAAAAGGGACACATGATTTACGGAATGTAATATTGATTTACCTTTTCATCTACAGAACGGCAACGTCTCAGTATTTCAAAATGAAAAAAAAGAATAGAGCCAAGTTGAAATCAGAACGGGATTGCAATTTCTCATAAATTGCCTGTTTTTATTTTGTTTTTTTTAATTTCCTTCTGAATTACCTATTCTAAGCCCTTTTTTTCTGACCAGGGAACTGTAAACAAAGATTGTCAAAGATTCTGGTATGAAGGCATGTGAGTCACTTGCTTCTGCAGGATTCCATAGTTGTAAGATCTAAGGCTATGTCACTGAAGAAGAAGCTGATGTGTTTGTCATGAAGCCTATGTGTTTATATTGACCAGTGTTACAACATGTTTCTGAGAAGAAATGAAAAAAAAAAAAAAAAAAGTAAATGACATATACTTAGCTCCAGATAAGGGTTTGTTTTTTAGTTTTTTTTTTTTTTTTTCAACTGAAAATTATTGATATTTTTCTTATTTCTCAAAAAAAAACATACATTGTTGGTACTCATTAGATGAGACACTTCTAATGAGTACCCAAAGCATAATGTTTACTTAGACAAATAAGAAAAATATAATTTGGATACCCCCCTCTTATCTGGAGCTATGATGTTTCTGAGAAGAATTAAAAAAACATGTACAGTCGAACCTCAATAGCTCGAATAATAATACCATGGCTAATTCGAACTCATTTTTAAGTCCCTACGAAATAATTCTGATAGCTCAAGAAAACATACATTTAGGTAAATTTTCTTATTTTATCATGAAATTGTATGTTGTATGTACTCATTAGAATCACCTCACCAAGGCGATTCTAAAAGTACACTCAACATACAATTATTATGTTGAAATCTGAAAAAAAACAACAACCTAAATTATCACTATTTGTTTCCTGACCTGGAACCTTGATTAAACCTCAGTGGCTCCAACTACCCATGTCTCAAACAATTTTCTATGGTCCCAAAGATTTTCGAGCCATTGAAAGTTGACTGGATACATGGGAAATGAGCAATGCCTTGAGGAAAAGTGTCTTCAGGCCATGTGTGAACTATGAAGAATCCAAGGCCCGAGGTTATAAAACCTTTTTCATGCTCAACTCAGCTGAGCATGAAATTTTCTGTGCTAATAAATATGAAAATGCCAACAATAGTTGGCATTTTCATATTTATTAGCAGAGAAATTTTCATGCTCAGCTATGTTAAGCAAGAAAGACTTTACAAATGTCAGTAATTTGAGATTTATTAGCATGAAAAATTTCATACTCATTTGAGTTGAGCATGAAATCGTTTTATAACCTCGGGGCCAGATCAGCCATCCATTTGGAGTCACAATCTGATAATGTCCTTTGCTGTACATTGCGTCACCTGAGCGCAAAAGTCAGTAACTCCTTATATATTTTAATGGGAGTTACCGACTTTTTGCGCTCAGTAGACAAATTTGATGTATTCTGTAGTATCAATTTCTGGACAAATGAGATACTGATCTGACTGTGAATGGAAGCTCAGGTTGACATGGGCTTTCACTGTCCACATTTGCCAACAAGGCATCTTTTCTCATTGCATGGCTCAGGTATATTGTCCTAAATACATATAATGTCCTAAATACATATAATCTGCTTGATACCCAAACATTATAATCAGAGAAATACATGTAAATAGATGCATGTTTCCTACCTTGTAGATGAGCAGGCAGACAGTTTTGAAGAGCCATGGACAAATACGCAGACAAATATGGGAAATATTGCCCTTGCATTTTACTCAGGACTTTTCTCATATGCAGGATGGTAATTATAGTTTATGTCGCTAGAAGTCTCGAACTTTAACCCTGGTCCTGCTGAACCCGGACATGTTCTGCCTTTGCAAACGGTGCAGATCCAGATTCTGAAGAAGCCAACTGATCTGGATCTGCACTGTCAGCCATTTAGTATGTGACCTTACATGTATATCAGCAATCTGGATCAAGTAATCTGATTGGCTCATACATGCCATACCTCACTCTGTGAGACAAAATCTCACAGAATTTTGGCCCTTCTGGACCCCATTTCCCATAAGATTTTCAAATCTCACAGAATTTTCATACCATTTAATAAGCTACTTTTTGAAGAACTAGAAATAAATTACACATTAGCATGGCTATCCCAAGGTTAATTCATTAAAATTATGGCTTTTAATTTACTTATGTAAGCCTGAAGGTGATTTTTATAAAAACCTCACAGAATTTTGTCAAATCTCCCCTAAAAATTTACAAAATCTCACAGATTTCTGTCAACCGCTTATGGCCAATGGCTGAAAATTAGAAATGGCGTGGCATTTTAATTTATTCAGCAGGACAAGAGTTAAGTAAAATGTTTTAAAATTTCTAAGTTAGACTTTATTCAGTAGTCTGTTTTGGTCTAAATTTTCTTGTTTTTTTTTTATGCAGTTATATATGTAAATGTGAGGTGGAATGGCAAACAGTGAAGACCATGATAAGACTACTCCTTCAGGGTCTGCACTGTTTGCATAGGCCATTTTGTCAGAAACTTGATGTTTGAAACTTATATAGTTACTGTACTACTGTCCTTTCAAGATACTGGAAAAGTGTAAGTGCTTTTTGCTAAGTGTTTTATTTCACATGGAAAGTATTTTATTCTGATTGACCATTTCTTATCAGAAACCATTTATCTTTTCTATTTCTGTGTTTTGTTCTCAAATATTTACCACCATCACATAAAATCTTAGGGAGAAATAAGATGCATATAAAAATTTTGGGTTGGGGAAAAAAAAGGAATAAAGAAGCACCATAACTAAAGTTATGGAAAACAGAGGATTAAAAGTACATGTCCCTGAGCCCATATTTTGTACTTCTTCATAGCTCCAGATAAGCTTAAGGCCCATTTCTAGCTGAAATGTACTGATACATATGTTTATGTTTCTACTAAGCCTCTGACTGATATTTTTCTTCTTTCTCCGAAAAAACATATGTTGTTGGTACACATTAGAAGTGCCTCTTTGAGGCACTTCTAATGTGTATCACAGCATATGATTTTGTTGAGAAATACAAAAATATTATGTGGATACCCCTCTAATGTGGAGTTTTGGTCACCATTCAACAAAGAACTTCGTGTAACAAAGAACCGAGTGTAAGATGACAATATTTTGGACTAATGTCCCTTCTCTGGTATTATGTCTTGTAAAAACAAAACATTTTATCTGTCTGCAACATCAGACTTGTCATCTGGATTGTATTACATATTAATGGTCTACTTTAGTTCACAGATAAACCAACTTTAAATGTTGTAAAAATTGGACAGTGAAAAGTAAACAAATATGACTTGTCAAATTTGCTATGAATATTTGGACTGACATGCCTGAGTAAACCGTGTAGAATTGTATCAAACGGCTCCTGTTTGCTATTCACCCACCTTGTTTAGACATATCTCCAGATAGTCAAATGCTCATGTTAATTTTTAAGATGCCATATTTAGACCTTACTTCTCCCAGAAAATTATAGGCTTTTGCATTTCATGCAAATGTCTCTTCAGCAGACAATATGCATGAAATTTCTAAGCCTATTTTGTGGCAAAAATTATAAAAATATCATCAGTTTGTCATCTGCCCATTTTGCCCAGAGTTATAATGGTTAAAGATGGTTTATAAGATAATTTATAGCACATTATAAGAGAAGTATGCACAAAAATATTTCTTCATTTCTCCAGGAAAACTTACATGTACATTATAGATGTTCCTCAAAAAAAAAAGAGCTCCTTACCTGAAGCTGTACATATGCAAATACAGTAATGATGGCTCACAGGCTGTACAGGACTTTTTTCTGAAGATGCTGAAGTATTGTATGATCCTATATGCACATTTTGATGCACCCAGGCTAAAGCAGATACTCACGAAATTTGTTAAATGAGAATTGGAGAATCACATGACATGTTAAGTTCAATTTTCTCTCCGAAAGTGCAGAAAACATTATCTGCTGATTTTTTTTTTTAATTTTGTGCTTTAAGGGTTAAGAGATGACTTAATTAAATGAAAATTTAACTTCATGTTTTTGAGGAAAGTAAGACAAAACCTGTAATAACCCTAAAAGGAGATTTATATTACCTAATTATAATTGGGACAGACAGGCCTGAGCAAACTGGGTGAACCCAGATCAGATGTCACAGAAAGGGGCATCTGATCAGGGTCTACATTGTTTGCCCCCATCCAGCACTATTTTAGACATGTTGTTAGCAGGGGGTAAAACAGACTTACGCGTAACCCTTGTCCTGCTGAACCTGGATATACCCTGTCTCTGCAAACAGTGTAGATCCAGATCTGAAGAAGCCAGCTGATCTGGATCTGCACTGTTTGTCATTAAGTATTTAAATTTGTATGAACAACTTGGATCAAGCAATTTGATTGGCTGAAAATTAGAAGTAGGCGTGGCATCTTAATTTATTCAGCAGGACAAGGGATTTATTAAGGACAAGTATGGTAAGGAGTTAATCCTAGTCCTACTCTGAACCCGGATATGTCCTGCCTTTGCAAACAGTGTAGATCCAGATCAGTTGGCTTCTGAAGAAGCCAACTGATCTGGATCTGCACTGTTACCATTAAGTACATGTATGTGAATTTATATCAACACTCTGGATCAAGTAATCTGATTGGCTGAAATTTGAAAAAGGCATGGCATCTTAATTTATTCAGCAGGACAAGGGTTAAGGTGTCCCAATACTTAGGGTAAATACAGTACCATTTTTTCTGTCATCTTATAATAATTAGAGTAGAGCTTTTCTTTCAGAGTTTTAAAATATATAGTCTGTCATCATGAGTAGCAATAGCTTTAATATGATATAGCATGCTGGGTAAAAATCTCAGCAGATGCCATTTTGAAATATTTTTTTTTATTTTCTCAGATAATAGGCTTTGACATGTCATGCAAATAACTCCTAGGAGCAATTTGCATGAAATGTAAATTCCTCTTTTTCTGGTAAAAAAAAAAAAAGAAAAAAAAAGAAAAATATCATCAATTTGTCGTCAGCTGAATTAGCCTTGTGTTTCAAGAAGGTTAAAATAATACAGTCAAAGGATAATATATCAAAATTATCACTTGTTAAAAACCAGGCCATTCTTCAAACCGATGTCTGCCTCCAAAAATAGTAAAACTGTTTGATGAATTAACAGGCAAATGGGTTGACCCATCATTAAACCTGAACTCATCATCATTATGGTCATTTTTCATCTGACTGCCCTTAAAAGGCTTTTCAAACACCAGTACCTGTAAACAGTAATAGTCTGTCCTTAATGCATACAAATGAAACTATAGAAGGTAAAAGACCTTGGCCTAATGATCTTGTGACCTTAGGGACAGTGGGAGCCCGCAAATTCTTGCACAGCATATGAAAGGTGTTTGTCGACACATGATTCATTAAAGACATTATTGATTAAACATGTGCATAAAGAAGGAATAGATGCCTGAAAAATCATTTTCACCAAAATGGCAGCCACTTTAACTTAGTCATTCATGTCCATCCATATGTCTGTCTGTCTGTATTAGTTTCCACAGTCACACACAAGCTGAAGCAAATATACATTTTAATACATTGCTTTTCAGTACCCAGAAAGCAGTCATTATCTTGTGGGGGTTGGGGTGGGTATCTAATAAGCACTGCTTATTGACACTTCTTATGGAATAGTATCAGCAGAGGCTAGGCACTCAAACACATTTGACAGTATAAATTTTAGGCGCAAAAATACAAGAAAAATGCTTTTCATTGTCTTATTTTTTTATCAGTTTATTTTTAATTGTTATCCTCATCATGCAGGGGGAAAAAATACAACAGATGACATTTTGAAATATTTTTTTCATTTTCCTAGGAAATGTCAAAGCCTATTTGCTGCAGGGCTCCATAGCACAGTCGGTAGCCCGTCTGACTGCAAATCCAGGGGTAATCAGAGTCCGCCTTCTACTGATACAACAAGAGCAGTTGTCAGTTACTGGTGAAAGTATGTGCATAAGTACATGTTAACCAGTTAGAGGACTATAAGCCTGTCCAGAAAAAGTTTGAATAGGTTTACTGATCAGCTCGACACAACCTTAGCAGTGTTGACTGGGATGTAAAACTATGATGAAATAAACAAAGCCTATTTGCTCGGAAAATAAAACAATTCAGCAGATTGTCATCTGCTGAGTTTGTGCAGATAGTGGATAAGGTTAAACAGTCATTAAAAAACTTGCTTAAACGGTCAAGGTTAAATTTTGTTTTGCAGGAACTACTTGAATTTTGTGACAGAAGAACTGAAAGACCCATATAGGTAGGTGTCTTATTCTGGTTAGCGTAAATATTAGCACAGTGCTGAGCAAAAGGTGTAGAGCCAATTCTGATGCTGCCGAAGCTGGCATTTGACAAACTTGTGTCTACATTGTCTGTCACTCATCCAGTATTTTTACACACATTAGCAGATAGTATAATGAAGTTTTTCAAATTTCCGGATTTGTATGGTTTAAAGGAGATTTATTTAGGGTAAACATGATAATCCTTAACCAGGGCCCAGTTATTCAGAGCGTTGTTAGCTTAACGAACTCGTTGGTGGTCAAAATGTTAACTGTTCTAGTATGAATAATACTAAATTCACAGGTATTTTTGCTAAAAAAATGTAAGTAGCTTTTGCAAATGCAAAAGCTACTCACATTTTTTCAGCAAAAATATTTGCATATACATGTATTTCATATTTAATGATCAAAGTTTTAACGATTCGTTAACTAACGACATCGTTAGTTTTGAACAACTGAGCCCTGGTGTATTCATAGCTCCAGATAAGGCTGGCACAATTAATCGGCTAATCGATTAATCGATCAATAACTCCCACAAAAATGATTATCATTACTGGTTTGCTAATGATCGATTATTTGATTTTGGTGTCTCTTACATTACCGTATTTATCCTAGAAGAATTCAGACACCTTAACTGTTTACCATACTTGTTCTGAAATTTGAACAAGTACGATTTACTACCCAAAACTATGTGTCTAAAAGTAGTTGAATGAGAAGCAAACAGTGCAGACCCTGATGAGACACCATGTTCTGTGGAGTCTCATCAGGTCTACACTGTTTGATCAGGCTCGTTGGTCTGAATACATACAGTAAAGTATTGCATGCTCAGACAGTAAGCCAGAAAGGTAAGTTTATGACTAAATCTTCACTGATTACTAATCGATTATCAATCAGAATGGCAAGACTGATAATCGATTATTTTTTTTTGCCCTTATAAGCCAGCCCTAGCTCCAGATAAAGTGGTATTTTGAGATTTTTTTTGTTATTTTTGCACAAAATAAGAAAAGTATTGATTCTTTTTGGTTGAAAAAAGTGCCTTACAAGGCACTTTTTTCAACCAAAAAGAATCAATACTTTTCTTATTTATTCACAAACAAATATGTTGTGGGTACTCATGAGAAGCGCCTCAGTGAGGAGCTTCTAATGTGTACCCACAGCATATGTTTTCGTCAAGAAATAAGCAGAATATTTACCTGATACCCCAACTTATCTAGACCTTTACACTGAAACATATCCTTTGGGTGCTCAGTAGAATCACCTCGCTGTGGCAAGTCTAGAAAGAGCACAGAAAATATATTTTAGTGTAAAAATAACAATCAAATGCTGAATAATCCCAGAATTGTGGGTTATTGTTGGTACTTTAAGGGCTAGTCATTTTCCAAGTAAAACATTCCTACCTAGATTTGATTCATTTCAGACCCCTTTGACAAGAGCTTATTTATTCTTAGTGACCTGGTCAAAGGTCAATGTACACAGTGGCTTTAATTTAACCTGGTTTAAACATTAACCTTTAAAGCGCCAATCACAACTAAAGCAGACGAGAATTTTGATATTTTTTTTTTTTTTATTTTCAGAAGAAAACAAGTTTTGACATTTCATGTGAATCATCTGCCAAGCAGATGATTCACATGAAATATCAAGACTTGTTTTCTCTGAAAAATAAAGAAAAATGAACTTTTTAGATTGTCGTCTGCTGCAAACTTTGCTTGGCCCTTTAAGGGTTAAATGAACATTTTGCTTAATGATCCAAAGCCAAAAAGTGTTTTTGAAATGGATGAGATATAATTACTCTGCTTTGAGCAAGAAGAGGCCTTCTGGTCATTTTGTGCAGAAATACAGGTTTAAATGTTTTCCATTCAGGTCCATACTCAGTAGAATGGCCTTGATGTCATGCTTCTACAGACCACCAACAGCATACACTTTTACCTTATTTACCCTAAGTATTGGGGTACCTTATCTACCATACCTGTCCTAAAATTTAAAATAGTCCAACATATGTCTAGATAAGAGTGGGTATCAGGTTAATAGATTTCTTATTTCTCAACAAAAACATATATTGTGGGTACTCATTAGAAGTGCTTCACTGAGGCACTTCTAATGAGTACCACAACATATGTTTTCGTTGAGAATAAGAAAAATATAGATACTTTTTGGTTGAAAAAAGCACCGTATCAAGAGCTATGGTCCAATATGGTCTACTACCTGTTGATATGTCTAAAATATTGCTGTATTTATGGCAAACAGTTTACACCATGATCGGATGTAGATTTTGTGGCATCTGATCTGGGTCTACACTGTTTGCAAAGGCCAATCTGTTCCAATACTTAAGGTAATTACAGTACGCATTTTTTTTTTTTTGTGCAAAACCAACAAAAGTTATGTTCTAAAGAATATTGTCAAAGAGACTTATATTAAGTATAATTCTTAACCCTTGTCATGCTGAATAAATTAAGATGCCACACCCACTTCTAATTTTCAGCCAATCAAATTACTTGATCCATGTTGTTGATACAAATTCAGATTCTTAATCACAAACTGTGTAGATCTAGATCAGTTGGCTTCTTCAGAAGCCAACTGATCTTGATCTACACTGTTTGCAAAGACAGGATATATCCTGGGTTAGCAGGACTAGGGTTAAGTATATAGACAGACAGGCTGCTGATCAAACAATGTAGAGATCAGATGCGACAAACCAAGGCATTGATCAGGGTCTACACTGTTTGCCACTCCTCCAGCAGTTTCTACACACACTAAATGGATTTGTACAAAGTTTAGGAAAAGCATAGTAGGGGGTTTAGGTGTCCGAATATTTAAGACAATATAGGCCATGCCATGCAAAAGCATGTCTTTGGGCAGATGCGGACAACGAAGGCACAGAACAGTCTGTACATTGGCATGGGCTGATCAGGGCCTTCACTGTCTGCTAACAGAATCATTGTATACTACAGAATGTATGAATGGAAAGCAAACTCCAGGGCCCAGTTGTTCAAAACTAACGATGTCATTAGTTAACGTATTGTTAAAACTTTGATTATTAAATATGGCATATACACTAAAATTTTTGCTGAAAAAATGTGAGTAGCTTTTGCATTTTTTTCAGCAAAAATATCTGTGAATTTGATATTGTACTTACTAGAGCAGTTAACATTTTGACCATTTACGAGCTTGTAAAGCTAACGATGCTTTTAACAACTGGGCCTTGGATGATACTGCACATGTACAGGATGATCTGAATGTGCACATTTTGAACATGGCGGAAGACAATTTGTCACCTAATAAGGCACATAATTTGGTAACAACTTTTTTCTGCAAGAGATATGATTGATATTAGCATCTTAGAAATTACAGTCTCATTGTTCACTGTCAAACAGTCAAACAATTGAATGTCTGATGGCTAGCTAGATTGTGAGCTTGACAGAAAGTATACATGTACCAAAGTTACCCTAAATATGGTAAATGTCCAAAATACTAAAACATTTATTCCATTCTTTATCAGATTAAATTATGTTTTTATGTAGTTATTTCTTAAAATACTTAGTGGAATGGTGGACAATGAAGACCCTGATCGGGGTCTGCACTGTTTGCAAATACCATTTTATCAAATTTGTTGTGAGAAATTTTAGGACATTAGTACCATATTTAAGCAATTCTAATAGTACATATCTAAAAATTTCAGCAAGGCTATTTGACAATCTAGTTATCTGTCTTACAAGTACTGATGGAATGGTAAACAGTGTCTGACCCAGATCAGCTGCTCCTTTAGGAACACATAGCTGTAAATAATACATTTTTTCAACTGAAATATACTGATATTCTTATTTCTGCAGGAAAACAAATGTTGTGGGTACTCATTAGAGGTACCTCACAGAAAACATGTTGTGGGTACTCATTAGAAGCACCTTACTGAGGTGCTTCTAATGAGCACCCACGACATGTTTTCCCACAGAAATAAGAAAAATACTATCCTGATAACGTCTCTTATCTTGAGTTATGGGAGCAGTTTGATCTGGGTCTGCACTGTCAGAATATGTGGGGTAAATATGGTAAAAATGATTGGAAATAGTCTGACAAGTATGCATTGTTTTCAGCAGGTAGATTGCAATCTTAAAATGTAGGCTGGCAGTCATTGTCAGGTGGATAAATTTACATGCAATTCTCTCATTACAAACTTGGTTATTTTCCTCCTCATGTTCCTTCTTATTATACTTTCTTATTGAAGAATATAGTTGTATGTTTGTTAGTATCTATCTGTCCATCTATCAGTTAATTTTTCCCAACTTCTGGGATATACAATTGTAGTTCATGTTCATTTGGTCCATTGAAACTCTCTCTCTCTCTCTCTCTCTCTCTCTCTCTCTCTCTTAAGGACTTGAACATTTGTTTTGTCTATTAGATATCAGGATTTTGGTTTTATGTATAAAAAAAAAAAAAAAAAATACCTTGTCTAGAGCTCTGGAATGAATATTTTCATTATTTCTCCATGAAAAATATGTTGTGCATTCAATTAACAGATTTATCAGGATAGACAATCACATTATTAAATCTGAAGAATTCCTTGGGATATGTTCAATGACTTCTTTGGAATAATGTAGACTGACATTTCATGCAAAAATAAAATAAAACCATAATAATAACATGACTATGAAGGCTGGTCACTAGTGACCAGCCTTTGTAGTCATGATATTATTTTGGTTTTATTTTAGTGGATTATCAAACAGATTTTAAAAATAAGTATTTAGTCACTGGAGACTGAAGCCAGACTAGGAATAATTGGGCAGTTCATGAGAATGATTTCACAGATATAGTTTGGATCAATGCCACAGCATATGCTTCCACCAGGAGAAACAAAAAGAAGTATTTTAAACCAAAATTTTTTTTCAAAGACAAGAAATCTTCCAAGAGGCTTTGTTATTATCTTTAAAAATGCCATGCAAAATTGTAGCAGACATTTTTTTTTTTTTGTCAGAGAAAAAAAGGCTTGACTTTTCATGTCATTCATCTGCTAGGAAGATTATTTACATGAAATGTCAAGCCTTATTTTCCATGAAAAATGGAGATTAAAAAACAAAAATCAGAATATTGCCTGCTGCTGTTGTGATTGGCCCCTTACTGGGCTAATTCAGCAGATGACAAAAATACCTTTGGTGGTATTTTTCTTATTTTTCCCAGAAAATAGGCTTTGGCATTTCATGCAAATTTTCTCCTAAGGAGACAATTTGCATGAAATGCCAAAGCCTATTTGCTGAGAAAAGTAAGAGGAATATTTATTCACATTATGTCGTCTGCTGAAATTTTTACCCAGCATGCTAAGCATTAAGGACTAATTTCAAACACTGAGTTTCTTATGCAGTCCTGACCGGGCTTTACATGTGGGTGCATATGTTTATATGATTAATTATTTGTATTATTGTAATTATATTTCTCATTAATTAGGTTAATAGAATTGAGCCGTTGACTTTATGAGACTAAAGGGTAACAAGACAATAGCTTGTTTTTAAGTTTAATTTATTCTCCTGAAGGTCTTTTTGTTTAGTAGGCCATTATACATGTTGAGAATGTAGTTTTTTTCCATGAATATTTGGGTAGAAATGCCTGACATACAGTGTAGACCCAGATCAACTGATTGTTTAAGGAAGGGTTTGATCAGGGTCTGCACTGTTTACCAAACCAACACATCATTTTTAAACACCACATATTTAACTCATTTTAGTCTGGAGTCTCCTAAAAGAGTAATTGGCAAATAGTGCAGACCAAGATCAGACACCACAGAATGTGGCATCTGATCTGGGTCTACACGGTTTTCATGAACTACAGAAATTTCTATAAGACATATTAATAATAAAAACTAATCAAACACCCTGCTTTTGGAAATAGACCTGTCCAAAGAGTTGTAACAGAAGAGTCCACTGGATGTAAATGGGTTAAATGACTGTTCAGATGTTGGACAGGTGTTAACCCTTGTCACGCTGAATTAATTAAGATGCCACACCCATTTCTAATTTTCAGCCAATCAGATTACTTGATCCAGATTGTTGATATAAATTCACATACTTAATGGCAAACAGTGCTGATCCAGATCAGTTGGCTTCTTCAGAAGCCAACTGATCTGGCTCTACACTGATTGCAAAGACAGGGCATATCTGGGTTCAGCAGGACTAGGGATAACAGTGTCCCAGTATGATAAACAGTAAATGACTCGATCACAGATGACCTGTTTACCGTAGCTACTTCGATCTCATTTTTGAGTCCCTACGAAATTCTTCTGATAGCTCAAAAAAACAAATATTTAGGGAAATTTTCTTATGTTATCATGAAATATTTTGTTGTGTGTACTCATTAGAATTGCCTCATTGAGGCAATTCTAATGAATAGACTCAACATAACATTATTTTATAGAAGATCAAAAAGACTATCCTTTGGGATCATTGGGCCCATCCTGGTTATTTTGAAAAAATGTATACTGCTTAAGCCGGCGCTAGGGGGCGTATGCAACCTTGCAAACTACAGTGTTGCATATGAAGAGACTCAATCAAACTGAGTCTCTGATTTTCTTTATTTGGTGTGTCCTTTGTTTCCAAAGGCAATCCTTTTTGACTTTTATTTCTCTAAATTATTTCCATTTGCTCCCTGAACTGGCACCGTGATTAGCCCTCAGTGGCTCTAATTACATATGTCTCGAATAAATTTCGATGTTCCCAAAGATGTTTGAGCTAAAAGTGTCCCATAACCTTACAGCCATAGAGATGGTGGGAGTTTAGATCTCACCATGTAGTGAGTACAACACATGAGTTGGATATGCACAATTCTCTGCTTTAACTAAGAGCATGTTGTTGGTTCATTCGTTGGTGCCTCAACTTGTAGAAGCAGTTCAGATGAATACCGACAACATATGCTTTTATAAAGAAGTAGATACATGGCCTGTAATCTGAAGATAACAAAATTGCTTCACTTTGCGCTTATAGGGGTATGTGCCATAATTGGATTGAATACGGTAATGTTTTTCTTATTTCTCCACAAAAACATATGTTGTGGGTACCCATTAGAAGCACCTTGTTTGAAAAAGTGCCTTGTCTGGAACCATGTTAGGGTACATACCGATTGTCTTCCATTACAGAAATCTTCCACGGGCAATATGGATCTCTATTCCAATGGTAACAGGAATATATGTGCTGGCAAATGTGGCTTATTTCACAGTACTTACACCGAATGAAATGTTGGCATCCAATGCAGTAGCTGTGGTAAGTAAAATTTACTCACTACTCTTAGATAAGTTTTAAGTTTTTTTTGTTTGTTTTTTTTCAATCAAAAATATTGATATTTTTCTGCTCTACAGAAAGATATTTTTAGGGCACTCAGTCTGGGGTCTGGGGTCACCTCAGTAAGACAGTGCCATTGAGTGTCTAGTAGGTTTGATTCAATTAAAAGAGGCAATTCTGGTGAGTATCCACATCATGTTTTGGTGGGAATTAAGAAACATATTAGTCTGTATAACCTTGTTATCTCAAGACATGATCATATGTACAGTAAAAGTCCTAAAATTTGAACACTTTCTTTAAAACTTCTTGGTCCAGTTTTTGTTTTTTATGCAGTTGCTTCTTAACCCATTTATGCCTAGCATCCAATAAAAGGGACATTGGCAGACAGTGTAGACCCAGATCAGATGTTGCAGAATATGGCATCTGATCAGGGTCTACACTGTTTGCATTAAGTTCAGAAATTTCTATAAAACAGGGTAATGATAAAACCTAAACAGACACCCCCTATATAGGAAATGAACCTGTCTAAAGATCTGAGGTAGAAGATTCCACTCGGCATAAATGGGTTAAAATACTTAAAGGAATGGAAAAGAGTTGAGACCCCTACAGCAGCCAGTTTTTTGTTGTTGTTGATTTTTTTTTTTTTTTTTTTAAGTGGCTGTTGTAGGGAGGCTTCACTGTACAGTTACAATACTCCATGCATGATCTTAATGCTTTAGTAGTACTCTGGGTGGAACATTTTGAAATATTTGTCTTATTTTTCTCCCATCTTTGCCTATATGAGGCTTTTTGCCCATGTGAGATACTTCTGTCTCGCATTACAGTGACCATGCCCGCTGGTCCTAGGAACAATCCACTTAAAGGTGGAGAAAAAGAATCCATCATGAACCAGTCCATGTAGGATAAGGAAATCTCATCCTTGGGGTAGGAATTTCAACCGGGGACTCAGCAAGCCTCGTCCCTGGTTGAAATTACTACCCTCTGGTGAGATTTCCCAATCCTGCATGGACACTCATGATGGAGTCTTATATTCCCAGAAAACAGGTTTTGATGTTTCATGCAAATTGTCTCCACTGCAGACACCACTACAGACAATATTCATGAAATGTCAAATCCTGTTTTCTGAGAAAAATAAGAAAAATATCACCAATTTGTCTTCTTCTGAATTATCCCAGAGAGTGGTAAAGATTAAATAAATTTACATATCACATCTTTTTAATATACCTTTTTATTTATTTTTTTCTTTTTCAGACATTTGCCAATCGGACGTATGGGATAATGGCATGGATTATGCCTTTGTTTGTTGCTATGTCAACATTTGGTGGTGTGAATGGTGCAATATTTACGTCTTCTCGGTAGGTTGGTCCATCAGCATCTGTGAGTTTGATATGTTCAATGAGGCATAAAGTGGTACAAAATAATTAAATTTGAATAATAATTTGAGCCACATTGCGAGAAAAAGTTTCTGGACATTCCTGTTGAATCGTTATACATGCCCCACTCCTTAACCCTTGTCATGCTGAATAAATTAAGATGCAATGCCCACATCTAATTTTCAGCCAATCAGATTACTTGATTTAGGTTGTTGATACAAATTTACATACTAAAATGGCAAACATTGCAGATCCAGATAGTTGGCTTCTTCACAACTGATCCGTATCTACACTGTTTGCAAAGGCAGAGTAAATCAGGGTTCAGCAGGACAAGGGTTAATATCTCTTGACTACATGTAGTTCTTTGACTGAAGTTGCTTCATGGTGTACTGCTTATGTGAACAAACAGCACAGGTCCTGGCGAGACTGCACAGATGTGCAGTCTCGCCTGAACCTTTGCTGTTTGTATATGCTTAACATCTATTTTCTCATGGCTTGGCTCATTAGTACTCTATTTCTCGGGCAGCCAAGGCA
The DNA here is from genome assembly GCA_964016985.1 of Anodontia alba. NCBI lineage: Eukaryota > Metazoa > Mollusca > Bivalvia > Lucinida > Lucinidae > Anodontia > Anodontia alba. Next base: position 36,486,847 of record OZ024827.1, read on the forward strand.
TGTCAGAGGAAACAGTGTATACACAGATCAGACACTGCATAATGTAGCATCTGATCAGGGTTTTCGACATGGTTTGCCATTCATTCAGCAGTTTTAGATGCATCATTAAGCAGTAAAATGGAATTGTTCAAATTTTAGGTCAAGTATGTAAGGAATTAATTTTGACCTGATATTTAGGGAAATTAATCTATGAGCTGGGTGACAACATACCGATAATCTACAATAATTTTACGGTCTGGATTTTGAAAGCCATAACTAACATTTTGAAAGCCATGACTAACGTGGCTAAAAGGTATATTATACTTATTGTCAGACTTGATGAAATCTTATCTCACATGTTGAAATGCCGGCCTCAGTGGCTCAGTTGGATGCGCCGTCCGACTAGAGACCAGGAGGTCGCGGGTTCAACCCCCGCCGAGGTCGGCTTCATTTTTTTGTGGAGATTGACCATGAAATATTTTCTACGGTCATTCTCTCCCTTCCGCTGATTCAAGAAGGGCAGTTGTCAGTTTCTGGCAAAAGAATGTGTGTAATACTGGTTAACCGCTTAGAGGACTAAGCCTGCCCAGTAAACGTGTGGTTAGGTAAACTGACCGTGCTCAACATGACCCAATTGGGTTGACTGGGCCGTAAAACCTTAACACAAACAAATCAAACTGCTCTTTAGGAAGAGTCTTGTCTGGCTTTTCACTTAAGAGGTATGTCTGTACTATTACATTAGGTACAATGTATGTGTTTTCAGAGAAATAAGAAAAATATCACCAGTCCTGTTGCAATAGTATGCTAATGATGAGCTCACTTTTGTCCATGTACGGTAAATGTCCTTAAATTTCATACATCAAACTTTCTCACAAATTGCCATATGTAAACAGTGCAGACCCAGATCAGACGGCTCCTTGAGGAGCAGTCTGATCAGGGTCTACACTGTTTGCCATTCCACGAAGTAATTTTAGGTCAAAGGGTATTAAGAAGTCAAAGTTTACGGCCATTTACTGTATCTGAAATCTTGTAGAGATTTTTCTTTAACTTGGCAGGTTGTTTTTTGTTGGAGCAAGACAAGGTCATTTACCAGGATTTTTAGCCACAATTAGTGTCAAACATTTAACTCCTGTGCCTTCACTCATATTTGGGGTAAGTTGTATTACCTTAATTATTTTAGACTGAATACACCCATCATAATGGAAGAGTCCAATTTGAATTTTAGTTATGTCACACAATGTGATTTAGACATTTTTATAGAAAAATGGCTTAACTGTTTGCAAATATTGCAGACCCTGATAAGCCACTGCATTCTGTGACATCTGATCTGGGCCACACTCTGCATTGTTTGCCAAATATACTTTTTGGGGTCTGCAGACTAAAATGGGTTAATAACTTAACCCTTGTCCTGCTGAACCCGGATATACACTGCCTTTGCAAACAGTGTAGATCCAGATCAGTTGGCTTCTAAGAAGCCAACAGATCTGGATCTGCACTGTTCACCATTCAGTATGTGGATTTATATCAACAATCTGGATCAAGTAATCTGACTGGCTGAAAATTTGAAATGGGTATGACATCTTAATTTATCCAGCAGGACAAAGGTTAATGCTTCTAGACCTTAGACCAAAACATTAACCTTTTTTAATCCACTGTAGATCTCAATCTTAAAATGTTATTTTCCTTGAAAGTACAGCATGACATTTCATATACTCAGTTTTTTCTTCCTATACCTAGAAAGTTGTCATCCATCATCATTAAATCCACCAGCAAACTGTGGGAAGAGAGCCTGTTTTTATTTCTGCCTTGTTTTCTACTGTCATTTGCTTTTCTCTCAGTCTTCTCTATCTGTCTGTTTCTCACCTACTGTCTCCACTATTCACTTTTCCCCTTTTCTCTTGGGAGACAATACAAAATGACCCACAAAGGTTGACATATCATTAAACCAGGCCTTATTGTCAGGTGTTGATGTGTCTAAATATTGTTGAATGAGTGGCAAACACTGTAGACCCTGATTAGATGCTATGTTCTCTGATGTCTGATCTGGGTCTACACTGTTTGCGCAGACCCGTCAGTCTGTCTATCTGAATAGTTTAGGTAAACAGGGCATATTGTTTTGTTCTGTTTTCAGTGTATCATGTCGCTAATTATGTTGAGTTCGAATGATATCTATGCCTTAATCAACTATGCGAGTTTTGTGGAGTCATCATTTATTGGCGTGAGCATAGCGGGGATGTTATATTTACGATATTGCCAGCCAAACCGAGAGAGACCAATTAAGGTAAGCATAGATATGTACCCTAAAGTGTACCAAACTGGCAAATTTTCCTAAAGGCAGTGAAAAAATATGATTTTCCAGTAGAAGGAAGGGGCAAAACCAATTTAAAAAAAAAAAAAAAAGAGAAATGGATACATTTTTAGGAGAGGTAAATCTGTCAGTTTTCAGAACAATCTTGGTGTGCAGGAAAGCAAACAGAAAGTCTCAGAAATTGTCTCTCCAGTAAAACATAGGAGAAAATTTATCAAGACCATCATTTACTTGTCTCATTTTGCTAAATTGGTTTATGCCCTATCTATATAGATAGTTTTGCAATTAACTCCTGTGCCTTATTAGTTTTTTACTGCCCAGTTCTTCAACGCTTTATTAGCTTAGCAAAGTCATTAAATTATTGTGATGCTAATTATTGAATAACAAACTTTTAAAACTTTGTGATAGTTTTTTAATTACATGCATATACCTATCAGTGATAATGCTTTTGAGTAGATAAGTTTCATACAGCCTGCTCAAAAAAGCTGGATCTTGATAGTCTTTGATTTTTTTTCTCTAAAATTAGTCTTGCTCTCTGAAAATAGTGTGATATTATAGGGATCAAACATGGTTTTTCATGCATTAACATTCGCCATTTCCTGTGGGAGGTGTTGAAAACCGAGGCCGAAGGCATTGAAAAAACATGTTCGATCGTTATTATTGCATAAAAACTGAAAACATTTGCTACATTTCGCGTTATTTCTTGCACTATTTTGTTTCGCCTTTTCACCGATGTCTTGCGAACATAATTTCCACAGACTATGCTCATTCTAAGGCCAGGCAGTACACATCTCATAACGACAGAAATCTGTGGCCCAAGTACGATCATATTGAAAGTTGCGTAGCCGTGCATTAACAGCGCGTGAATTGCCTTGTTAATACACAGCTTTTCGCCGGTTAATGCACGGTGGTTAATAACGTGTGACACTATTATTTATGCAATAATCCAGTTTAATCTTCTCTTTTCTAACTTCGTAAATATCAGGCCTTTTTTCTCTCTAAAGATATGATAGTTTTATGCAGTTAGGATCAGGTACATATGAGATTTTAGCTGAGTGACAGTAACGTAATTCTTTTTTTAAGCCTACCACATGATAGTGGCAGGGTATTATGGTTTCATGTGCCAATTGGTCCATCCATATTTTTGTTTCTGGATGATACTTGAGTGCATATCAATGGATTCTCACCAAACCTGATATGTGCTGCAAATGCATTGATATTGTAGAAATCTGGTGTGGGATTTCTAATGGGCAAATGTCGTCAGTTTTTGACAGTCATCTGCCCGTCACACAATAGTGTTGTTTCACATTTTTATTTAGTTTTTTGAAATCGGTGCTTTATGATCGGTTCAGAGCTATTTTTAGAGAGATGTCATGTATCACTTTGGGCCATGCAAAGTGAAAAGATGTGTTTTTGCAAATGCAAAAGCTGATCCTGCACACTGACAATCAATATCCATTGATTCTATAAAGTAGACTGCAGGGGCCATGTTCAGACTGCATGGATGCACAGGATGATCTGGGCCTGCATTGTTCATACTTGTCCATAGACATTTGCACTTTACCCTTTCAAGCCTATAGACTATTACAGATACCTATGCAAACAGTGTGGCGAATGAGTTGACTCATGATGAGCCATTTCATCAGGAATTACACTGCTTGCCATCTTGTTAATGATTATTGACTAAACCCACTATTTACAAACAATATATATTTACAAATTCAAAGATGGAAGAGTCCATTTCAGAAACTCATGAATGAAAGGGTTAAGGGGAATTGATGCACTTTCAAGGGAGACCACTCTTTCAAACTTGTCTTTGCTGCATTCTGAAAAGGGATCTACTCTAAAAGGAATTTGCTCCCCTTGGAGCAAATTCTTTCCTTTTAGACTAGACCCCTTTTTCTGAAGGGCATTGGTGTAAAGGAAAGCAAATGGGATGTCACAGAAGTTGTCTCCCTTGTCAAAAAATGGCAGAAAATCTGCCAAGTGTTTCCATTCACCTTAAATTGGCCCATGTTAATTCATAGTCAGGAAAATGGTTAGCCTTTCTTAATTTTATTTTTCAGGTTTTTCTTGGTTTTCCAATATTTTTCCTAATCATCTGTTTATTCCTGATGGTTCTGCCATTAACGACCAGTCCGATGGAGTGTTTTATGGGCATCATTATGGTATTAACTGGAATACCAGTCTATATTATTGGAGTAGTATGGCAGACAAAGCCAAACTGGCTTGTAGAGTTTCTGGGTATGTATAAAACAAGTAACCATATTTTCCTTTAATATTCAGGCACCCTCATTCAAAGATAACTCTGGCTTAGAATATCAGAGGAGAAAACATCTCATTCAGCCAAATTTGGAGAGAAATTATGAATTTTCAATGACAAATTTTAGCAAGTTCCTTAGCCAAGTTACATTTTGCTGTATGATTTTCTCTCTCATTTAGTAAATTTCATTGAGATTTTTGGCAAAAAAAAAAAAAAGAACAACCCAGCTAGCATTCTATGTAAATCTACATCAGGCCATCATCGGCCCGTCAGCTACCCTGACGGGCCGATGACGGCCCGATATAGATTCACGTTGAATGCTGACTGGGAAGTCTCTCACATCTCGCCCAAAAATCATCCCAGCTTATTACCATATTTAGTCCCCTCCAGCTGATTCAAGAAGGGCAGTTATCAGTCACTGATGAAAGGATATGCACAAGAACTGGTTAACTGCTTAGAGGACAGTCTGTCCACGAAAAATGTGATTACTTTAACAGACCAGCTAGACATGACCTGAACAGTGTTGACTGGGCTATAAAGCTATATATCCAGTACTAGTCCAAAAATTTGAACATCCATGTCACTAAATTTAGCAAAGGAAGGGCAGTGCAGACCCTGATAAAACTGTTTGCTCAGGCCCTTCAGTCAGAATTCTCAGCAGGGGACTTGCTAAGAAGAAGTATTTGGTGATAATTTTGAGATATTGTTAAACCCTCTGTGATAGCTCCAGATAAGGGTGTCAGGCATAACTTCAGATGATGCACTCCTTTCACCCCACCCCCTCCCCCCACCCCCAAAAAATATTTTTTTTTATTTCTCCACAAAAACATATGTTGTGAATACACATTAGAAGCACCTCACCTAGGCACTTTTAATGAGAAACCACAATAATTTTGTAGAGAAATAAGATATATGAATATCCCCACTTATCTGAAGCTATGTGTGTGTGTTTTGATGGGGGTGCTTGGGGTGTGGTTGAGGGGTGGGGGGGGGGGGTTAGATATTCAAAAGAAAAGAAACAAAAAAGCACCAAAACGTAGCTTGGTGGTACTTATGGGAATGTACTCTCACCAATTGATAACCATATTTACCTGAAGAACTGTTTTGGCACAAAAATAACATAAATTGGGATACACTTTCAAGGGAGACAAGTCTGTTGGAACTGTTTTTTCATCTCAACCGAAAAGGGGTCTACTCTTAAAGGAAAGAAGTTACTTCCTATAGCCTTATTTGTCCTAAAAAAAATTCAAAATGTTATCTGCTGTAGCCGTGATTACCACATGGCACAGTGTTACGAGGAATTAGTGTTATAATACAGCTAAAATGTTATTCATAGCAACAGGTTTAGGGAAACTAAATTTACATGTATCTGTTACTTAATTACTCTTTCATAATGTATAGCAGGGATGGAAATGAGCAGGGGCCCAGAAGCCCCTAAACTCTGAGCTGGGTACCAAATTTTGAAAGGAAATGACCATTGCCATAATATTAAAATCACAGAAATGGCAATCTGGGCACTTGTCAAAAATAGTTCAGGTTTATTCTTGTGTAAGAAGTATTTAATATGTTTTATTTTTTTTTTTTATTTTTTTTTTTTTTTCAGAGAAGCTTACACTTGTTACACAGAAGCTGTGTGTTGCTGTACAAGAGGAAAAAAAGGAGAAATAAAAAAAAGCATGTCTCATCAGCTGTTATGATCTGACATAAGAAAGTTATTCTCAGGCATCATTCACAGTATTCATTCAAGAGAGGATGCATTCCTGTTTTAACCTTTTTTGTTCTTGCAATGACAACAGAGCTATATTTTACAAAGCTCAGACAATGATTTTTAAACCAAAAGATATCGATAGTTATCTTCTTTCTCCACTGAAACATATGTTGTTGGGACTCATTGGAATTGCCTCGGCATGAAATACATATTGTGGGTAATCATTAGAGGCACTTTTAACCCATTGTAGACTGACTTGACTTGACTTCAGATTTTTAATGCTACCAGACAAATGAGTCACATAGAGGCAGTGCCATTGTAGACTGAATGAACTCATGCACACAATATATTGGAAGAGTCCAATTTCAATTTTAGGTATGTGAGGCTAGGATATTTAGATATTCCTAGAGAAAAATGGCTGAAGTATTTTCAAACAGTGAAGACACTAATCAGATGCCGCATTCTGTGGTGTCTGATCTGGGTCTGCACTGTTTGCCAATTACCCTTTTAGGGGTATCCGACTACAATGGGTTAATGAGTACCCACAATGTATATTTTCATGGATAAAAGAAGAAAAATGTCACTACTGCTTGTTCGGAAAAAGTGCTTTCTCTGGAGCCATGTATCTATTAACATGTAGCCATTGTTATTGACATCTTTAAGACTCATTTTTGGTTTTAAAAAGCGTGTATGTACATAGAGTATGGTAAATGTCCTAAAGTTTCAAACACTTTTTTTCATACTTTCTTGCTTAAATTTTGATTTTTTACGCAGTTGTTTCTTAAAATGCTTAGTAGAATAGCAAACAGTGTAGATCCTTCAGGAGCATTCTGATCAGGGCCTGCCCTGTTTGCATATGCCATTTTTTCAGATTTTTTAGGACATTTACCATAAGATTAAATGATGATGTAATGTGTTATTAACTCTTTGCACATTGAAAATGAATAAGCAGACATTTTTTTTTTTTTTTTTTTTTTTTTTGAGAGTTTTCTGAGAAAGAAATGATTTGCATTTCTGGGCCCAATTGTCCAAAGCATCTTTAGCCTAACAAGCTCATTAATGACAAACTCATTAACTGTTGTAGCTAAGGTATTTTCAAATACATTGATATTTTTGCTGCAATAATGTGAGTAGCTTTAGCATTTTTTTCAGCAAAAATATCAATGTATTTGCCATATTTCAAGATAGAGGTTTTGACGGCTCATAGCAACAACTTCTTTTACTTTTGTACAACTGGGCCTGGAAGATGATTTGAAATGTGACATGTAAAATGCTGTATTAGTTGTTTTTGTTTTTTTAATCAGTACCCTTAAAATGCTGTCTGCTACTATTTTTATTCAACATGCAAAGGTATACAGTTTTACCAAAGTGTTCCAAATGAGATCTGCGCAATAATACTACTCAATAACATTTATAGCTATTTTACCGTTGTTTCCTGTTTATATCCATTTGAGCTTGCTTGATTTTGTCTTGGATTGTATTATAGCTGCAGCTAAGGGGACTTAACTCTTTCACTGCCACAGGCAATAATAATAGGCTTTTGCAAACAGCATAGATCCAGATGAGACGGCTCGTATGAGCCGTCTCATCTGGATCAACGCTGTTTGACATTCAGTCTTTCAACTTTACGCATAAACTTCTTTTCAAGCAATTGTTTGTTAAAAAAAGAAAAGCTGACGACAAATTTTCCGTCATATGTTACAATGGACACATCTTTTCTGACTTCCTATTTGCTTTCTTGCACATGAAGCCACTTCTGAAAATGGGTCTGATCTAAAAGAAAAGTATTTGCTCTCCAGGGGAGCGAATTCTTTCCTGTAATAGTAGGTCCCTTTTTCAGGAGGCTAAACAATTTTGTTTAACAGAGTTGCCTGCCTTGAAAGTGTATCTATACCCCTTAATGAGAGCCACCATAAAAAATGGTAAAGTATGGTGTGGATAAGAGTCATCCCTACAATATATTACCACTGCATAATATGAAATACAGAGTTTTCAGGGCCCCTTAAAATTCTTTAAAAAATCCTGATTTTTTTTTTTTTTTTTTTTTTTTTTTTTGACCGCCCTAAAAGTCCTAAAAATGCTCAAAAATGGTCAAATCTCTGAAAAAGCCCAAATTTTTATTTAGCATCTATAATTTCTTTTAGTCTTCAAATGTTTATTCTATTAAATTCAGGAAAATTCAGGCTTCTGGGTAACTGTATTCATACAGACTGATCAAGCCTTCCTTGACAATGCAGGGAAAAGACAGTAAATGCTTAGCATGTGGGATAATGATTTCAGCAGATGACATTATTGAATATTTTTCATATTTTTCCCAGAAAATAGGATTTTTCCCAGAAAATAAGATTTGACATTTGATGTAAATTGTCTCCTGATTTTTTCCAGAAAATAAGATGACATTTTATGCAAATTGTCTCCTGAGGAGAGAATTTGCATGAAATGCCCAAGCATATTTTATGGGAAAAATAAGAAAAATGTCATCAATTTGCCATCTACTGAATTAGCCCAGAATGTGGTAAGTGTTTAAAATGATTATCTGAAACACTGTTTCTCGTTTGCTAGGACATGTTTTAGCTTGAAGCAGTTTGTATGACGAAAGACGGTCTTTGTTATGGTTTGGCCAATATGCAGTTTTATGTTGTACATGTATGTAGATCTAGCTTTAGTTTTACTTGTTTGTTATGCATTTTTGTTGTTGTGTTCATAATACTTGAGAAGCGTCTGGGCTAATGCTTCCAACTTCGGATCGCGAGGTCCCATGTTCCAGTCCCGCTGGAGGCAGAATTCAACTTATGACTTTAATGCACTGGGCCTTTCATTATCACCTTTCCATTGTCTCGATATGACTTAAATAATGTTGAAATGGATGTAAAATACAAAATCATCATTATTTTAGAGCAAAATACAAACTCATCATTATTTTAGAGCAAAATACAAATTCATCATTATTTTAAGAGCTTGGAGAGGAGAAAAGGGACCTTCCTGTACAGGCAAGCAGCAAAGACTCAGACCTACCTCAATCATCTGTGAACTCTGTTTGACCTTTTTTTCTGTTAACTTACTGTGTAAATAGGAATTAGGGGTTTTCCATGTCATTAGAAATTTCAAACACTCTGGTGCCAAAACGCAGTAAAACTTTTTCTAAAATCACATTGGCTTACATGTGTTTTTAAGTATGAAGTAAATTATGGGGACTGCATCTACACAGTACATTTTCCACCATTTTAACAAGGGAGACAACTTTTTTGATTTCCCATTTGTATTCTAGCACATCAAGCCCCTTCTGAAGAAAGTTCTACTCAAAAAGCAAATGATCCAAGAGTGTTTGTGTTGGTCACCTGTCAGACGGCTGCCCCCCATTTTCCTTTCATAGCTTGCTTATTGTTGTACTTATTTTAGAAAACAAAATTTAGGGGATTTGATACATGTGATAGATTTTCCTCATTATTTTACAAGTTAGACAATTTTTATGATCTCCTGTTTGCTTTCCAGCACACCAAACCCTTTCTGAAAGGTGTGTACTCTGAAACACATGCAGCCTTCGGTGTATGTGCAAAACAAAATAAAAAATAAAAAAAAAAAAAAAAAAAAAAAAAGGCTTTGGAGATAGTTTGAATGAAATAACAGATGCTTTTAGCTTTGAAAAATACAGTGAAACCTGAAGTAAAGGCCAATAGTAAGCAGTCAACCTATCTTAAAAAAAAAAAAAAAAATGCTATTTAAGATCCCTTTAAAGATAAAAAAGAGGATATGTACTTGTATTAAGCATGCTTCTGTCTAAGCAACCACTTATTAGCTATTCCATAGGTCCTTTTTTAACACAGGTTTGACTGTAACAAAAAAAAAAAAAAAAGAAAAAAAAAAAGAACACAAGGAAAAAAAATCAAATCACAAAAACAAATTTATCCCCTCTTGGAATTGCCTGCAAAAAAAATACTAGTTATAGAATATAATTTACAACACTCTAGTTCCTGTGTAGGGTTTTGCTTTTCATAAAATAATTGTCAGTATCAGTATTGTAATTTTAGTACTTTATAGGATATTAGTTTAGTGAAGTCTTGATATATTCTGTTATGTGATGAAACCAAAAATCTTTCATGTGGGATTTGTTTTACAACCTCTACCTCATATTAATTCTAATCAACTTCCAGTTAACGCTTAGCACTCTGGGTAAAATTTTCAACAGACAACATATTGAAATACTTTTCTTATTTTTGCCAGAAAACAGGTTTTGACATATCATGCAAATTGTCTCCTTTGGCATTAAATGTCAAATCTGTTTTCTGGGAAAGCTAAGACAAATGTCATCAATTTGTCGTCTGCAGAATTAGCCCAGAGAGTGGAAAATGTTAAACCAGTCTTGTTTGTTTTTGATGTTTTATATTTTCTGTTTTTGTATTTTTTGCCAATGTTTAATGTTTAGCATTCTGTGTAAAAATTTCAGCAGAAGACATTTTGAAGTATTTTTCCCAGAAAATAGATTTTGACTTTTCTTGCGCAGTTTGCATGAAATGTCTAGCCTTATATTCTGGATGAATCAGAAAATATGGTTTGGTATTTCATGTGAAATGCCTCCTGGGAGATGAAATACCACTCTATTTCCTTGAAAAAAAAAAATCATTCCGAATGTCTGCAGTTGCTTACAAGCAACAGGTATAAGATTAAAATTCTAATATATACACATTTATGTTTTACCTCTTCAGGTAATGAACTAATCAGCTTTTAATACCACCTAAAATGCCTTTAACCCTTAAATCGCCAAGAAAAACTGCATCTGAAAATGTCGTCTGTTTATGTCGTCTGCTGAATATTCTTGCAGACTTTTCAAACCTATTTTTGCATACAGGCAAACAGTGTGGACCCTGATCAGAATGCTCCTAAAGGAGCATTCTGATCTGGGTCCACACTGTTTGCAAAAATGACTTTTAAAATCACAAGCAGATGACAAAGCAGACGACAATAGTTGTGACTGGCGCTTTAAGGGTTAATTAAAAATTTGATTAAATTTGTATGTTCTTTTTTTATGATACAGAGTACATGTGTCATCATGCCTTCCAAAGCACGATCAATTCCTGGATGCATGACATTTAGTCAAAGATTTACAAAAATTTACAAAGTATCATCTGACAAAATGTCATGGATCAATTATCATATATGACAAAATGTTTGATTTACAAAGTATCATTTGACAAAATGTCATGGATCAGATTGTCAGTTTAGTTTGAGCTGTGTCATTTACCATCATTTCATCTGATTGGGCCATGTGATTGTTGGGTGTAAGTGGAAAAATCAATAGCTACTGCGCTTTTGACAGCATTTTGCAAGACATTTTTCGCTTCGCGTTTTTATTCTAAATGGAAAACTCGATTTGTAATGGACAATATCTTATCCCTTGTCCTGCTGAACCCAGATATATCCTGCCTTTGCAAACAGTGTAGATCCAGATCAGTTGGCTTCTGAAGAAGCAAACTGATCTGGATCTGCACTGTTTGCCATCAAGTATATGAATATATAGCAATAATCTGGATCTAGTAACCTGATTGGCTGAAAATTAGAAGTGGGCATGGCATCTTAATTTTTTCAGCAGGACAGTATTCATTTGTCTTTTCTGTTGTACTTTGTTTTCAAATAGCTACTGTAAAATTAATTTTATGGCCAAAAATGTGTCTGCCCTATGCAATTTAAAAAATAAACTGGTTTTTAGGATTTTTTTTTTTTATTATTAGAAAACATCTTATGCTTTTCTTAATGGATTTTAAACTTGATGTTCCATAATATTGTGAAAATTTTAGAAATTTTGAATAAGTGAAACTGTTGAAAACCTGCATCGAAACTACCTACCTATTGATTTTTGCATTATTTGCAGCCAGTTTACTATAGGGAACTTGGGAATGTTATAATTTTTTAATATCTTTGAATAGAATAAAACATTTGAATCACAGGTTGTAATGGCAAATGGTTTTGCATTGAATCGTGACAAAATGTTGCAAATTTACTTCTTCTGAGTAAAGGGCTACTCAAAAAAGTTTTTGAAAGATGTAGAAAGCAGAGTAGTTCTTTTGGCGAGTCTGATGTTGTATACGGGTAATGAAATTTAAGATAAATGGATATAATATTAAAGAGAGTGCAGATTTGAACATTATTTACCAGCCTCTTTTCTACTAGGGTGGTCTCCCTTTATCAAAGGGAGACAATAATGTTCATCTCTGCACTCTCTGAAGTTTATGTGTTTTTCATAAATTTCTAGTATGAATCTCTTCTCAGTTGGGCTACTCTTAAAGGAAAGAATTTGCTCCCTAAATTCTTCCCTTTAAGAGTAGCCCAACTTTGATGGGAGGTAATAACTTCCAGGTCAGATTGATCTCCCTCATAGGTGTACCTTTTTGTCATACTAATTCATTAAATATGGTGTTGGTAATATATATTCCTTTGTTTTATGTGCACTACTCTTATTTGCATTCTTTTTCCAGTCAAAATAATTCCAAACTGTTGTTTTACAAACATCTCTTGGTTTGTTATAATATTTATGCACACTATGGTGGAAGTTATTGTTTGTATAAGCTAATGATATAACAGCTTTGTGTAACTTTATGAAGAATGGAAAATCCACATTATCATTTGTACATGTACAATGTTTTTTATTCCTGCTGATTAAGCATCCGGGTATCTGATTGGTTAGTGCTTAAAACTTCAGGGCCCAGTTGTTCAAAGTGTTGTTAGCTGAATGAGCTCATTAGTGGTCAAAATGCTGTTCTCGTAAGTACAATATCTAATTCACAGGTATTTTTGCTGAAAAAATGTGAATTTTTTTTCAGCAAAAATATTAGCATATAATTTATATTTAATTACCAAAGTTTTAACGATACGTTAACTAACGACATCTTTTAGTTTTGAACAACTGGGTCCAGATCACAAGGTCCTGGGTTCAAATCAGGTTTGAGGCGGAATTAAACTCATGACTGTAGGACACTTCATTGCACAAAGTCTCCCATTATCACCTTCTGTATGAGTTTATACTGTTGAAAGGTATGTAAAACACCAAATCATCATCGTCATCACCATCATCATCATTCATGCTGATACTTTTAATGCTCGATTGTTTTGTATCCATTTTGTCTCAGATTTTTGTAGACTCCAAACTTCATTTACAAAGTGTATATTTTTCCATTTACCTTTAGCTTTAGTAGTAATTAAATTGACAAATTTTACATGATTACCAGAAAAATGCAATTTTTAATAAACATGGTGTCTTTAATTTGTTGAATACAAATAACATTGAATTAACCCATGTCCTGCTGAACCCAGATATACCGATATACCCTGCCTTTGCAAACTGTGTAGATCCAGATCAGTTGGCTTCTGAAGAAGCCAACTGATCTGGACCTGCACTGTTTGTCATTCAGTATGTGAATTTATATCAACAATCTGGATCAAGTAATCTGATTGGATGAAAATTGGAAGTGGGCGTGGCATCTTAATTTATTCAGCATGACAATTGTTAAAAGAGCAGAGAACAAAATGGTATGTATGCGTATGTGTGTTACTGTGATTCTTTATTTTAATAACAGCAAAACGAAACTAATAACATCAAATAGAATGAACTGTCTCATCAAATATTGTTTTTATATACTGTCTCAATGCAATTATCAGGTTGTTACAAAGTATTAGGATGGGACCACTCTTGGGAATGAATTGATATAGCAGTACATGCCCTAAAATTTTGAGCACTTTATTGCATACTTTTTCAGTCTAAATTTTGCTTTTTATGCAGTTGTTTCTTAAAATGCTCAGCATAATGGAAAACAGTGTACACCCTGATCTGACTGCTCCTAAAAGGAGCAGTCTGATCAGGGTATGCACTGTTTGTCTATGCCATTTTGTTTTAAACTTTGGTGTAATAAAATTTTAGGACATTTCCTGCATTTACCCATTTTACAATGTCATGGATTTATAAATGTTGTAATTCACTTCTGAATTTATTATTTCACCTAACCAGTTTGTATAATGTATATATATTTTCTGTTATATCCTGTTTGTTAGTGAAACACATCCACACATCCCAATATAACAGAAATACTGTTGAAAAACCTTAAAAATACCATAAGACCACCCCATTTATCAGTGATACTTAAAGGTGACATATTACAGACATAGTGAAGATGGGTTTGATGCTGTAACAATACTTTCTGACAAAATGGCAGCATTTTTAACTTAGCCATTTTATGACAAATGCACCTAGTCAAACATAGTTAATACACCACAACCTCTTTATAACACTATTGTTGGGGTCCATAGCATAAACCGTGTTAGTTAAACAACCGTGTTATATCCAAACAAAAATGTATAGATTATATTGAAAAATGAACATAAATGGTCATTTTTCAATATAATCTATACATTTTTGGGATCCATCTTTGAACCGTGTTATATCCAAAACCATGTTATAACGAACCGTCTTATACAGAGGTTGTAGTGTAGTGTGTGAAATCAACTCCTCTTAGAGCTTTTGTTGGATCTTTTAAAAACTTTACACATGGCATTGGTTTTCTAGAGAAATAAGAAAAAACATTTGTCTGTATACTCCTTTTATATAGAGCTATGGAAAATTTCACTAATTATACCCCTCATTTGGCATTTCAGGCAAATTGGAAGGAGATGATTTGCAAAACAGGATTTGGCATTTCAGCCAAATTGGAAGGAGATGATTTGCATGAACTGTCAAAACCTATTGTCTGGGAAAAATAAGAAAAATATTTTAAAATGTCATCTGCTGAAAATTTACCCAGAGTGCTAAGCATTTAGTATTAAACAAAGTGGCCTTGGCAAAAAAACAAAACAAAAGAGATTAAAACAATACAAATAAATAATTATTATTATGTATGTATAATACAATATAAATGTAACTTTTTGTATTCTTATTCTTCCCTTCAAACTAGGGGTATACTGTTTTCATATTGTCTGTACGTCCATCTGTTACGTTTTGGTCCTTGCAGGAGGTATCTAATAAGCACGGCTTATTGACCTTTCTTGTTTGTGATTTATTTCACCTTTACAATGCAAACAGTTAACACAAATGTAGATCTGTCTTCTCATTGTTTTCATGTTTCCACTTTGCAGTTTATATGTATATTTTAAATATTTGCTCATTTCTCATTATCCCTTATTAATTATTTAATCCATAACCTAATAAATACCCAGTCTTCTAACTTATGAGCAGGACTTTCAATCTCTGCTTTAATAGTCATAGGATCTGTTTGTGACTTGCAAAAGCCCAGATTAGCCTTCACTCAACCTTGGTTGTTCACATATATTATGTCCTTTAATTATTTAGGTGAATAGCAAAGGCCCAGATCAGCAGGCACTGAACTGCACACTGATTAGGGCCTTTGTTGTTCAAATGCATAAGACCTCTTTTTATTTGGCCCATAGTATGTTTCATTTGATTCCTTTTTGTTTGGTGTGAACTAATGTTTCATTTATTACCAAAGTGCATTTGTTCAAAGTTTGTGTAAAGATATGTTACTACATCTGGGCCCAGTTGTTCAAAGCTAACGATGTCGTTAGTTAACGATTCGTTAAAATTTACATCGAGTGATACGCAAATATGCTGAAATTTTATGCTGAAAAAATGTGAGTAGCTTTTGCACTGCAAAAGCTGCTCACATTTTTTCAGCAAAAAATTTCAGAATATTGTATATTGAATCTGTTAAAACAGTTAACGAAATGACCCTTAACGAGCTTGTTAAGCTAACGACACTTTGAACAACTGGGCCCAGCTCCTTACCATTACACTTTCAACCATTATGTGCCTTGATATATATATAGCCTAGCTACAGATGAGATGTGTATCCACGTAATATTTTTCTTGATTATCTGTGAAAACATGTTCTGGGTACTCATTAGAAGCAAGAAAGAAGAAAAATGAGCCAGCAGATGACAACCTACAATAAGACTTGTGCGACCAGCAAAGATTCAGATCAGCCTGCGCATCCGCACAGTCCGATTAGTCCCTGCTGATCGCATGTACATGTATCTTCAAGAGCCTCCAGAGGGAAAAGCAAGAACATTTGCCATACTTGGTGTACAGGCTGACCAGAGTCTTTGCTGGTTACATAGGTCTTATTGTAGGTTTAGTTGTGCGCTTGCTCAAATATCAATTCTTTTCAGTTGAAAAAAAGTACCTTATCTGGAGCTATGTAGGTGTGACTAAATAAATGAGTGGCAAACACTGAAGAACCTATCAGATGTAGTATTTTGCAGCATCTGATCGTGGTCTGCACTGTTTGCTCAGGCCTGTCTGTCTAAATACTTGGGGTAAATATGATATTTAAATATTTTATAAAATATTAAAATGGGCTGTTCCATAAGGAATGGGTTGGGTCTTTGGATGTATATGCAGCCAACTAAGGCCCACATCAGCCTTCATTGCCAGTTTGATCAGGTCCCTCATTGCTTACAGAATCATGATATACTTTAACCTCTTTATAATATTGTTGCAGGAATACAAAATAAAACTGTAGACTCTAAATAAAAATGTAAATTATAAAAAAGTTAGCTAAACAACCATATTGTGTCTAAACAGATAGGAATAAATTATTTAGAGAAATGATTATAAATTATCTTCTTTCTATTTAGTCTATACATTTTTGTTTGGATACAAAATTTTGATTTTCATCTTTAAACCAGGTTATATCTAAAAATTATGCCGGCCTTGGTGGCTCAGTTGGATGCGCCGTCCGACTGGAGACCAGGAGGTCGCGGGTTCAAACCCCGCCAAGGTCAGCAACATTCTTTCGTGGAGATTGATCATGAAATATTTTCTACGGTCATTCTCTCCCTTCCGCTGATTCAAGAAGGGCAGTTGTCAGTTTCTGGCGAAAGAATGTGCACAGTACTGGTTAACCGCATGGAGGACTAAGCCTGCCCAGTAAACGTGTGGTTAGGTAAACTGACCGCGCTCGACATGACCCCATTGGGTTGACTGGGCCGTAAAACCTCAACACAAAACAAAAAATATATCTAAAAATCATGCTATAGATTATATAGCAAAAATAGCTAAACATCCTTGAATAGATTTTACAGAAAATGACCACAATTGGTCATTGTTTTATATAATCGATACATTTTGGTTTAGAAACAATATTTTTGGTTTCCATCTTAACTCTTTCACTTTCATAATGAGCCGTCTCATCTGGATCTACCCTGTTTGACAGTCAGTCTTTCAACTTTACATATAAACTTCTTTCCAAGCAATAGTTTAAAAAAAAAAAAAAAAATAAGAAAAAAAAAAAAAAAAGACCAAATGTCGTCTGAAATTTGGCAGCAAAAGAGTTAAAACCATGTTATGTGCCAAAATCGAAGCGTCCACATGGCCAAGTGGTTAGCACTCCAAACTTCGGATCATGAGGTCTTAGGTTTGAAACCCGCTGGAGAAGGAATTCAGGTCATGACTTTATGGTGCTTTATTGCACAGAGTTTTCACTATCACCCTTCCATCATCTCAATACGAGTTAAATAATATGTGAAGGGACGTAAAACACCAAATAATCATCATATCCCCAAAAAATCATGCTCTAGTGAACCGTGTTGTGAAGAGATTGTGTATTATAGACTGTATTGATGGACAGCAATGATCAGAGCAGACTGTTTGAATGCACATGTTGATGGCCTTCATTGTCTGTATATGTAATAAAGAACCGCTAATGATATGGCTCAAGTTCAGTGTTTTTCCCATTGCATGCCTTATATCTGTTTTATACCATTTTCTTACACATTTATTTGTTGTTATTAATCTGCTATACAGGCATTTTTTAGATGAAATCAACTTACATTTACACAAATTGTTTCTTAAGTAGGCGGTGTCAGTGCCTTCAAATATGCACAAAATGCACAGATTCAAACCATCCTGCACATGCGCAAAGTAACATCCAGGGCCCAGTTGTTCAAAACTAACGATGTCATTAGTTAATGTATCATTAAAACTAATCATTAAATACGGCATATACACTATTATTTTGCTGAAAAAATGTGAGTAGCTTTTGCATTTGCAAAAGCTACTCACATTTTTTTCAGAAAAATACCTGTGAATTTGGTATTGTACTTACTATAACAGTGAACATTTTGACTACTAACGAGCTCGTTAAGCTAACGATGCTTTGAACAACTGGGCCTGGCTTTTGCTCTCCATTCATATTTTCTGTAGTATACAATGATTCTGTTAGCAGACAGTGAAGGCCATGATCAGACTGTGCAGTCTGATCTGGGCCTTCGCTGTCCGCACATGACCCCCAAGGCACATTTTCGCTTGGTGGGGCTCATGTGTTTACTGTGTTTACCCTGAGTACTGTAAACACTTATATTTGGTGGTCAATTTATTTTGGCACTATTGGTGATCAAGGCAATAACCGCCAAAATAAGCTCCTTCAATTTTCTATGAAGGTATATAGTGTGACATACATCTGGAAGTATGAATATACCTAAATTAGCCCGTTCATCCCTGAGTTCCTGATGTGGTCTCTTCCATTTTTGAATTTGAAGTTGGTCACTGATGCAAATAGGGGTTTCAGTCTAAAATCAAAAACAGAATGGCTAACAGTGTAGATCCAGATGAGATGCTCATTATGAGCCATCTCATCTGGATCTATACTGTTTGTACAGGCATTGGTTAAGTCTGCCTAGCTGAAAGAGTTTAGGTGAAAGGCCACACTTGGTAGGTTGTCTGCCAGCTTTACAAGGGAGCCAACTGTTATGACCTTTTCGCTCTCCTGAACACAAAGCCATTTTGAAAACTCTTATACACCAAAATTAAAATGTGCAACTAGCATTTACCATTAAATAACCAAATTTTGATGTTGCAGATACCGGTATTAACCCTTGTCCTGCTGAACCCGGATATGACCTGCCTTTGCAAACAGTGCAGATCCAGATCAGTTGGCTTCTGAAGAAATCTGATTGGTTGAAAATTAGAAGTGGGCATGGCATCTTAATTTGTTCAGCAGGACAAGGGTTAAGTGTTTTACAGTAATCAAACAGGCCTTAGCAAAATGTCTAGACCCAGATCTGATGCCAGAATACAGAATGTATTCTGTGGCATTTTCATCAGGGTCTATCCTATTCGCCACTTATCCAGCAGTGTTTGGAAGTATCAACAAGTAGTTGTCAACTTGTTAAAATTTTAGAACAGGTAAGGAGTTAAGTGTCCCAGTATTTTGGGTACAGTGAACCCTCGTTATAATGACAGCATTTGTTCCCAAAGACGTTGCCATTAAAATGAATTTGCTGATCTAAAGAATCCTTAATGGACAGAAAAATATGTAAGAAAGCCCTTGGTTTAATCTTTTTTCCTCACAGAACATGTTTTGGATATTAGGTAGAATTGCCTCAATGAGGCAATTCTAACAAACATCCAAAACATGTTGCTTGAAGTTTTTATGCAATATTCTTGCATAGTTTCTCATTAACTGTCACCTCTTAAGCGAAGGTTTCTTGACATTCAAATTGTCATTATAACAAATTTTGTCGTTGTATTCAGTGTTGGTATAAAGAGGGTTGGCTGTATATATATATATATATATATATATATATATATATATATATATATATATATATATATATATATATATGATACTGTATTTTTCATAGCTCATTATTAAGTTTGTGTAAAATACTGATTAGATGTCTCACAGTGAAAACTATAAAACATATAATTAATCTAATTTTGTGTTTTCATTTATAGCACAGAAACAATATTTCTCATGTGCGGACAGCAGTGACCTAGTTATAAGTCCAGATAATAGGAATATTTGGAAGAAAATTTTTATTTCTGTACCAAAACAGATCTTCATTGGAATTGCCTCCCAAACAGGCAGTCCACGGCCTAGACTCTTTAAAACTTTTAAAATGACAAAATGTTAAGAGTTATTGACAAACTGTGATGTTTTATTAAATCTAAGAAAAGGTTCACTCCACAAACTTGGGCAGATTGACCAAGGAGATAAACCTAGTAAAGATAACCCTGATGAAAATATTTTGGTTACATACTGCTACTCATGAAGCTGTGGTGTTCTATAGAATCCAACAGACACTGTAGCAGTTCTTTCAGAAAACTGACTTGAACAGAACAACCTACCAATCAACCGGCACAGTGGCTCAGTGGTAGAGCGTCCGCTTTGTGACCGGGAGGTTGCGGGTTCGATCCCCGGCCGGGTCATACCAAAGACTTTTTAAATGGTACTAGCTGCTCTTTCGCTTGGCGCTCAGCATTAAGAAAGTAGAGCTAGAACTGGTCAGCTCAGTGTCAGTATAATGTGACTGGGTGGAATATCATGTCAAAGTGTCTGGGGCGTGATATTTCAGTGAGGCAGCACTCTAAAAGTGTTTAACCCATTTATGATAAGTGGATTCCTCTACCTAATATACTCTTTGGATGGGTCTATTTCCAACAAAGGAGGGTCTGGCTAGTTATTGTTATTACCATGTTTAATAGAAATTACTGTATTTAATGCAAACAGTGTAGACCCTGATCAGATGCCGCATTCTGTGGCTTCTGATCTGGGTCTACATTGTTTGCCACTGTCTCTTTAATGGGATGCCAAGCATAAATGGGTTAATTTGTGGTATTTGTTTTGTCCTTATTTGTTCCTTATCGCTCCTTCTTCTGGTGCCTCGGGAGGTTGTGCTTCGTGATTGTGGTATTTCCTGGTATCTTCACATGTCTTTTAACCTTTCTCATGCTGAATAAATTAAGATGCCATGCCCACTTCTAATTTCCAGCCAATCAGATTACTTGATCTGGATTTTTGATAGAAATTTACATATTTAATGACAGTGTAGATCCAGATCAGTTGGCTTCTGAAGAAGCCAACTGATCTGGATCTACACTGCTTGCTAAGACAGGGCATGTCATGTTCAGCAAGAGAAGGGTTAATGTCACATTGTTTCTCATCATACCAGTCATTTCTATGAATGCTTTATGAACTGGGTGTTTCCTTGGTCCCAATTTAAAAAGTGTTTTTTTTTTTTTTCTGACTTCTATTTATGAACTATAATCCCAATAGGAAATGAATGTTTTCCTACTTGGGTACCAGATTTTTTCCTACAATTTTTCTAGGAATTTGGACATTTTTTTTTTCTGCTACAATCATTTATGACATCATCCGAGGAATTTCATTTTGAAAAATTGTGGATTATTTGCATGCATATTTGTATGCATAAAATGTGTCAGTTGTCTAGGAATAAACAGTTTTATGAAAGTAATACCTCTTAGACCCTGGTTAAATAGGAACTGCTAAAAAAAAGACTGTAGGAAAAATGAATGATTGATTGAGTTGGGGTTTAACAACATGTCAACCCTTGTGGGTCATTTTGTGTCGTCTCCCAGAGAAAGGGAGAAGAGAGATAGGTGAAAGAGAGGGACAGGGGAGAAAGATAAATGAATGAAAGTGAAGAAACAACAGAAATAAAACCATTCCCC
Organism: Anodontia alba; assembly: GCA_964016985.1. Classification (NCBI taxonomy): domain Eukaryota; kingdom Metazoa; phylum Mollusca; class Bivalvia; order Lucinida; family Lucinidae; genus Anodontia; species Anodontia alba. The sequence continues at coordinate 36,508,577 of OZ024827.1, forward strand.
CACTACCCTTACCTGCTGCAAGGAAAGCAGGCCTTGCCCAACTGTAAGCCAATATCAGTTGGATGCCCGGGTTACATAAGATACACGACAAACCTTGTCCATTATAGTCAGAAAGAATCATTCAAAATCTGGACCAAGCAAACACCCAGTGTTTATGTAAATATTTTAGAAATGTCCCCATTTTTTGAGAAGTTTCAACTTTTAGGGAGACAACTCTGTCTTAAAAATTGTCTCCCTTTGCAAAATGGTGGCACAAACTTTCAGGTACTGAGGAGGAAACTCTTTAAAAATTGTTCTGCATCACTGCTGAAAGGGGTCTACTCTAAAAGGAAAGAATTTGCTCCCTAAGGGAGCAAATTCTTTCCTTTTAGAGGAGACCTGTTTTCAAAATGGCTTCATGTTCAGGACAGCGAACATTAAGTCATAACAGTTGCCTCCCTTTTAAAATATGGCAGAAAATCTACCAAGTGTAGCCTTTCACCTTAACCCTTTCAGCCAGGTAGACCAAAACCAATACCTGTGCAAACAGTGTAGATCTAGATGAGATGGCTTTAATTCAAACTCAATAGAAGAGTCCACTTCAGAAATTCCTAACAAACCATCTCATTTGGATCTATACTGTTTGCCATTCTGTTTTTGATTTTAGACTTATACCCTATTTGCATCAGTGGACAAGTCCAAATTCAAGAATGGAAGAGTCCACTTCAGAAACTCAGGGATGAAAGGGATAGGCCCCTTGTTGCTTTTCACATTACAAGTGTCCGAAGTCAGTTCAAATGGGCCATGCCATGGGAAAACGTGTCTTCAGGCATATGCAGACAATGAAGGACCACATCAGCCTATACATCTGTGCACTTCACTGTTTGCGAACAAAATCATTGGATACTATAGAATGTTTCAATGCAAAAGCCCAGATGAGATTTGGCACTTGTACCGGATGACGTGAATACACACATTTTACGCATGCTCAAAGATACCTTTTCGCTTGGCACTACCCAAATATTGGCTAAGAAAGATGTTCCACAGAATAAGTGTTGCCTGCAGTGTGAATAGTTTGTTTGTTTTATTTGGGTCTTATGTCACTTTTAACAGTCTTTCAGTCATATCCCGATGATGTCTGGATGTGTCGGGTAGCTCAAGGCTCATTTTTAGAGTGCTGTCTCACTGAAATATCATGTTCCAGATTATATTATACTGACACCAGTCTGACCAAATCTGATTCTACTTATATATATAATACAGAGCATCAAGTGAAAGAGAAGTCAGAACCATCTTTAAAGTCTTTGGTATGAGTGGGCCGAGGATCAAACCCACAACCTCCAAGTTATGAAGCAAATGCTCTGACATGTGGGGTTACAGGGCATGCTACTACACCACAACCTCTTTATAACACTCTTGTTGGGGTCCATAGTGTAAACCGTGTTAGTTAAACAACTGTGTTATACCCAAACAAAAATGTATAGATTATATTGAAAAATGACCATTTATGGTCATTTTTCAATATAATCTATACATTTTGGGGATCCATCTTTGAACCATATTATATCCAAAACCATGTTATAACAAACCGTGTTATAAAGAGGTTGTAGTGTATTTCTTCTGTTTCTGCTGTGTCATTTACATTTCCCCTCATCGGTCCCTATTTCTCTCTTCCCTCTCAAATTCTAACTCTTCTGCCACTTATATCTAGGAGATGATACAAAATGATCTACAAGGGTTGATGTGTCAGTAACCCATTAAAGACTGAATAAACTCTCCCACACTATATATTGGATGGGTCCATTTTTGATTTTAGGTATGTCAGGCTATATGATATAGACATTCCTAAAGAAAAATGGTTAAACTATTTGCAAACAGTGGTGACCCTGATCAGACACCACATTCTGTGGCATCTGATCTGGGTCTGCATTATCTGCCAGTTATCCATTTAGGGGTCTCCAGTCTTCAATGGATTAAACAAGAAATCAAACAAACAAATGTTGCTAGCAGTGCATAGTTGGACAATGTGACCTTAATCAATAGAGGTCATCCTCTCACTGCCCAAGTTATAACATTGAAACCAATTTTAACCTTTACCACTCTCTGGGCTAATTCAGCTGATGACATTTTTCTATTTTTTTCCCAGAAAACAGTTTCTGACATTTCATGCAAACTGACCCCAATGCAGACAATTAGCATTAGCATGAAATGTCAAATCCTTTTTTCTGGGAAAAATAAGAAAAAATAGTTCAAGATCTCATCTGATATTTTTACTCCAAAGGGTTAAGCATTAACGTTTCTCAAGGGCTGTAAAGTATGTCACAACTGGCATGTAAATATCAATAAGCAGTTTTTTTGTTTTTTTTTCTACTCTCATTTTTCCCAGAAAATAGAATTTAACATTTCATGCATATTGTCTTCTTAGGGGATTGTTCTAAAATGAGCCCATCTTGCTCTTAATCCTTAAAGTGTTAATCTTAACTATAGCAGATGACATTTTGAATTTTTTTGTTTTTTTCTCAGGGAAAATAAGGCTCAACATTTCATGTGAATCACTTACCAGGTCATGTGAATCATTAACTAGGCAAATAATTCAAAAGAAATGCTAAGTCTTATTTTCAGTGAAATATAATAAAAACATTTTTAGAATGTTGTCTGCTATAAGTCTAATCAGTGCTTTCACCTTTATTATTGCATAAAAAGCAGTGTCGCACGTTATTAACAGCCGTGCATTAACTGGCGAAAAGCCATATATTAACAAGGCAATTCACGCGCTGTTAATGCACGGCTATGCAACTTTCAGTATGATCGTACCGGGGCCACAGATTTGCTGCCCTTATGAGATGTGTACTGCCCGGTCCTAGAATGAGCATAGTCAGTGGAAATTACATCGCGAGACATCGGTGAAAAGGCGAAACAAAATAGTGCAAGAAATAATGCAAAATGTAGCAAATGTTTTCAGTTTTTATGCAATAATAGCGATCAAACATGGTTTTTCAATGCATTAACATTCACCAGGTCACTTGGGAGGTGTTGAAAACTGCGGACTTTGGCCTCGGTTTTCAACACCTCCCACGGGACCTGGCAAATATTAAAGCATGAAAACCCATGTTTGATCCCTATATCACACTCTGGGCTGAATTCAGCTCACAATAAATTGACTATATTTTTGTTACGTTTCCCAGAAAACAGGATTTGGCATTTCAGGCAAATTGGAAGGAGATGATTTGCATGAATTGTCAAATCCTATTGTCTGGGAAAAATAAGAAAAATATTTTAAAATGTCATCTGCTGAAAATTTACCCAGAGTGCTAAGCATTTAGTATTTAACAAAGTGGCCTTGGCAAAAAACAAAACAAAAGAGATTAAAACAATACAAATAAATAATTTTTATTATGTATGTATAATACAATATAAATGAAACTTTTTTGTATTCTTATTCTTCCCTTCACCATACTGAAATGGAAAATAAATAAATAATATTTACAGGCTGCACCATTCAAAAATGTGTCCTCGGGCTTGAGCATCTGTGCAGTCCAATCAGGGCCTTCACTGTCTGCTAACAGAATCATTGGATACTACAGAATGTACAAACGGAGAGCAAAGGCCTGGATAATACTTTGCACATGTGCAGGATGACCTGAATCTGCATATTTTGAGTATGCTTGGAGGCATTTTTTTGCTTGACGAAGCCCAAGTAATAACATATGGGAGTCATGGAAATTTCAATACACCTTCTGATATATGCAACCAGTGTCTGATATTTGTCCAGGCAAGTTTTGGTTGGGTTGGAGTTTAACGGCCTAGTCAACACGATTAAGGTCATGTTGAGCTGGTCAGTTTACCTCACCACACTTTTCCTGGGCAGGCTTAGTCCTCTGAGCAGTTAACCAGTACTTGTGCACATTCTTTTGCCAGAAACTGACAACTACTAAAAAGCGCCTTACCATATAAATCCTAAATAATGGGACATATTAACTCCTTACCATACTTGTCTCAAAATTTGAGCAAGCCAACTTTACTACCCATTTGTCAGTCTAACAACTGATGGACTTAGTGGCAAACAGTGTAGACCCTAATCAGATGCTGCATTCTGCTGCATCTGAGCTGGGTCTACAGTGTTTGCTCAGGCCTGTCTGTCCCAATACGTAGGATTACTATGGTACTTGAAGGTATGCAGTGAAGTTTGCTTTTTATTTATTGTATATTTGAAAATATGTGAATGGATATATATATATATATATATATATATATATATATATATATATATATATATATATATATATATATATATATATATATATATATATACATATATATATATATGACATTGTTGACTAGGAATACTTTGATTTCTTTCCCTCCAATAGAATGGCCCTGTCCTGAACACCTATAACCACTGACAAACATTTTTTTTTTCTCAAATAACCACCATAGAACCATAGAATGAAAATTTATATACTGTAGATGACATACAATTTTGAACACTTTATTCCATACTTCTTTGTTCTAAATTCTCCTTTTTATGCAACTTATCTTAAAATACTTAGTGGAATGGCAAACAGTGTAGACCTTGATCAGACTGCTCCTTCAGGATCAGACTGCTCCTTCACTGTTTGTATATGCCACTATCAGGAGCTTTGGTGTATGAAATTTTCAGACATTTACCGTAAATGAACAAGTCTAATCCTTCTGACAAGCCTCAGAGACAGAACTAGTATGACAACTCATTTTAATAGGAATTTTTCTCATGCCAAACAAGTCAAAATGGACCAAACTTCTAATGCTGATCAAGTGACAGTGAAAACAGACCAATGGTTTTAATTCCCACTGAGACAGAAATCAGTCTGCAGTAGCCATCTGGTCCAGGACTGCATCAAAGCATTTTCTCTAGCCCTGTTAGGAAGGAATTCTCATACTTGTACTGTGTAACAAACAGAGAATTTCTCAAATCAACCAGTATCCAAGAAAGACCAAAATTCTATTAATGGGAAGTTAACACACAAAAATATCATGAAATAGATGCATCTTTATCTCGTAACGACTTACTGCCTAGCATGCTGGGCCCAGTTGTTCAAAACTAACGATGTCGTTAGTTAATGATTCATTCAAATTTACATCGAGTGATACGCAAATACGCTGAAATTTTTTGCTGAAAAATGTGAGTAGCTTTTGCAGTGCAAAAGCTACTCACATTTTTTCAGCAAAAAATATCAGAATATTGTGTATTGAATCCGCTAAAACAGTTAAAAAAATGATCCTTATCGGCTCGTTAAGCTAACAACGCTTTGAACAACTGGGTCCTGGAAAAAAAATCAGCTGATGGCTTTGAAATATTTTTCTTATTCTTCCCAGAAAATAGGATTTGACATTTTATGCAAACTGTCTCCTAATGAGACAATTTGTATGAACAGTCAAATCCTATTTTCTGGGGAAAAAAAAAAGAAACATAAAATTAATTTGTCTGCCCAATTTCCATGTATAGTGATCTATATTTGATAATGCTTTCACATCAAAAGCATTCAAACGAAGCATTTTGTCAGCAAAATCTATGCTAATGTAGTGTTGCGAAAGTTGAATCCTATATCTACAGTTCATCACAAGTGTCAGAATCACAGACAAACTATTAATGCTACAAAATGGGTCATGTCATGAGAAAATGTTGCTTTTGGGCATATTTGTGCAATGATGATTCAGATCAACTTGGGCATCTGCACAGTCTGATCATGGCCTTCACCATCCACCAAAAACTGTTGAATACAGTACAATTCTGCTATTAAGAACACTCGAAATTAAGACCCCTTCACTATTAAAAGCTCTTGGCAGTCCAAATGGGTCTCTTTTTTTATATTATTCCATATTCAATGTTAACCCTTAATTGTCATGCTGAATAAATTAATCTGCCACACCCTCTTCTAATTTTAGCCAATCAGATTACTTGACCTAGAGTGATATAAATTCACAGACTTAATGGCACAGTGCAGATCCAGATCAGTTGGCTTCTTCAGAAGCCATGAAGAAGCCAACTGATCTGGATCTACACTGTTTGTAAAGGCAGGACATATCCAGATTCAGCAGGACTAGGGTTAAGACCACCCCACTAATAAGACCAGTTTTGGGCAGTCCGAAAGATGGTCTTAATAGAAGAATTTTAATGTATACATCAAAGCATAGCAAAATCATCAGACTGTACAGCTTTGCTAATTGATCTGGATCTTAACTGTTTGCATTTGCCCTGAAAACACTTTTTACTCATGACATGGTTCAAATATTTCATTACATTACATGAACATCAAGACAATAAAGGTGACATTAGCAAAACTGGACTAGTTCAGGATTATACTAGAATCTACCTGATGAAGTGGGATGACCAGAACCACATTTGAGCTGCGGCACATTTCCTAGAAGATTGCATGTGTGCCCAGCAGATGCACAGGCTGATCTGAGTCTTTGCTGTCCATCTGAAGATGGTTTGGATCCTTTGCTATTGACAGAGTGCCCTGCAATGACTGATCAGCCTGCCTAGATGTGCAGACTGATCTGTTTTCACTAAGCACTTGCAATCTTGTAGAAAATGCTGTACCTTAGCTCATTTGTTTCAAAATTATACCACTTGACAGAATACAACATCAGCATGCTTCTGACCCATGAGTCCTATTTCAAATATCATTACCAATTAAACCTGAAAGCGCAATTCAAAATTACATCAATTCCCTTCCCAGCCCCACATCCACATTCCAATCTGATTTCCTAAAACAGACACATCTGCTACTGTTGTGAATGGTGCTTTAAGGGTTTAATGTACGAGGGGAGTTCAATAAGTTCGTAGAACTCGGCGTTTAACTCACAGACTGGAAGATGGTTTCAACATTATTTTTCAATATAATCCCCCTTTACTTCAATGCATTTGGCCCACTTTTCTTTTAAGCAGTCTATGCCTTTGAAATAAAAGTCGTCTATTTGTTCCTCAAACCAAGCCTCTGTAGCAACCTTGAGCTCATCATCATCCTGAAATCTCATTCCAGGCAAGTGGGACTTCAAATTTTGAAACAGATAATAATCACTTGGGGCGAGGTCTGGCCTGTATGGCGGGTGATTTAACTGCTCGAACTTGCACTCACGAATAGCCGCTTGTGCAACTCTTGACTTGTGCACAGGGGCATTATCATGCAAAAGAAGGACACCAGCAGCTAGCTTTCCCCTTCATTTTTCTTTAATAGCAACCCTTAATTGTTTAATGACATTGGCATAGTATTCTCCTGTAATTGAAGTACCAGCAGGCTTGTAATCTATCAATATAACCCCTTTGGAGTCCCAAAATACCGTGGCCATTACCTTGCTGGCTGATGGTTGGGTACGAAATTTCTTAGGTGGGGGTGAGCCAGGGTGCGTCCATTGCATGGACTCTTTTTTAGTATCTGGGTCCCAGTGGTGAAGCCAGGTTTCATCTCCTGTTACAAGGCGAGTGTGAAAGTCTTCTGGATTGGCATTGTACACTTCCAGAAGTTCTTGACTTGACTCCACCCTTTGCTGACGATCTTGCATGTTCAGGTTTCTGGGCACCCACCTGGCAGATACTTTTGACATGCCTAAATGTTCATGGATTATAGTGTAAACACTTCCATTAGAAATGCCACATTCTGAAGCAAGTTCGGCAACTTTGATTCGATGATTGTTTAACACAAGTCTCTTAACACGGTCGATCATCTCCTGGCTGATGACATTAGCAGGGCGACCTAGCCTTGGGTCATCTTCTAAGGAGTCTCGCCCACATTTAAATTCTGCTGACCACTTTGCCACTGTGGAATACTTTGGGCTACTATCACCATACACATCAGCCATGCGCCAATGGATTTCTTCGGCCTTTGCACCCTCCTTAGTGAGGAACTTTATGACTGTTCTGAACTCAATATTCTGACTTTACATTTTTGCCTATGGATATAGGTTTTCAAACAAAAAGTAAGAACAAAAAATGTACGTGTTGACTGAACGACTGCTATCATTCAACTGACAAAGGTTTACACTGCACAAAAATGAAAAAAGAAATCTTGAACTGTATAGAAAAATACCGAGTTCTACGAACTTACTGAACTACCCTCGTATGTGCAGTAATTGTCTAAAACTTTCTTCACCAAAGTTCCTGACAATACAGCATATGCAAACAGTGCAGACCCGAAGAAGCAGTCTGATCAGGGTCTACACTCTTTCACTAGGTATTTTAAGAAAACTGCATTAAAAGCAAAATTTAGGCAATAAAATACATATGACAGTCTTTGGAGAAGTCGTCAATCACCCTAGAATAACTGAGGACATTTTTGTTTTAAACTTTGTTACAACAAAACAATACATGCAACACTAAAATCTTAAACTAACATATGCTTAAAGAAACTGTAAGAATGGTGCTGTGTGAGTGAACAATGAGGTATGATTTGATTAAAACTGACTGAATCACCTACAGTAAAACCTGTGTAAGACAGCCACCTTTGAAATTGACCTTAGTGGTTGATGTGGAAAGGTGGTTGTCTTATAAAGATAAATGTCATGTACATGACATGTACCTTTATAAGACAGACAACTTTTTCCACACTATTTAAAGTCAGTCTCGAGGGTGGCTCTCTTACACAGGTTTTATTGTACACTTTTGGTGATGATCATGATTAACAACAATTTGAAAAAATTGACTGCAGACACAAAACCAACAAAGACAAACATGTTGCTGATGTGTAATATGGAAAAAGGGTCCTTAACCTTTACCACTCTCTGGGCAAATTCAGCAGACTACAAACTGATGATATCTTTTTTAAACTAAATTTTTCCCAGAAAATGGACTGACATTTCTTGCAAATTGGCTCCTAAGCAAAATATTTCAAAATGTCATCTGCTGAAAGTTTTACTCAGCATGCTACGCTTAATATACACGTATTCGCACTAATTACCACATTGTGAGCTTAAGTTTTTTAAAAACCACTGGTAAAACTTGTAGTAAAATATTCTCCTAATACAGGTACACTTTAAAGAAAGATCAGTAGAGAACTTCATGATTGGATAACGTCAAAAATTTGCAACAATATATTCTGCAATATTCTGTCGGATTAACCTGATGTCATCACATAAGGTTGCTTTTCATTGGTTGGCATTTTGTTTTACGCAGCTTACAGTGCTTGTCGTTTTGTGCAAATACTGCATGTTTTTACAAAACAAATGACTAGAAAACAAGCATTAAAAACCTCAGGGGTTTTAAAGCCGACAAAGTGCATTAGAATGGGGATGACTGTAATGAAAATTTTCATTTGGGGAGGTATATCATTGGTTTTTACGCTTGGAAATTTAGTTTTATGGCAATGCTGATGCCAATCAATATTTTTATTTGGGAAGGTACATCCTCGGTTTTATCCTCCGAAATTTCATTTTAGGGCAATGATGATGGAGGTATATCATTGGTTTTATGGTCGGAAATTTGGTTTCACAACAAATGCTGATGCATGGTCGAAAAACAATATTTCTGACCATAAAACTGACAATATACCTCCCTAAATGAAAATTTTCAATACTCCTAAATGAATGAGACTGTATGGGGAAAGACCAGCACTTTCACATGTACAAATTGTCATGATAGTGACTAGCTCAAGATATGTTTTGTGTGTGTTTTGTTTTGTGTGACCAAAAAGCATTAACATTTTTCTTATTTCTCAAAAAAGAAATAAAATAAAAGAAAACGCACAAAACAAATATATTGTAGGTACTCATAAGAAGCATAATGCAAGGGCATTTCTAATGTCAGAGTATCCACACAATATTACACCTTTAGAAAGCCACGCAAAATTGCTGCAGCAGATCACATTGTAAACTTTTTCAAATATTTTTCAGAGAAACTGAGGCTTGACACTTCATGTAATTGTCTGCCTAGCAGATGATTCAGATTAAATTTCGTCTTATTTTCTCTGCAAAATAAACAAAACTAGAAATGTGTCAATACAACACAGATGTCCCCACCCAGGGGCCATCCTCACCCAGAAACAAGCATTTTGCAAGAAAAAATGAAGCTGAAAAAGGGCCATAACTCCAATAATAATTGGCAGATTTTACCCTAATATGAACTTGACCTATACTTTATGACTACATACCTGTGTATCATACCTGTGTATAAAATATGAATCCAATACACTAATCTTTTCAAAAGATATCAAACTGAAACCATTTTTCAAAGTCAAAAAAAGTCCACAAGTCCAATGATAACTGGTGGATTTTACCATAAATCAAACTTGATCTATATTTTATGATTATATACCTGTGTATAAAATATGACTCCAATAAACTGATCTTTTCAAAAGATATCAAACAAAAACCATTTTTTGAAGCTAAAAAAGGGCCATAACTCCCATAATAATTGGTGAATTATAACCTAAATTGAACCTGACCAATATTTTATGATTATATACTTGAGTATAAAATATGAATCCAATACACTAATTTTTTCAAAGGATATCAAATGGAAACCATTTTTTATAAAGTTGAAAAAGGGTCATAACTCCAATATTTATTTGTGGATTTTACCCTAAATCAAACCTGATCTATATTTTATGATTATATACCTGTGTATAAAATATGAATCAAATACACTAATCTTTTCAAAAGACATCGAATGGAAACCATTCTTCAAAGCTGAAAAAAGGGCCATCTCCCAAAATAATTGGAGGATATTAGCCTAAATTGTTTGTTTGTGTTGAGGTTTTACGGCCCAGTCAACCCAATGGGGTCATGTCGAGTGCGGTCAGTTTACCTAACCACACGTTTACTGGGCAGGCTTAGTCCTCTAAGCGGTTAACCAGTATTGTGCACATTCTGACCTTGACCAATATTTCATGATAATATACCTGTGTACAAAACATAAATCCAATACATCCTTTCAAAAGATATCCAATGGACAGCGGTGTTACAATATGCCCCCACCATACCCCACCACCCCCCACCCATATAGCCCAACATACCTAAAATAGAAATTGGACTCTTCTGACATACATGTGTATTGTGTAGTGGGAGCTTATTCAGTCTAAGGTGGGTTAAAAGGTAAGAGCCCTTTTATTATGACACAGTTCATATATCATTTGGAGTATGGATATTTCCCCGTGTTCTCAATTAAAAAGACAATCTACAAGCATATAATCTAAACATCTATACAGACACAAGCACAAACACGAACATTTAATTGCACAGACAGATGATGTGTATTTATTATGTATGAAATCATTTCAATGGTCAGTTAACTATTCAAGTCACATGATTCCAGCTTTGTTCAATATGTGTCTCTAGTGCTGGAAAACTAAACACCTTAAATTTGATCTGATCTGATTTGAAAATTTCTGAATGTACAGATTGTAATCCTTAGCACGTTAAAGGCAACATAAGCATACAGTAAATGAATGATGTTTTTATTTCTTATTTCATTTATGGTCTTATCATGATCTTTGACAGTCACTATACACATTCATTTAACTGTAGTTGTAATGACTAAGATCTGAGTAGGATGTACATTCAAACATATTTAATGCTATGAAACTGACATGGTATGATGATTGTCTTTAACCCTTCTCTTGCTGAACACGACATGCCTTGTCTTAGCAAACAGTGTAGATCCATATCAGTTGGCTTCTGAAGAAGCCAACTGATCTGGATCTGCACTGTTTGTTATTAAATATGCGAATTTCTATCAAAAACCTGGATCAAGCAATCTGATTGGCTGGAAATTAGAAGTGGGCATGGCATCTTAATTTATTCAGCATGAGAAGGGTTAATGTGTCATATTAATATGGGATAATACTATTTTGCCTGCCTGCCTGCTCTGTTGTCTGAGCCTATCTATTGATGAGGCATTACCATAACAGCAACCAGAAATGTGTTTGTGAAACACTATGCCCCCACCAATATGCTTGTCCCTATAAAATGACAAGTTTACAAGGGATATAACTCAAACAAAACTACCGTAATTTTTTTTTTTTTTTAAATTAATCAGGTGATCTACCCCTCAGCCCCAATTGGCTCAACAAGTTCCAAGGTCGTAGTTCAAATAGTTATCAAGATATCTGGCTCACAAGAAAAGAGTGATGAAAAAATGAAAGGATGGACAGGCAAACGACCAAAAATCAATGTCCCTCCAAACATCTTCAAAGTTGGGGGCATAATAAGCAGCTGCCATTCAAGCCAGCAAACAGCAATATTGGCTCAGCTGACAGCTATTTTCAGCAGTTCCCTTTTCTGATACTACCCTCACTTGGATCAGCTGACAGCCAAGTTTTGCTAGTACACCACATAATAAGATGGTTCATTATAAGACAGTTTCTGATATAAGACAGTTTCTGATGTAAGACAGTTTCTGATATAAGACAGTTTAAAAGTGGACCCTTAAAGTGTTGAATTCAAGCAAAAATGTATAAATTATGTAGAAAATGATTATTTTCATATATAATCTATACATTTTTGTTTGGCTACAACAAGTTTGTTTGCACGGTTCATGCTTTGGATCCAAGCAAAAGTGTTATAAAAAGGTTGTGAAGTATATTTATTAAACAGTAGACTTCATATAACATTTTCTATAATGGTTGCTTCCAGTTAAGATATACCTTTAAACCCTATTGCAAAATAATTTGGTGTGTTGCAAAATAATAAATACATATAAATAATAAATAAAATTAAAGAGCTAATTCTATCATACGTTACCTCAAGGTGACCAGCACATGAACTAAATTTGTAAAAAAAAAAAAAAAAAATTCCTGGAATTACATCATCCGCAACATGAGAAAAAATGTCCTTATTACATACGCAGCCAATCCGGGTCCAAATCAGCCAGTGCATCCAACCTATGTTCAGGAACTTCATTGTCTGCTTTTAGAATCATTGGATACTGTAGAACACTCTGACTGAAAAAGAAAGCCCTGCTCAAACTACATGGATTATGCAAGCTTATCTAAGTCTTCCTTGAACAGGACATATATGGAACGTTTTCGCAAACTGCAGCTGGTATCCACTGACACAGTTTAATGGTTTTGAAGAAGGAAATGAAGAATTACTTAACCCTTAAAGCGCCAAGAAAACCTGCATCTGAAAATGTCGTCTGTTTATGTGGTCTGCTGAATATTCTTGCAAACTTTTCAAACCTATTTTTGCATACCGGCAAAGAGTGTGGACCCAGATCTGACTGCTCCTAGAGGAGCAGTCTGATCTGGGTCCACACTGTTTGCAAAAATGACTTTAGAATCACAAGCAAATGACAAAGCAGACGACAATTGTTGTGACTGGCATTTTAAGGGTTAAGATAAGGTAACTGTCCAAAAATCTTGTACACCACTTTTCTGACAAATGGCAGCATATGTAAAAAGTGCCAACTCAGAGCAGACTGCATCTTGCTTCTGAAGAAGCGGTCTAATCAGGTTTGCCACTGTTTGCCATTCCACTATTATGCAGTTTCTGAAACAAACACAAAAATAAAATTTATAAAACAAGTATGGAATGAAGTGTTTGAAATTTTCAGACACTTATCATATTCTTTGTTTTGGTAGATTTTATTTTTTTGTTTCTTCAAGATAATGTTCTGGCAATTCATAAGTAATATCACACCAAGAAATGAGCCAGCGCATGACAAAACCTACAATGAGACCTGTGCGACCAGCAAAGACTCAGATCAGCCTGCACATCTGCACAGTCTGATCAGTCTTTGCTGATATGTGCCTTCTACAGCCTCCAGGCTATTCGAAGAGGGATAAACAAAAACCCTTGCCAGACTGGGTGGATGTCGATGTCCAGGTTTTGTTGTGTGCTGGCTAAATTGGTAACATAATTATCCTAAATATTCAAACACCATAACTCATTATCATACTAACTTTAACCCTTAAAGCGCCAATCACAACAATTTTCGTCTGCTTTGTCTTCTGCTTGTGATTTTAAAAGTTATTTCTGCAAACAGTGTGGACCCAGATCAGACTGCTCCTTTAGGAGCAGTCTGATCTGGGTCCACACTGTTTGCCGGTATGCAAAAAATAGCTTTGAGAAGTTTGCAAGAATATTCAGCAGACGACATAAACAGACGACATTTTCAGATGCAGTTTTTCTTGGCGCTTTAAGGGTTAAAACTTAAAAAGTCCCTTTCTGAAGGAATGGCAAACAGTGCAGACTGCAGACCCTGATCATACTACTCCAGTTGGAGCAGTTTGATCTGCATCTGCAGTTTGCTAATGCAAATGAAAAAGAAAAGAAAAGAAAAAAAAAAGATATTCAGACACATATCCACCACACCAAATTATGCAATGTGTCTTGGAGTGTGTGGATGCGTTAGTACGGTTACTATGAAATCCCACAGACACTGAAATAATTTCATATTCCTGTCTCACCGCAAATAGTAAGTCAAAATAAAATCTGGCAATATTATAGTAATTACAGCATTTATTGTATTAAGTGGCTTGGACACCATATTTCTTCAAGTCAAATGGCCCAAAGTATTTTTATATTCACCGGAGAATGTTTCTTATTGGATAGCAGACATCACAAAAATACAAGGAAGAGAGAAACAACAATAGGAAAACACTATCACAAAAATATCAAGAAGTATCTTATCTATAAAATATAAAAATCATTTTATTGAACCGATGCTGAAATGTATCTGCAAAATACATACTAGCTTGCAAGATATTACAATATTTTAACAATAAAAAGGCTCGATTGCAAGTTACCTATGTTTTCTCCCAGTAATTTTGCAGAGCTCTCCAATTGGAGATTATGTTTAGTGCAAAATACACAGAATACACAGGGTTAATATGAAAATCAAGAATATAGCCTCCAAACGTTTTTTGTTCTTTAACCCTTCTCTTGCTGAACACAACATGCCCTGTCTTAGCAAACAGTGTAGATCGAGATCTGCACTGTTTGTCATTAAATAAAAGAATTTCGATCAAAAGCCCACATCAAGTAATCTGATGGGCTGGTAATTATGTGGGCATGGCATCTTAATTTTTTCAGCAAGGGAAGGGTTAAAAGACTGGTACACCATACAAGAAACCAGATAAAATGAGTATTCAAAAGAAATATTTTCTTGTTTTAGCACTGAAGCAGAACTGCCTCAGTAATGTGATTCTAATGCGAATCTTAACCCTTGTCCTGCTGAATAAATTAAGATGCCACTCCCCCTTCTAATTTTCAGCCAATTAGATTACTTGATCTGGATTGCTCTATAAATTCAAATACTTAATGACAAACAGTGCAGATCCAGATCAGTTGGCTTCTGAAGCCAACTGATCTGAATCTAAACTGTTTGCAAAGGCAGGGTATATCCGGGTTCAGCAGGACAAGGGTTAAAATATTTTGGTGGATGAACTTTAATAATTACCTTAAGATGGATGAATACATCAAAAAGATCTTGCTTCCATTCTGCAAAGGGAGACAAGTTTTTCAGGAAGTTGCTTCCCTAGTATTTGAAATCTTTCAAATACTGGGGCTACTTTTAGAGGAAAGAATTTGCTCCCTCTGGGAGCAAATTCTTTCCTCTAAGAGTAGTCCCATTGTAAATGGAGGCAAATATTTCTATGTCAGAGTTATTTCCCTTGTAGATGTATCCATTTCCCTTAAATTCAATCAAAATCATCATCTTTTCTGGAGCTATATAAGTTGTCAGTCCACAGTCACATACAGTCAACCCTCTTAATACCAACACTTGATACAATGACAAAATTCGTTATGATGATAATTTGACTGGCAAAGAACTTTTGCTCAAGAGGTAAAAGTTAACCCCTTCAACCCTGTAGACTGGTACAGATAACTATACAAACAGTGTAGATCCAGATGAGATGGCTCATGATGAGCCATCTCATCAGGACCTACACTGTTTGCCATCCTTTTAATGATTTTGACTAAATCCCCTATTTATAATAATGGACATACCCAAATTCAAAGATGGAATAGTCTACTTCAGAAACTCAGAGGTGAAAGGATTAAGCAGAATATATGCAAGAACATTGTATTTAATACTTCAAGATATATATGTTTTGGGTATTTGTTTGAATTGCCTTGTTGAGGCAATTCTAACAAATATCCACAACATATGTTCTATGAGGAAATAAAAATATAACAAGGCCTCCCTTACATATCATTCTGCTCACTAGGGATTTGTTACAACAGCAAAGTCATTTTAATGGCAACGTCTTTGGGAACAAATGCTGCTGTTGTAATGAGGGTTCACTGTATATGAGCAACTTTGCCACAGCACAACTACCAAGATTGTTAGCACTTTTTAATTTCATTGTACTTGTATAATGAGATCCAGCTCTGAATATCACATTTGTTATGTGTCAAGTCTTAAACAACCCAAGTATCACAGATTTTTCTTTATCACCCAATTTTCCAACTTCAGCCATAAACTCCACTTGACCTGAAACGGAAAATAAATGTGCATTAACATATCAATGCCCTCAGGTGTAATTAATAATTTGGAAAAGATACTTCTTATGATTAAACAAGTTTTATGAAGACATAGTAAAATATTTGAGCCAGCGCACAACAAAATATACCATAGGACTTGAGCAAGCAAAGACTCAGATCAGCCTGTGCATCCGCCCAGTCTGATCAGAGTATTCACTAATCCCATGAGCCTTCTAGAACCTCTGGGCTATCCAAAGAGCAATAAACAGAAACCCTCGCTAGACTGGGTGGATGTACAGGCTGATCTGAATCCCTGCTGGTCATACAGGTCTTATTGTAGGTATTGTTATTGGCTAGCTCATTTTTCTAGTACTGCTCTTAACTGGAGTTATGATATAGTATGAATAAAATGAAATATAGCATTTGTCTACAATATATATATATATATATATATATATATATATAATACTACATGAGAAATTTTATTAAGTTCAATTCTACAAAACAGATTAGAAATTATCTGAATTGTTCAGGTGCAATAGCAAAGATGTTTTTCAACTTAAAGTTTTATAAATTTTAATGGTAAACATACATACCTAGTTTAGAAAATTTCTGAAGTTTGGTCAAGAACTCCAGGAAAATACCACCAAATACCGACTGTCCCTGTAATACAAAACAACAGGAGGAAATAGTTTTCCTTAATGCTTAGCATCCTGGATGAAAATTCAGCAGACACCATTTTGAAATATATATATTTTTTATTTTTCCTAGAAAATAGGCTTTGACATTTCAAGCAAACTGCCTCTAAAGGGAGACAATATTCTGGGAAGAATATAATCAGATTATTGCCTGCTGCATTAGCCCAGGCAATGGTAAAGGTAAAAATGTTTTCTTTGCTATTTACAATTAATCCTTTCAACTCTACAGACCTGACAAAAGGCTTTGCAAACAGTGTAGATCCAGATGAGAGGGAACCTATAGCCATTTCATCAAAATCTACACAGTTTTCCTTTTCTATTTTGCCACTATAGTGTTTGGCATTTTATTTTAGATTTTTGCCTATGTGACATCCCTTTTTGAGTTTTGAGAATAGTCATCCAAATTCAAAGACAGAAGAGTCCACTTCAGAAAATCTGGAATGAAAGTTTTCTACTGCTGTGACCTAGAAAATTAGGTCAAGGTCACCAAATCTAAGCAATTATTTGTTATATCCCAATCATATATCTATGAAAATTTGGTAAACATCCAACCACTGGTTCACAAGATTTTGCGCAGACAAGCAAGGGTGATGCTGACGCCGACTCTATCGAAATCCACACCAAAAGCAATATGTTCCCCTCCCCTTCGGGGGTGGGGGGTGGGGGGTGGGGGGGGGGGGGGTGGAATAATGATATTTTATAATAAACTTGGTTATATTATGTGCCTTATCTAGAATTATGATAACTTTTCCATCCTTATCTCAGTATAAGCTCTCATCTGTGTTTGTAAGTTCTGAGCTCACCCATCACAATACACTCACTATGGAATTCTCAGTCTGAGTTCTGCATCCCAGGACACTGGAACCTCTTTATAAGACGCTTCATTGTAAGAAGATTTGGATATAAGACAGTCTGAAGATGGACCCAAAAGTGTTGTATCCAAACAAAAATGTATAGATTGTATAGAAAAAATGACCATTTATGGTCAGTTTTCTATATAATCAGACATTTTTTTACCCAAACAAAAATGTAAAGATTACATTGAAAAATGATCATAAATGGTCATTTTTCTAAATCATCTAGACATTTTTGTTTGGACACAACAGGGTTGTTTAGCTAACACTGTTTTTCTTTTGAACCCCAGCAATCTTATTATATAGAGGTTGGGGTGTACCTCATTATGGAATACCCAGCCCAAGTTCTCACTCCCAGTATTTGTATATTTGTGGTCTATGCCTCAAGACACTGCTATTATGACCATTATCAACCCAGGAGTCCCAGTTTAGTTAGGGGATAACTGTATTCAAACTGTCATTTGGGGAGATAAATCGGCGTTTTTAGCACCAAAACTTTTGTTTTATGGCCATGCATCAGCAGAGCTGTAAAACTTAATTTGCCATCATAAAACCGATGATTTACCTCCCCAAATGACAATTTTAAATGCAGTTATTCCCATTCTAATGTTTTTATTCATTTGTTTTGTTTAAAAATTGTACTATCTGAACAAAGCAGCAAGCACTGTGAGCTGTGTAAAATCAAATGTCCACCAATGAAAAGCAATGTTACATGATGACATTGGGTTTCCGACAATATAACACAGATTATACCGTCGTAAATTTTGATGCTATCCAATCAGATATCCCGTTACAATCACATGCATTAGAATTTTGCTTTTCTGTATTTGAATGTTCTCAGTCTATGCCCTAAGCAGAGCTCTAGATAAGAGAGGTATTCAATATTTTTTCAATGAAAACATACATTGAGGGTACTCATTAGAAGCATCTCACAACATTTTCTTTTTGAGAAATAAGAAAAAAATGAACACTTTTTGACTAAAAAAAAGCCTTACCTAGAGCTCCCAAATACACACCCTAAATGAGCTGGAACACAAAAAAAGGGACCTTATGGTTTTCCGGTTTGTGGTTCTTCAAATGCGCACACACTATACCCTATTTGGGCTACAGATATGCCTTTTTTGCCTGAGGCTTCCTCAATGCCTTTGCTGGTCACATATGTGATAAGTACCCTTTTCTCATGTGCTGGCTCATTACCTCTTCATCTTCATCCCATGAATCCCAGTCTGAGCTCTCCTCCTCTGTATCTGACCCTTCAGATTCTTTCCCTCCAGTCCCTCTCCCTCCTTCACTGCTATGTACACTGAGAGAGCTTAGTCGACCAGTCAGACTGCCACTGTTGTTACTAAGGTTCAACATGAGGCTCTCAGGAAATCTGTTGCTAGAAGGTGATCCTGTAACACAGAGGTCCAGATAAGATGATAGTTATGGTTATAATGTGCATACCTCCAGATGAGGCACTTATTTTTTTCAACCTAAAAGTAATGATATTTGTCTTATTTCTCCATGAAAACATGTTATGGGTACTCATTAGAAGTGCCTGAGGCACTTCTGATGAGTAACTATAACATATATTTTCATGGAGAAATAAGAAAAATATGTGAATATCACCTCTTATCTGGAGCATTCAATGTGCATGATAATTTTTGTTATTTTTGTGCCAAAAATATCTTGTCAGCACTAACTGGAATAGTCTTGATGGAGAAATGCCAATAGGTACATTTAGGTGAAAGAAAATAACAGTTAGACAGAATAGTTGGATCCTTGCTACTAAGGTTCAGCATGAGGCTCTGAGGAAATCTGTTGCCAGAAGGTGATCATGGTCTAGATAAGGTGATAATTAAAAGGATAATTTAGCAAACATTTTTGGCATTTCTGCACCAAATGTATCTTGTGTGTACTTATTAGAATTTCTTCAGAGAGGGTGGGTACATGAAGATATGTTAAGGATCCAAAATAAATTAATAAAAATAAAGCAACAGTTAGTCTGTCAAACAATAACAGTTAATCTGTCACTGTTGTTACTGAGGTTCATCCTGAGACACAGAAAATCTGTTGCTACAAGGGGATTCTCTTAAAATACAAGCCCAGATAAGATAATTTAAATAATATATATATATATATATATATATATTACATGCATAACCAAGAAGTACCATGATTTCTACCAGACATAAAACTGGTATTTTCCTTGTTTTCTAAGAAGAAATATTTCCTTTTAGCCGGGGAAATAAATCTCTTTAACCGGAACTACTTTTTTTTTTTTTTTTTGTAACATATGAACGGCCTAGAGTTTGACTCATGGGATGATCATTACTTACCAGCTGAAAATATTTAAATCCATATGCTTTTTTCGTTGAATCAGGTCACAAGCATAGAAATAGAAATGACAGCATAAACAAACTGGTAGACTAGACTTGCCACAAAAGCCTCTTAAATGGTGTACTCTGTTGCGGCAAAATGCATGTAATATACAGTTTATTCATTTCTCCTATTTTAAATATGGGATTTATAAACCTCGGGAGGTAAAAAAAATCCGATAAAGAAACGCGTGCTTTGCACTCGTTTCTTTATCGGATTTTTTTACCTCCCTTGGTTTATATTTAAAATAGGAGAATGAATAAACTCTATATATTATAAGATTATATATATATATATATATATATATATATATTTTTTTTTTTTTGTAATTGCAACATGCATCTTGTGTGTACTCATTAGAACTGCTTCACAGACAATTCTAGTGGGCAGGGTTGTGGACTTATCAGCTTTTATTACTTTCTGTGGACAAGTAAATAGTCAAATTCCACTTATCTAACCAAGAATTACTTGCTCGAAAATTTACAGTTTTCGTATTTCTCAAAGAAAACATGTGGGTACTCATTAGAAGTGCCCTACTAAGGTGCTTCTAATGAGTACCCACAACATATGTTTTTTGGAGAAATCAGAAAAATATATATCCAATGTATAATACAAGTATATTGAAATTTCTTACTTGTCCTCTGGGAACTGGGACAAGGCAGACATTGGGCATGGTACTTCCACAGCCCAATTAGTGGGTACCAAAAGATAAGTTAAAGTATAAAAAGTAAAATAAATAAATAAATAACAAACAGTTAGACTGCCACTGTTGTTAATAATGTTCAACATGAGGCTTAGGAAATCTGGTGTGACTAAGGTTCACATGAGGCTCAGGAAATATGTTATTATTAAGGTTCAACATGAGGCTCAAGAAATCTGTTATTACTAAGGTTCAACATGAGAGTCAGGAAATCTGTTGTTACTAAGGTTCAACATGAGGCTCAAGAAATCTGTTATTACTAAGGTTCAACATGAGGCATAGGAAATCTGTTATTACTAAGGTTCAACATGATGCTCAAGAAATCTCTTATTACTAAGGTTCAACATGAGATTCAGGAAATCTGTTATTACTAAGGTTCAACATAAGACTCGGGAAATCTGTTGTTACTAAGGTTCAACATGAGGCACAGGTACTAAAGTTCAATGTGAGGCTCAAGAAATCTGTTATTACTAAGGTTCAATATGAGACTAAGGCATCTGTTATTACTAAGGTTCAACATGAGGCTCAGGAAATCCATTATTATTAAGGTTCAACATGAGACCTGGGAAATCTGTTGTTACTAAGGTTCAACATGAGGCTCAGGAAATCTATTGTTACTAAGGTTCAACATGAGGTTCATGAAATCTGTTATTACTAAGGTTCAACATGAGACTAAGGCATCTGTTATTGCTAAGGTTCAACATGAGGCTCAGGAAATCTGTTATTACTAAGGTTCAACATGATGCTCAAGAAATCTGTTGTTACTAAAGTTCAACACAAGACTCAGGACACCTGTTGTTAGTAAGGTTCAACATGAGGTTCAGTAAATCTGTTGTTACTAAGGGTCAACATGAGACATGGGTTTCTTTTATTACTAAGGTTCTACATGAGACACAGAAAATCTGCTATTACTAATGTTCAACATGAGGCTCAGGAAATCTGTTGTTACTAAGGTTCAACATGATGCTCAGGAAATCTGTTGTTACTTAGGTTCAACATGAGACTCAGGAAATCTGTTATTATTAAGGTTCAACATGAGGCTCAAGAAATCTGTTGTTACTAACATTCAACATGATGCTCAAGAAATCTGTTAACACTAAGGCTCAACATGAGACTCAGGAAATCTGTTGTTACTAAGGTTCAAGATGAGACTCAAGAAATTTGTTGTTACTAAAGTTCAACATGAGATTCAACATATGACTCAGGTATCTGTTATTACTAAGGTTCAACATGAGGCTCAGGAAATCTGTTATTACTAAGATTCAACATAATGCTCAGAAAATCTGTTATTACTAAGTTTCAACATGAGACTCAGGAAATCTGTTGTTACTAAGGTTCAACCGGAGACTGGGGTATCTATTATTACTAAGGTTCAACATTATGCTCAAGAAATCTGTTGTTACTAAAGTTCAACACAAGACTCAGGAAACCTGTTGTTAATAAGGTTCAACATGGGACTCGGGTATCTATTATTACTAAGGTTCAACATGAGACTCAGGAAATCTGTTGTTACTAAGGTTCTACATGAGACTCAGGAAATCTGTTGTTACTAAGGTTCAACATGAGACTCAGGAAATCTGTTGTAACTAAGGTTCAACATGAGGCTCAGGAAATCTGTTGTTACTAAGGTTCAACATGAGACTCAGGAAATCTGTTGTTACTAAGGTTCAACATGAGACTCAGGAAATCTGTTGTAACTAAGGTTCAACATGAGGCTCAGGAAATCTGTTGTTACTAAGGTTCAACATGAGACTCAGGAAATCTGTTGTTACTAAGGTTCAACATGAGGCTCAGGAAATCTGTTGTTACTAAGGTTCAACATGAGACTCAGGAAATCTGTTGTTACTAAGGTTCAACATGAGACTCAGGAAATCTGTTGTTACTAAGGTTCAACATGAGACTCAGGAAATCTGTTGTTATAAGTTTTATATAAGGCTCAGGAAATCTGTTATTATAAGTTCCACATCAGATTCAGGAAATCTGTTGTTTTAAGTTCCACATGAGGCTCAGGAAATCTAAAGTTCAACACAAGACTCAGGAAACCTGTTGTTATTAAAGTTCAACGTGAGACTCAGGTATCTGTTATTACTAAGGTTCAACATGAGACTCAGGAAATCTGTTGTTACTAAGGTTCATCATGAGGCTCAGGAAATCTGTTGTTGCTAAGGTTCAACAGAAGACTCAGATAATCTGTTGTTACTATGGTTCAACATGAGGCACAGGAAATCTGTTTTTACTAAGGTTCAACCTGAGACACATGAAATCTGTTATTACTAAGGTTCAACATGAGATTCAGGACATCTGTTGTTTCTAAGGTTCAACATGAGGCTCAGGAAATCTGTTGTTGCTAAGGTTCAACAAGAGACTCAGAAATCTGTTGTTACTAAGATCAACATGAGGCTCAGTGAATCTGTTATTACTAAGATTCAACATGAGACTCAGGTATCTGTTATTAGGTTCAACATGAGACTCAGGAAATCTGTTGTTACTAAGATTCAACACAAGACTCAGGAAATCTGTTGTAACTAAGGTTCAACATGAGGTTCAGGAAATCTGTTGTTACTAAGGTTCAACACGAGACTCGGGAAATCTGTTGTTACTAAGGTTCAACATGAGACTCAGGAAATCTGTTGATACTAAGGTTCAACACAAGGCTCAGGAAATCTGTTGTTACTACGGTTCAACATGAAGCTCAGAGACTCTGTTGTTACTAAGGTTCAACATGAGATTCATGAATTCTGTTGTTACTAAGGTTCAACATCAGACTCAAGAAATCTGTTAGTGTTATAAGGTGCAACATGTGGCTTTCAGCAAATCTATAGCTGTAAAGTGATCCTATTAAAACAAATGTCAAGACAAGATGATAGGGTGATAATGTGTAGGATAATTTTTACCATGTTCGTATTCTGTTGTCACAATATATTTTACATTGTGCAAACAGAGGGTATATTTGGAAGATATTCTTGTTTTTACCAAAGCATATCATGTGCATACTAGCTATATTGGAAATACCTCACTGAGGCAATGGCCAAAACTACCACGATCACCCTTAACATTCAGAAACCTTAACTTCTTACTTTTAATTTTTTTTTTTTTTTTTTTTTTAATTTTTTTTTTTTGAGTATGCTAAATTTTATCTAAAATATTTTGTCATTACAGAATTACTCCCACAGGGTCCTAGCTCTCCTTGGAGCAGACACTTTTTTTTTTTACAATTAAAATCAATCTTACTCCATTCATCCATGTGCACTGCCATCATACTCACTGTATTTATTTCTTTTTCCACTGGAAGTACACTTTTACACCATACCTCATTCCTATCCATTTGTACTGTACATTTATTTTTATGTTAAAAGTAGTTATAAGTTACCTTACGTTTATACTAAAACATGAAGAGCAATCTGAAAACCTGATGAAATAATAAAAATATTTTTCAATATGCCAAGTTTAAAAATAAGTACAATAAGGAATTACAGGGTTCAAATGACCCTGGATACACTTCACAGATTTTCCACCATATTTTACAAGGGAGACAACTTTTGTGACTTCCAGTTTGTTTTCCTCAATTATCATAACTGTTCAGAGAATAACACCAAAATGTGTTAAAAGTTTATTTACAGAAAGTTTCGTCCTTCATTGGGTTTTATCAAGCCTAATAAACAAGTAGTTTGTTGTCAAGAAAACAAAGCTCCTTCTGTAAAAGGGTCTACTGTAAAATGAAAGAATTTGGGAGCAAATTCTTTCCTTTTAGACTAAACCCTTTTCAGAAGGGAAGTAAAACCAATTCTGACAAAGTTGCCTGCCCTGAAAGTGTATACATTCCTCTAAGCTTACCAACATCCAATTCTTCAGAATCTGAGTCTTCCTCAAGGTCAGGACTGTGGGATTGAGGGATATCATTAGACAGCAGAAACAGGTCATCTGCTGTGATGTCATGGTGGGAAGTGTCAACACTGAAATTCACCGTCTGAAAAATAAATTATTAATCTTTAGCACTCTAACGGATTATTACAATCAACTGAAGACAAATTATTGTTAATTTTCTTACTTTTACAGAAAACAAAACTAGAAATTCCAAATTATCTCAGGAGACAATCTTAACGAAATATTAAGACTTAATTTCCATGGAAAATACATCAAAATGTCATCTGCTGCCATTTACTTTATGCAGGTTCAGCCCTTCATTTTCCTCTGAAAAGTCTGAACTGGATCTATCTCTACTTTGCATAAAAAAAAACAACAAAAACACACACACATGAACACAAGAAATTGCCAATAAGCAGTGTTTATTAGATACCCTTACAAGGACTAAAACATAATGGAAAGACATATGGAAGGACACAACCACCACCAACCCCACCCCATCCCCCACATGTTCATATCTTCTATTCTTCTGTTTCTCTTGAATGGAACCTGCTCAAAAGGTCACATCTACTAAAATGCAACTTTCACAAAATCATTTCAACATCCTGCACTTATAATCCAAATCACTTCTTATCTGTAATCCACAGTCACAAAAAACATTACCATAGTGAAGGCAACAATTTGATTTTTTTTTTTTTCAGAAAAAAATAAAGCTTCACATTTCATGTGATTCATGTGAAATGTCAAGTCTTGTTTTCTCTAAAAAATAACAAAATCAATTTTAGAGTGTCATCTGCTACAAATCTGCTTAGCACTTTCAGCATAAAGTCATTTTCTATTATCACAAATATAGCAAAAACAAAAACTCTTTCAATCTCCCTCAGTACACCCACACTGTAAGATTATGCAAACTGCTTCTTACCTCATTGAGTCTTGCAGCAATCCCTGATAAAATAATCCTGAGGTGTCCAAGAATGTTGATAGACTTGCTTAATTCTTCATAGATGGTCAACACTCTCTGCACTTGATGCAGGTCTAAACTCTGGAAAGATTTAAACTAGTTAACAGACAGGTTGTATTGTACCTGACCACAACTTTCATTTTCCTGTCCTTTCAACATCACTCAGAAAGATGTATTTTGCTTGGCATTTTATTTTAAAGGAACAAACAGGTCAGTCCCATTTGTACTCACTTTGTTAATACACTGATATAATGCAGGTGCGTCATGCCTCCCAATTTGTTTTCCGATGGGTCCCAGTTTCGACACCCACTAGATCAAAGTAACAAAATGTGATTTTACTTTTCCAGAGCTCTGCTCTGCAGAAAAGAACCAGCATAGCTTGTTTTTGTTTTTTTTTCTTTACAGACACTTATAATCCCTTAACCCTTAAAGTGCTGATCACAACTGCAGCAGAAAATAATTTTACTTTTATTTATTTATTTATTCTTTTCTTTCTTTTTTTTTTCAGAGAATAAAATCTTGACATTTCAGGTGAATCATCTGCCAAGCAAATGCTTCACATGAAATGTCATGACTTACTTCTCTGAAAAAATATAATAAATTAAAAATTCAAAATGATGTCTGCTATGATTTTTTGCTCAGCACTTTAAGTAAATGCCCTCGTGTCATGTATGAGATCAAAGAATGCCGAAAGCTTTAATGTTATCCTAGGTTGTGAACACATTTAACCATTAAAGTGCCAAGCAAAATTTGTGGTAGACGACAATCTTAATTTATTTTTTTCTATTTTCAGAGAAAACAAGTCTTGACATTTCATGTGAACTGTCTGCTTGGTAGACAATTCACATGAAATGTCAGGACTTGTTTTCTCTGGCAAATAAAAAAAATAGTCAAAACTGTTGTCTGCTGCAGTTGTGATTGGCGGTTTAAGGGTTAACTGATATATAGATGAGCTGCTGAAAAAAAATGCCCTAGAGTGTACTACGAACGTATAACTTCATTTAACCTTCACAACTGCAGCAGTGAAAAATAAATAATAATAAATCAAAAATTCAAATGTTGTCCGCTACAAATTTTGCTTGGTGCTTTAAGGGTTAATTTATCCGCTATTATAAATGTGTCATTGTTACCAATGTGTATTCTCAAGATAAGCATGTCATGGTTGACCGATCTGATAGCCTGTATACCAGATGCAATTTACTGTCGGTACCTTTGATATCTGAGAACGCATGCAGAATGGTGTATAAAGGGTTAACTGGAAATAAAAATAATTACGTTTTTTAAATGGACATGTAACTTGTAATCACTTGATAGCCACGTGATTAGTCGGGAGTTAAAATGGCGGTGGCATTTGCCCTCACAGTAATATTACCCGATTTTGTCACATGATTTATGCAACAAAAAGGTATTTTAGGACATTCTAAACGACAGGCACTTCTTCTTGTCCACTCCTTAGGACACCTTTAAAAAAAAGATGTATATACGTGTGTCCCATGCATCTCAACATTTATAAGGTCCAACCAGTCAGCTCTGAAGCTACTACGCACCTCGCCTATAAAGCGGTCTGGATTTTTGCACCCCAACCAGTGCGTAGTAACGGGATTGACCTGTATTTTGTTCTGCTTGACCATATCTTATAAGAAACCATTAGTTTTTTCTGGGTCTGTATTTTTCTCTCAAGTATTTACCCTAGAATTAAAGCAGAGATGTGGAATTATCAAATTTTATTACTTGTCTATGGACAAGTAAGTAAATGGTCAAAATAAACTTGTCCAACTAACATTTTCTTTACTGAAACTTGACATTTTTCTTATTTCTCGAAGACAACATATATTGTGGGTACTCATCAGAAGCGCCTCGGTGAGGCACTTCTAATGAGTACCTACAACGTTTTCTTTGATCAAATGAGTACCTACAACTAATGTTTTCTTTGATAAATAAGAAAAATATAAATCTAATTATCTGGATCCTCTTCTTAGCTAGAACTATGAAATCCTTGTCCTAGGACAAGTACGTTGAAATTTTTTACTTGTTCTCAGGGGAACTGGAGAGAACAGTGACTTTTGGAATTTTTATCTAAGAAATTCTTTTTACAGTTCTTTGCTGATATACAAAAACCTCTTTATAAAATGGTTTGTTATAACATGGTTTTGGATATAACACAGTTCAAAGATGGATCCCAAAAATGTATAGATTATATTGAAAAATGACCATAAATGGTCATTTTTCAATATAATCTATACATTTTTGTTTGGATATAACACTGTTGTTTAACTAACATGGTTTATGCTATGGACCCGAACAATAGTGTTATAAAGAGGTTGTGGTGTATTTAATTATTGATGTTTCATGTTTCATGGCAATATTATGAAAATTTCAGAAAATTTGAACAAGTGAAATTTGTTGAAAACCTGCTTCCAATTTACCAATTCTGTTGTTATTGTTGGTTATGTTGAGGTTTCACGGCTCAGTGTGTGCTGAGCCAGTCAGTTTACCTTACCACACTTTTCTTAGGTAGGCTTAGTCCTATAAGCAGTTAACCAGTATTTGTGTACATTTTTTCATCAGCTGATGTTGTTGTTGTTGACAGAAAAATCTTTAGACCTATGATGCCATATGCCCTTACCAGATTGCAAATATGCACAGGCTAGTCTGAGCACACACAGTTCACTCACATATCCCCTAAGATAGGTTTATCATCAGAGGCAGATTCAGAGGGGGATGTTCAGGGGTTCAGTCGAACCCCTCTTTGACTCAAAATTTCATTTTCATGGGATTGATTGTGTTTGGGTTTAACTACAGGTCAATCCTTGTGGGTCATTTTGTGTCATCTCCCGGAGAAAAGGAGAAGAGAGATAGAAGAGATAGTAGAGGAGACGAGAGAGAGGGACAGGGGAGAAAGAGGAAAATGAATTAAAGTGAAAAAACAGGAGAAATAAAAACATTCCCCCTCATACCTGCTGCAAGGATAGCAGGCCTTGCCCAACTGTAAGCAAATATCAGCTGGACACCCAGGTGATGCAAGATACAGGACACCTTTGCCTCACCCAAAGACCCCCTCAATTACATGGGAATTTGGATAAATTTGATAAATTTAGGATACCATATTTACCCTAAATATTCACATCCCTTACTCTTTACCTCATACTTCTCTTCAACAAGTCTATTTTACTACCTTTGAATGTGTATACAATTGCTATATGAGCAACAAACAGTGAAGATTCTGATCAGGTGCCATATTCTGCACCATCTGATAGTAAACACCATTTGCTTAGGCCTGTCTTCCCAAATATGTAGAGTAAGTTTGATAATTTGATCAAATCAAACCACCTCAGAAATTGTCCTGGATCAATCTTTGATCATGACATGGTGTTCTCTTTTCTATGAATGATACTAAAAAGTTTCGAGCTGACTTACCTTCATTGCTATGACCGCTGACAGTTCTTTCAATGTCAGAAGAATACACTTCAAATACTGTTGTTTCACACCTCTGTCTGTCTGTGTGTCAGTATATTTAACAATCTCACCAGATATTAATGCAAGGCTGTAACAAAGAAAACTGTATCACTGCTCTTCACTAAATGAGCTGCATCAAACAACAATGTGTTTTTGGCAGACCGGCGGGGTATTCAGATGAAGGATTTCCTTATTTCTAAAATGAAAACATATGCTTTGGGTACTCATTAGAAGTGCCTCTCTGAGGCACTTCTAATGAGTACCCACAACATATTTTCATACATAAATAACATAACTATCAATCCTTTTTGGTTGAAAAAATGAACAGGAACTTACATAGGGGCATATAAGGACACTGAACTCAAACGACAGGGTGAGCATGTACATCAGTCAGTCTGATAAGGCTCTTTGTTAACTGCTTAGTGAATCATTGGAAACAAGAAATTTGTTAATTTGTTAATTTGATAAAATGCCTCAGTCTGAAAAGGGGCCTAACTCCATCATGAAGAATCTGACAGAAAAGAAAAAAAAAAACATGGGTCAGCTAATTTTTCATAAGCAACGCATATATGAAATTTCTAAAATCCTAGCATACATAGTTCCAGAAATATGAGAGGTCTCAAAAGTCTGACATACAGATGGACAAATGAACTGATGGAAGGAGGAAAAAAAACATTAATACATGTACCATAGGGAAGGCAATAATTTTTTGCCCAAGGCAATATATCCTCCCAACATCTTTGAAATGTGGAGTATAACTACAGAATGTATCAATGTACATCAGAGAACTTACTGTATTTACCCTAAATATTAGAAAAGCTCAACTCCTTTCAATATCTATCCTAAAACTTGAACAGTCAGCTCCAATTTACTACCTGCTGATGTGTCTGAAAAATGGTGCATTCTGCCTATCTGTTCCAATACTTAGGGTAAACAGGGCTGCTTTTGGCCCAGTTGTTCAAAGCATTGTTTGCTTAAAGAGCTGGTTAATGACAAATTTATTAACTGTTGTAGCTAAGGTATTTTCAAACACATTGTTATTTTTGCTGCAAAAATGAAAGTAACT
Source organism: Anodontia alba (assembly GCA_964016985.1). Taxonomy (NCBI): domain Eukaryota; kingdom Metazoa; phylum Mollusca; class Bivalvia; order Lucinida; family Lucinidae; genus Anodontia; species Anodontia alba. The sequence continues at coordinate 36,538,917 of OZ024827.1, forward strand.
TTTGCAATGCAAAAGCTACTCACATTTTTTTTGGCAAAAAATATCAATGTTTTTTCTATATTTCAAGATATCCGTAAATTTTAACATCACGTTAGCTAACAGCCTTGTTAAGTTTCAAACAATTGGGTCCTGAATTTTACCATTTGCATATGCCCTGAATGTATTTTTTCACTTGACATGAAAACCTAAAATTTCCAACAGCCTAAAATTACATATTATGCCTAAAAGAACTGCTTAAGCAATCAAATGACCTTACATGACCTTTATCCTTGTCATGCTGAATAAATTAAGATGCCATGCCTATTTCTAACTGTCAGCCAGTCAGATTATTTCGTCCAGATTGTTGATATAATTTCACAAACTGAATGACAAACAGTACAGAGCCACATCAGTTGGCTTCTGAAAAAGCCAACTGATCTAGATCTACACTGTTTGCAAAGGCAGGGCATATCCAGGTTCAGCAAGACCAGGGTTAAAAAACAAACATTGTCCTTGTTACTTGTTCCAAGTTTAGGACACATACAGTAAAGTATTATGATGTCTGAAATTTTATTTCTTACCTGCGTCCTTGAAAATTCCATGTATAAGCTAAATTTTAACTTCTAATAAAACGTGAAATGATAATACCTCGCCATTATCATGCCATGGGCAAATAAATCTGTCACAAATTGACAAAATTTGCTCATTACCAATACCAAACCAGATCTCCACAATATCAATGCACAAATCAAGTTTGGTGAAAATCCTTTGAGATGTACTCAAGTTATTGTCTTGTAACTAAAATATGGATGTGTCACAGGCAGATATCTCTGTCAAAAATTGACGAAATTTGCCCATTAGTAATCCCAAAGCAGATTTCTACCATACCAATGCACATAGCAAGATTCAAGAAATTCCACTGATATTTACCCATTATCATCTGGAAACGAAAATACAGATGAGTTGCAGGCAGATACTGTCAAAAGTAGAAGAAATTTGCCAATTAACAATCCCAAACCAGATCCTTATAATATCAATGCATATACCAAGTTTCAAGAAAATGCATTGATATTTATTGAAGTTATCATCCAGAAACTAAAATACAGATGTGTCCTGGGTAGATAACTCTGTCAGAAATTGACAAAATTTGCCCATTAGCAAACCCAAGCCAGATCTCCAAAATATTATTGCACATGCCAAGTTTAGTGAAAATACATTCATATTTACTCGTTATCATTCGTCAATGAAAAAAACGGACAGACGGATGAACCACAGAGGGACAGATTGACAGACACACGGATGGACACATGAACAGCCAAAGTGAAACCATAATACCCCTCCAATATCATGTGGCGGGTATAAAAAGTCAAAGAAGTCTTTTTCACCAACTTAAATACCTTATGAATGATGAGTTTAATGTAGACCCAGATCAGTCTTTGAATATGATCAGTGTAAGAATCAATTTTCACTCATGAACACCAAAAGTGGCATTTTCACTCCTGGCTACACAACTCATGAAAATACTGATTTTGGTGTTCATTTGATGAAATAAAATTTGATCAAATACTAAAAAAATCCAATATCTTCTATGTCTTAACCCATTTATGTCGAGTGGACTCTTTTACCATAACTCTTTGAACTGGTCTATTTCCAATAGCAGGGTGTCTGGTTAGTTTTTGGCATCTACTCTGGGTCTGCACTATTTGCCAATTACCCTTTTTTTGGGGGCTTCCAGACTAAAATGGTTTAAACATTAAAGCAGAACATGGTGTCTTACCATTCACAAGCAGCCTTCGAAGTGTGTGAATCTTCAATAAAGAGACCAATATAGTGTGCCAGGATAGGAGCAATGGGAATGACCTCTGACATTGGCAAGTTTAGAAGCAGGGATGACAGGTGATGATGTACTTCAGACACAAACTGTTTCTCCACCTGAAGTTAAAATACTGTATATACCCTAAAAATTGGGACACCTTATCTTCTTACCATCCTTACCCTAAAATTTAAAATAGTCCATTCTAATATGTGTTGACATGTCCAACATATTGTTGTATGTATGGCAAACAGTGTAGGCCCTGATCAGATGCTGCAGAATGCAGCATCTGATCTGGGTCTACACTATTTGCAAAGGCCTATCTGTCCCAACACTTAGGGTTACTATGGTAATCACTACAATAAATATGGGATGCAACATGAGAAACCTACCGTCTGACATGTATGCCCAACTAAGTCTCAAATCAGCCTGCACATCTACGCAGTCTGATCAGAGTCTTCATTGTTCACATGAAGAAACTTTGAATTCTTGGCTATCCATACTGCACTTGGTGAAGACTGATCAGACTGAGTGAATGCTTAGGCTGATCTGAATCTTCACTGGGGGACATCTCAGAAGGCACTTTTTTTACATTGTGGCTCATATTGTGTTTGATTACACAAAAGCCAGGCTCCACAGCACAGATGGTAGTGCTTCTGATTGCAGATCCAGCAGTTCCAAGTTCAAATCCTAGCCACATCACTATCATGGCATTTGATCATGAAGTATTTTCATGCTCATTCTCCTCCTTCTGCTGATTCAAGAAGGGTGATTGTCAGTCTCTGGCAATAGTATGGTTAACTGCTTGGAGGACTAAGCCCACCCAGGAAAAAGTCTGGTAGGTTAACTGATGGGCTCAACATGACTTTTACAGTGTTTAATGGGCCATAAAACTACAATTCATTAAAGGGAATGGATACAAGTTCAAAGGAGGCAATGCAGTCAAATCATTATTCCTTCCCTTCTGAAAAGAGGTCTGAAAGGGGAAAGAATTAGCTCCCCTTTGACTTCAAATGGCTAGATTTATGCCAAAACTCTATACTAAGTGTTTGTAATGATACTAGAAATGTGTTAGTAAAACACTATGCCCCCAACTGTATGCATTCCGATACAAAATGCCAAAGTTGGAACGAGGCATAAGTTAATCTGTTTATCTACTCATTACCCCCATTATACTCAACATGTTTCAAGGACCTAGGTCAATGAGTTTTTGTGAAATCTTGCTTAAAAGATTTCAATATCCATTTTTACAAAGAAAAATTATTCTGAAACATGTTTTTGATTTTTTTCCCAAAGTTAATCATCATCCCTAATATGCTCATCATGTTTCAAGGCCCTAGCTCAAATAGTTTTTGAAATATTTTGCTGACAAGATTTCAATACAGCTTTTTATAAGAGGTATAACTCCTGAATTTCATTTTTTTTTTTTCATTTTTTTTTTCAAAAGTAAATCAGGTAATCTAAACATTATCCCCAATATGCTCACCAAGTTTCAAGCTCCAGCTCAAAATATTATTGAGATAGCTGGCTGACAAGAGTTCATTATCATTTTCTTACACAATTTTTGCATGTTTTGTTTTTGTTCAATTGGTTGCTGAAGGGCTCCTTGCTAGAGATTTAACTTCATTCTATAAGCTTCATATTCATGTACAAAGAGCCACTCATTATGGGATATTGGTTTTATTTTAATAATCCTCTGTTGGTATTATTACATTATTTTAAAATCTTACCTGTCTGGCACACTGTGTTTTATTGTCTGGCTTAAGAAGGCAACAACTGCAATAATAAAATACTTAATCATAGCTCCAGATAAGGTACTTTTTCAACCAAAAATTGTTGATTTTTTTCTTATTTCTCCATGAAATAACAATGTACATTTTCATGGAGAGATAAGAAAAATATTTTCTTGAGACCCCCTCTTATCTGGAGCTATGCTTAATTGCAACAATGTTTTTAAACACATATACAAAAAGGCAATACAATATCCCCTATCAATATGGTCCATCTTATCTTGTCTTAACAAGTCGAGGGTTGAGCGCAAGACTATGGTAACTCGAACGTATTTTTGAAACCCTTGTTTAGGGGCAACTTGGACCCCTTTGTAAACAATGCAAATTTAGGTGCCATTGCTCATACGAGCAATGGCACCTAAATTTTCATTGTTTACAGAAAGAAATGTTGTAATCTTCATTACGCCTTCATGGTGAGGAGATTAGGTTTGGGGAAAAACAACCATCTGACTTATGCCAGTCTTGCGCTCAACCCTCGAAGTACACTGGAACCATTTTATGAGATGGTTCATTAAAAGATGATTCAGATGTAAGATGGTTTAAAACTGGATGCCAAAAAAGCTGTATCCAAACAAAAATGTATAGACTATATAGAAAAAATGACCAATCAAAGAGTTAATGCAATGTCTGCAGTTAACTTATTTTATTGGAAAATATGTGTAAGAAAATGTGTTTCTGCTTTTCTCCACTGATTTCAAATTACTGATGTTTCATAACAATATTGTGAAAATTTCAGGAATTTTGAACAAGAGGAAGTTCTTGAAAACCTACAGCTAAACAACCAACTCCATCCATCTTTGCATAATTTGCAGCCAATTTTACTATAGGAAAAAATTAAAATAATGGATTTTTTTTTTTAAATCAATGAACAGAATAAATTTTTTGGTGCCTAGGTGCCTAGGTATTTACAACAAAAAATTTTGCATTGAATCATGAGAAAAGATTGCACATTTATTTACTAGTCTGAGTAAAGCGCCATGCAAAAAAAAAACTTTCTGAGAGATGTGAAAAGCAGAGTAGTTTGATCTAGGTGTATAATCCCAGCTAGCATTCTACGTAAATCTACATAGGCCGTCATCAGCCCGTCAGCTACCCTGACGGGCCGATGGCGGCCCGATATAGATTTACGTAGAATGCTGACTGGGATGTTTGCCATTCAGACAGTACTTTTCAGACATATCAACACTTAGTCAAAAGAGCTTGTTCCCATTTCAAGACAAAAACAGCAGGAAAAATACAATACCCAGTCAGCATTCTACGTAAATCTATATCGGGCCGTCATCGGCCCGTCAGGGTAGCTGACGGGCCGATGACGGCCCGATGTAGATTTACGTAGAATGCTAGCTGGGTATGTAAGGAAATAATGGTAATATTTAAATTCAGCATACAAAAGGAAAAACATATGAGCCGTGGGAGGGGTCAGGGCAGCATTTCCTAGAAGACTGCATGTGCCCCCAGCTAGACTCAAATTAGCCTGTGCATCTCTGCAGTCTGATCGGAGTCTTTGCAGGGCACTCTATGTGTGGCAAAGGATCCAGACAGCAAAGACTTTCATCAGCCTGGGCAGATGCACAGGCTGATGTGAGTCTTTGCTGGGGGCACATGCAATCTTGTAAAAAATGCTGTGCCCTAGCTCATATAAGTGATAGATACAGAAAGGCAATATTTACCTCAAGTATCCCTCAAATGGGGATACAAATGTTTTTGTCTGTTCTTTTGTGAATAGCTCAGTTGATACTCTTGTCTTAGGATGAGCAAAGTAAAATACATTCTTCAGGAACATCGCTATGGAACTGTAATGACTTATCTGCTGTGGAAAAAGGTTAAAAAGAAATTTAACACTTGCCATGCTGAATCCACTTCTAACTGTCAGCCAATAAGATAAATTAGTCCATATTTTTTTTTATATAAATTCATAAACTAAATGACAAACAGTGCAGATCCAGATCAGTTGGCTTCTGAAGATGCCAACTGATCTGGATCTACACTGTTTGCAAAGGCAGGGCATATCTGGGTTCAGGACTAGGGTTAATATGAACACTTCTGCAACAATGTTTCTTTAGAACTAAACAATGCATACAGTTCTCCTGAATACAAACAAGACTGCCATAAAATGGCCAAAGTTCCCCGACCTAACAAAGTTGTCTTTCTTGATCAAGGCACATCATCATATCAAGCTTAGTATGTGTGTGAAGTTTCATGAAAAGTCCAGGTGGTTAATGAATTACAACTTGGACATGAAGTATAATAGAACCACAGACAAACAGACATATGGACTAACAAAATCCTACTATTACCAATGTCCCCTGCTTCACTAAAGGCAGACCACAATAAAATGACAATAATAACAATTTTTACTGTTACCTGAGCAATGTTTACCAAAAATAAATTAGTTTATGTCAAGAGAAGAAGACATAGCTCCAGATAAGAGGGGTTATCTTGATAATATTTCTCATATTATCCTCAAAAGCATACGCTGCTGTGGGTACTCATTACAAGCATCTTGGTGAGGTGCTTCTAATGAGTACCCACAACATATGTTATCGAGAAGAAATGCAAAAAAAAAAAAAAAAAAAAAAAAAAAAAAATCAATACTTTTTGGTTGAAAAAAAAGCACCTTATTTGGAGGTATGCATTCAGTCTTGCCACGGTTTCTGCCATCTGCTATTTCTAAATGGGTGTGTATCAGCACTAAAAAGTGCTGGTCATACTACAAAGGTTCACTGGCTGTTCTGTACCTTTACTATCAGCATATACCTACGACGCCACAAGACTTGTTAAGGAGAAGTATTTGGCGATCATTCTAGGATAGTTTATCTTATTTCTTCATAAAAAAACATGTTGTGTTGAGGCACTTCTAATGAGTACTCACAACATATGTTTTCATGGAGAAACTGAGTAACTTATCCCAGAATTATCATCAAACACTTCTTAAGAAGTCATCTTGAGTGCTTTTTCTGACTAATTACCTGTTCTTTCAACAAAGTGAAGTGAGTATGTGACATAAGGATAATATCCGCTGCTGTCAGAGACAGTTTATCATAACAAGGTCTCTGTATGAGGAACTGTAAGTGAGGAAGATACTGTGGCAGCTGGGACTGTACAGTTGTTGTGATCATAGACAGGCACTCTCGACATTTAGCCAGATCCTGCAGAAATAAAAGAACATAAAGCACTTTTTTTTACCAAACTGCGTTGACATCACAAAAACACGCCTATATAATTTTGACCCCCTTCAACCCCACTTTTATATAGTAAAACTGGGGTTTACAGGGGTTTACAGGGGTATACATTATTTTTCTTATTTCTGCTCAAAAACATAGATTATGGGTACTCGTTAGAACCGCCTCGGCCATGCAATTCTAACGAGTACCCACAATCTATGTTTTGAGCAGAAATATGAAAAATATCAGAATTTTTATCTGAAAATTTTCCTCTTTTTCGTTGTAAAATTTTCAATATATTTGAATAGGCATGTTTTCGTAATGATATTTTATCTTATTTCTCCACAAAAGCAAAGGCACTTCTGATGAGTACCCACTACAGATGCTTTGTTATTTCTCTCCCAAAAAACATATGTTGTGGTACTTATTAGAAGTGTCTCACCAAGCACTTCTGATAAGTACCTACCATATTTACCCTAAGTATTCGGACACCTCAACTCCTTACCATATAAGTTCTAAAATTTGAACCAGTACAATTCACTACCCGATGTTGTGTCTAAAAATTGCTGGATGAGTGGCAAACAGTGTAAACCCAGATGAGATGCCGCATACTGCAGCGTCTCATCTGAGTCTATACTGTTTGCTCAGGCCTGTCTGTCCGAATATACGAGGGATGTTCGAAATGAATTGCTTATTTCTATTTGGAAACTTCAAATTTTAAGTTAGCCCAAAAGTACTCATTTCATGCCCTCGAAGTACTCCCCATGGCTAGAAATGCAAAGTTTCAGCCGATGTATCCACTTCTTGAAGGCATCACGGTACGCTGATTTGGGTACAGTAATAAGGTACTGATGAATGGCAGATCCAAGTGCCTGTCGGGACTGGTATTTCCGCCCAGCAAGGAATGCTTTCAATTTCGGAAACAAAAAGAAATCACATGGGGCAAGGTCTGGGGAATACGGGGGGTGAGGCAAAACAGTTACTTTTTCTTTCTTCAAAAACGCCGTAACTATTGCGGAGGTATGAGCTGGGGCATTGTTATGTAGAAGACAGACATGTTTAAAACCAGTGGCAGGGCGTCGTTTCTGATAATACTTTTTTCAGTTTCTTCCATACTACGTCTTTGTAGTACTTTCCGGTGATGCTTTTGCCATTTTTCACTGGCACTTTTATTGCGACTCCTTCACCAGAGAAGAAGATTGCATACAAAACCTTCTTTGTACTCAAAGAACGTTTGGCAATTATTGGGCGTTTGCTGTGTTTAGTGGCCCAGATCTTATTGCTAACCTTTCTGATGGGCTCAAAATAATGGACCCAGGTTTCATTACCTGTGGCGTTATTGGCAAACTGCTTTTTGTCATATTTTGGAAACATCTGAAACAGCTTTTTGGCCACTTTAACCCGTTGGCTCTTTTGCTCGTCAGTCAACAGATGTGGCACCCATCTAGCAGAAATCTTTCTGACTTTCAAATGCTTCTTCAAAATAAGGTGAACCGTTGATAGTGATATGCCTACCTTTCATGCAATATCACAAACTGTAAATCTGGCATCTCCTTCAATGATTTCCTTTATTTTGGAAACGATTTCTTTACGAGATGCAGATTTTGGCCTACCTGATTTCGGTGCATTTTTGATGGACTCTACACCAGATTCAAATTTCTTTTTCCACCGCCGAACTGTGTCATAAGACACACAAGAAGGTCCAAAAGCAGTAGAAATTTCAGTCATCAGCTTCTTCAAAGAACAACCAAGTTTTGAGCGAGCTTTGATGTAAGCCCGTATTTCATCTTTTTTGTCGACGCTTCTACCAACCATTTTTACTGCAGTGGTCAATGACTGCGTGTATTCAAATGGCAAATTTTATGTCTTACACTTAGTCTAACATGTACATTTATACACCATTGTGTAGATATTGAATAGCCCTATACAGGTATGTATCGGTTTTTATTGTGCCCCACGTGGATATCGAGCTAGAGGACAATAAGCAATTCATTTCGAACATCCCTCGTATATGGTAAATATGGTACAACATGTTTTCATGACTAAATTAATAAGAAAATAAATATGAAACGATAATATCCGGCCACTATAGTGTGGCGGGTAGATAACTCAGTCAACAAATGACAAAACTGCCCACAAGCAATCCCTCCACAATAACAATTCACAAACCAAGTTTGGTGAAAATCCACTGATATTTACTGGTTATTGTTATCGTCCAGAAATGAAAATACACAGTGTAGCAGGAAGATAACAATGTCAAAAAATTTAAGAAATTTGCCCATTAGCAATTCTAAACCAGATCTCCACAATACCAATGCGCATACTAAGTCTTTTAAAAATCCACTGATATTTACTCAAGTTATAATCTGGAAACCAAAATATGGAAGGACAGACATATGGCAGACTGATGGATGGACACACAGACCACCAACATGAAACCATAAAACATTTATCTGGATACTATCTAGAATTTCAGGCAATTGCACCCTCCCCCACCCCACCACCACTCTCCACCCATCAGCACTCTCAGTGCTTTAATTACTATCCCTTCAGCTGTTAGTATACAATTTATCTGTAGACTAACAATCTACCTTTAAACTGAGCTATGTGAAATAAGACAATTCATAAATGATTGCTTTTTTCCTTATTTTTCTCTGAGAACATGTATATAACAGTTCTGCTGAATTATATCCCTTCGGATGCAACTGAATGAAATGGCAGGTCTGTTTTGAAAAAAAAAAAAATATTGTAGAATTTTGTCTACTAATTTTTGAAGTCCATATTAATGATTAGCACAAGGATCAAGACTTACGTGTTTGGGCTAAAGGCCAAATGGGCCCCCAACTTTTAAAATCTAGGGGCCTGCAAAAAATTTAGGGGCCAGTTGTGTGAACAGCAATTAAGTTTTTATTCAATTTAACCATATATACTTTACTGCTCATTCCGCAAATTGTATAAATAGTCAATTCTTGTATGGCATTCCCACCACCCCTATGCTCTACCAATTCAAAATCTGTTGGTGTGGAGTGCCAAAATTGTCTGTATCTCTAGTTAGGGAATTTCTTATTTTGTTGGATGCATACAGAACAAAGCGTTTGTTTTTATCTCGCTGTCATACATAAGCCAAAACAAATACTGGGGATATTTTGAAGTGAGTCAGTTATGGATAAAATATTTCTTGTAAAACTGGGGCTGTTTTTGTTTCCACTGCACTGACAGCTGTTGAAGTTGACGCCCTTTCGGCATCTAACTCCTTCGTTACATTTTCTGCTGGATCATTGCTTTCAATTCTATTTCCTTGTCCAGAAAAGATAGACAGTCTTTCTCTAGCTGCAGCCGGTTTCGACTTTCCTTTTTGGACTATCTGTCTCTGAGGAATGATAACAACAGAACATATCCGAAAATACAGGTTTCCAAGATTATCCATGGCCCTGGTTGGATAAAGATTTATTAGCCAGTAGGAAGACATGTTAGGATTCATTTCATTGGCTGACCTCCGATTTGCGCAATTGCCTTGACAGGGTTATGTGGTATTGAAATAGCTGCCACTTTTGATATGGAACAATCAGAAATGTTACATTTATTTCGCACCGAACAGAAACGAAAGTAGGTGCTGCAGAAAAATGTAGTTGTTGGCCAGGCCCACATATTTTGAGATTAAATCGCCCAGTTCAATTTTTGATAACCTCGGGCAACCAGGCACCCATTAATCTTGATCCCTGTTAGCATGTTGGATAAAATTGCCAGCAGACAATATACAGAGGATATTCAAATGTTTGGAGTGAGTGTGACTTTTATTTCATCGAGTGAAGTGAAAAAATGTATATTTCATGAGTGCCGAAGGCACTCATGAAATATACATTTTTTCACTTCACTCGATGAAATAAAAGTCACATTCACTCCAAACATTTGAATTTTCTTTTTATTATATACATCACTTTCGATAGAAGAGATGCAAATCTTGCATTTGCAAGGGGAAGTCTGATACGCAGTTTTGTCCCTTGGCGGTGACATATAAGAACCGCATAACAGCGGGAAACCTACTTCCGAAAGAAAATAGTCCCCGAAATATTTCAGCCTAAAAGCATCTTTTTAAGGGATATGAGTAATAAAATCAACTGTATTTAGTTCAATTTAATAAAACAAGAAACATTTTAGGTATTGAACATGAATTTAGGTATTGAACATGCTTCCCTTTGACCATTAATGTAAATAAGAAAAAAAGTAGTTCCAGATCTTATATTTTTCACTGCTCAGAGGAGTGAAAATATGTTTTATATTTTCACTAGTGAAAATATCTTTTTCAAAATATGCATTTTATTTCATTAATAATTCTCTATATTTCATTACTTTGTATATAATAAATTAAAATATTTTTCTTATTTTTCCCAGAAAATAGGACTAGATAAGTTGCATGAAATGTCAAACCCTGTTTTCTGGGGAAAATATTACCAACTTATCATCAGCTGAACTTACCCAGAGAGTGGTAAAGATTAACCCCTTTCACCTGGCAGACCAAACAGTGTAGATCCAGATGAGACTGCTCATAATGTGTGCTCATCAGGATCTACACTGTTTGCCATTCTGTTTTTGACTTTAGATTGAAACCACTATTTGCATCAGTAGACATGTCCAAATTCAAGGATGGAAGAGTCCATTTCAGAAACCCAGGGATGAAAGGCTTAAACCACAAAAAGGATACTTGACCTACCTGCCAAGACTGTGGAGGTTTATGAAGAAGTGGAATGAGTCTAACTGCATGTATGACAGACTCTTTCAACAGAAGAGCTGCCGTGAAGGTCATCAGGCAAGTTGGCATTATTGGTGAAAGATAGCTGTTCCATACGGACACCAGTAGGTTGATATCATACCATCTAATAACCTCTGCCAGACACGGTAATACCTAATAAAGAAAAAAAACAATAATAAAAGCTTTGCATATCCTTGTTAGATATTCCAACACTGCTGGCAATAAGAATGTAACCTTTCTTAAGATATTAACCCTAGTCCTGCTGAACCCAGACATGCCCTGCCTTTGCAAACAGTGTAGATCCAGATCAGTTGGATTCTGAAGAAGCCACTTGATCTGGATCTGCACTGTTTGTCATTAAGTATGTGAATTTGGATTAACAGCCTGGATCAAGTAATCTGACTGGCTGAAAATTAGAAGTGGAATGCATCATCTTTATTTATTCAGCATGGCAAGAGTTAAGCAAAATCACAGTTTTTAACATCGATCCACTGAAAATCAACAATATTCTATCTCAATCTAATTCTAGTCAATATCAATATGTATATAAAATTTGATCAAAATCCAACAATTTGCCTCCCTTCTCAAGGGTCTACTCTTAACCCTTGTCATGCCCATTTCTAATTGACAGTCAATCAGCTTACTTGATTCAGACTGTTGATATAAATTCACATACTAATTGATGAACAGTGCAGATCCAGATCAGTTGGCTTCTACAGAAGCCAACTGATCTGGATCTACACTGTTTGCAAAGGCAGGGCATATCTGGATTTAGCAGGACAAGGGTTAAAGAAAATCTCTCATTTTGGATGCTTCAATTATTAGGGAGGCAACCTTCCATCTGCAAAAAGTTATCTCCTTTTGAAAAAAGTTATCTCCTTTTGAAAAAAAATGAGGCAAAATTGTTCGAGTTTTGTATTCACCTAAAATCTGCATGTAAGCATAGGATGTTTTTGATGGGGTTTAATGACACATCAACCTTCGTGGGTCACTTTGTGTCATTTCCCATAGAAAGGGAGAAGAGAGATAGAAGAGACAGTAGAGATGAAAGAAAGGGACAGGGGAGAAAGAGGAACAGAAATGAATGTGAAGAAACAGAAGAAATAAAAACATTCCCCATCTACCCTTACCTGCTGCAAGGACAGCAGGCCTTGCCCAATTGGAAGCCCCGGTGACGTAAGATACACGACACCTTTGCCTCACCCAACCACCCCAAGCATAGGATGTACTGGCAGGACAGGACATCAGATAAAATTTTCATGCAGACACAATAACTGAAAAATCAAGCTTTTTAACACAATGAAAGGAAAGGAAATAACAAAATGCGTCAGAAGCTTGATTCATAAACATATTGTAGATTATAGTATATCATTAAGTACTGGAAAATGCCAGTTGTATTTTATGATTAATGTTACACAAGATTAGTTTTTATTCAGCTGAAGTGAAAGTCTCACATATAAAATCATTTATTCTAAGTTAACAGTAGCTACTGACCTGAACAGTAATTCTCAACTGAAACCTTTTTTTTTTCAGAAAAAAAAAAAAGAAGAAAAAAGCAGAAAAAAAAAAAAAAAAAAAAAAAAAAAAAAATTCTTCCCCAACACACCATCATCCACCACATACCACATAATTTGAAACTAGTCGAACTTCGATGGCTCGAACCCCTTTAGGACCGTGAAAATTTGTTCGAGACAGCTGTAGTTTGAGCCATGGAGGGTTACTTTTAGTGCCATACCAGGAGGCAAAATGGAGATAATTGTGGGATATCTTTTCTGTGTTCAATATTATAAATGTATGTTGTGTGTACTCATTAGAATTGCCTCATTGAGGCAATTCTAATGAGTGCACACAGCATACATTTGCAAGATAAAAGAAGAAAATCTCTCGAAATTATCCATATATCGTATTTGGAGGAAATCCCAGCTGACTCAAGAACGTGTTCGACTCATCCATGGTAAATGAGCCATCGGGGTTCGAGCCATTAAAGTTCTACTGTATTTATCTTCTGCTGACCTAGAAAATGGTAGCAAGGTTGCCAAAATTTAATCAGCTCTAAAGCTTGCCCTAATGATGTATACCTGCAAATTTCATTGAAATCTGCCCATCAGTTTAAGAGATATCATGCACACATGAAACTATCTGTACATAAATTTGATGTGACTGTTCACACTATTTGTCCTGTGCTGACCTTCAAAATAAAGTCAAGTTCACTAAAATCTGATCAGTTCTTCAGCTTGTTCCAGTGACCTACCCCTGAAAGTTTGATGAAAATCTGCCAAATGATTCATCAGCTATCCTGCACACAAGAAACTTACTACAACAACACCAATGCCAATGCCAACATCAATGGTAATGCTAACAGGATCTGGACTGCAATGTCCCATTTCACCTCCAGTGGTGTGGTGTGTGGTAGTGGGAGGGAATTGGGGGAAAAGGGGGATCTAATTCTCACTACCAAGACTTTCAAATGTCTGATATAAAATCACTCTGTGTTTCTATCATAAATGACTTAAATCTCTTGTCCACTCTACTAATACATCCACTCTATCCGAAATAAGTCTCAATTACTGACCTGATTTGCAATTCTTCTCAATTCCCACCTCGGACTACCAAGACTCTCAGCTGTCTGATATAAAATCACTTTGAGTATTCTTGACATATCTTGCACTTCCTCTGCTTCTATCCATTTATAAACACATTGCACTTTACTGAAATAAATAGGAGAAATAATAACATAATCTTATATCATACTTCTGATAAGGCATTTTTGCAACCAATAAATTTGTAATTATTTGTGGTGAGGTTTTACTGCCCAGTCAATCAAATGGGGTCATGTTTGCCTAACAAACCTTTACAGGGCAGGCTTACTCCTCTAAGTGGTTAACCAGTATTGTGCATATTCTTTCACCAGAAACTGACAACTGCCCTTCTTGAATCAGCGGAAGGGAGAGAATGACTGTAGAAACTATTTCCTGATCAATCTCCATGAAAGAATGTTGCGGACCCGGCGAAGGTTGAACCCGCAATTTCCTGATCACTAGTCGAATGCACAACCAATAAGTACTGATACTTTTTCTTATTTCTTCACAAAACCATATATTGTGGGTTATCATTAGAAGTGCCTTACAGAGACACTTCTAATGAGTAACCACGATATAAGTTTTTTGTGGAGAAATTGGAAAAATATTCACTTGGATACCTGTCTTATCTGAAGCTAAGTCAGATTATCTTAATATAGCCAAGCAAGAAACAATTACACTTCAGTCTCTTTATAACACGGTTTTGGATATAACACGGTTCAAAGATGGATCCCAAAAATGTATAGATATATTGAAAAATGACCATAAATGGTCATTTTTCAATATAATCTATACATTTTAGTTTGGATATAAAACGGTTGTTTAACTAACACGGTTTATGCTATGGACCCCAACAAAAGTGTTATAAAGAGGCTGTGGTGTACCAGCTGGCTCCCACCATTTTTATTCTAAATGTTTGGACACCAACTTAACTCTATTGTACTTCTTAAATTTGTACAGGTCTGACTACATGATACTGTGTCTAGACACTATAGGGATCAAACATGGTTTTTCATGCATTAACATTTGCCAGGTCCCTAGGGAGGTGTTGAAAACCGAGGCCTTTGGCCTCGGTTTTCAACACCTCCCTAGCGACCTGGCGAATGTTAATGCATTGGAAAACCACATTCGATCGCTATTATTGCATAAAAACTGAAAACATTTGCTACATTTTGCGTTATTTCTTGCACTATTTTGTTTCGCGTTTTCACCCATGTCTCGCGAATGCAATTTCCACGGACTTTACTCGTTCTAGGGCCGGGCAGTACACACCTCGTAACAGCAGCAATCCTGTGGCTTTGGTATGAGCATACTGAAAGTTACGTAACCGTGCATTAACAGCGCATGAATTGCCTTGTAAATACACGGCTTTTCGCTAGTTAATGCACGGCTGTTAATAACCTGCAGCACTGCTTTTTATGCAATAATACTGGCTAAATGGCAAGACCTGCAGATCCTGATCAATCCATTCCTTAGGAGCCATTCGATCTGGAGCTAATCTATTTGCTCAGCAAGTTTGTCCAAATATTTTAGGGTAAATATGGTACGTGATACTGTAATCATTTTAATTGTGGATCACCTTGGGAACAAATACTTTCCTTTTAGAGTAGGACCTTTTCTAGAAAGGCATCAAAAATCAAAGCACTGAAGGCACTGGTGGATCAAATGTCTCCATGTGTAGGCTGGGAAAATGGTCCCAAACTGGGACTTTAAACTGTTTGATTTAATCCTTAACTTCCTGTAATTCAAGCAAACAGTGCAGACCCTTATCAGTGCTGCATTCTGCAGCATCTGATCTGGGTCTGCACTGTTTGTCAATGTCTCAGTCAAGGTTTTACAGATAACCCTCTTTACGCTGCACTCTGACATCACAGCGACAATAATAGCGTGGCTATAAATAACCATTAACTGGTTTTGTACAAACAGGCAGTCAGATTTCATTGGTCAATGATAATCACCTTAAGGAAATTTTGGTGTATGTATACTATGGCTCAGTTGTAAACAATCGACCCAATAATGTTGCAGAGTTATCTCCCCTGAAGGAGTATTCATTCCCCTTGAGATAAATTAAGTTACCTATTTTTATGTTTTTCCAATATTTTCTGTAAAGACTGCAACTGCTTTTGCTGTTTATATTGTTCAGTTTCACTGCCATCAATCTGAAAATTAGCAAGAGTATATACAGAAACTGATTATATTAAATGACATCATATTTTGGCATACACAAAATCTCTGATGTAGCTTTTTGTATCATGTTTCTAACATACTCCAGAGGCTGATTTGCTCATATCAAATAAAAAATGTGTTCCTTATAAGACGGTCTTGGATATAAGATGGTTTGGACACCAAATGCGTCGTATCTAAACAAAAATGTACAGATTGCCGTATTCGCCCTAATTACCACATAACCTCTTTAAGCGCAAAGTCAAGCAATTCCATTGTATTCAGATTACAGCCAGTGTACTTTTTGTCTAGTTCTTGTGTATATGTTGTGGGTATCCATTTAAATTGCATCAACTTATCTATGCAATTCAAATGAGTACCCACAACATATGCTTTTATAAAGAAAATCCGAAAAAAAAATCGTATAAAGATCATCAAGTAAATCCTTTACTGATCTTTTTTTTTTTTAAAGTGTACCCTTAGTAGGTACGTAGATACATATTTTACTGCAAGTTTTCCCAGTAATTTTGAATAAACCTAAGCGTACAGTGCAGTAATAAGGTCAAATATGGTATACAGAAAATAAATGGTCATTTTTCTATATAATTTATACATTTCTGTCTGGATACAGTTGTTTAGCTAACACAGTTTTTACTTTGGATTCCAGTAATGTTGTTATAAAGAGGTTGTGATGTAGTAGTCAAACAAAAATAAATAAAAAGCATGCTTTATATAACACATCAACTTAATATAAACATTATGGATTATGTAATAGCAAAAGTATGCTGTGAAAGTAAACACTATCCCTGACAGATCTGATGGTTTACTGCAAAAAATTTTCTTGTGGGTTTGAATGAAGACACGGTAAATTTATCATACTAGTCTTCTCAGTTAATCCACTAACACTATTAAACACTGAATACATATTTTTGTTACATATCTGCTATGTGCTTCCCAAGCATACTCAATTAGCATCATTTGCAAAGATTATATTTAAAACATATAAGAGCTATGTCATGAGTAAAGGTGTTTTCATGGTCATATGCACAGTAATGATTGGCCAGGAACTTGAAGGGACTCTACTATATGTTGTTTTATTATATAGCTATAAATAGTTTCTAATTAAATACAAGGGAAAAAGCCCAAGTAGCAAGTATGCCAATATTCCATGATACCTGCATGCTATATTTGCGTGCTTCTCTATGTCCAATGCGGGGAGTTTCTGAACATGCAGTGAATTGCACTTTTGTCACGTGGCCAACTGGAATGCTCGCAGCCATCAAAACAAACAAACAGAATGGCCTAAATTAATATTCAATCATTTTTAAACCTGAATTGTGACTTTAACCTTTCATTCAATGATAATGAACTGAATCAGTATCTTTCCAGTGTTTACTGCAAATCTGCAACTATTTAAAAGTGCTGATTTCAAGTGCAAAAATGACATAGCAGTGATATTGCACAAGTGCAAAAATGACATCGCTTTTGTAATATCAATTTTGCACTGTAGTTAGAATTGCTTTCAGACAATGAATTTTCACAGAATTTTGTCTGTAAAGCATTTAACAAGCAAAACTATTTATTGCTAAATAATAAAAGGCTCATTGCACTGATATTGGTGAATATTGTCCCAAGTTGGGATATCGAAGGACGTGAGCTTGCTCGCGTCCTTCGATATCCCAACTCGGGACAATATTCACCAATATCAGTGCAATAAGCTTGTGTTCTTCAATATCCCAACTCGGGACAATATTCACCAATATCAATGCAATAAGCTCGTGTTCTTCGATATCCCAACTTGGGACAATAGTCACCAATACCAGTGCAATAACCCTATAATATTCTGCAGTACCCAATAAATTTGTGGGCAGATATCAAATACCCTGATTAGCCTATACATAGCCTTTAGCCTATACATATGCACAAGCTGATCTGAGCCTTTGCTGTCTGTATATGCACCAAAGACACCTTTCTGTATGACATGGCTCATATGCAAAAGCTTTTTAATTGAGACATGAAGGACCAAGTCCGACCAACATATGCTGAGTCCAAATCTTTTGCAAACCTAAGATTCTTACTGAAGTTTTTGACAGCAAACAAGCTAAGGATATATTTCACTGTTACAGTGACTCACTGTGACTACCAAACACATCTTTTAGGTATGAAGCAATAACTGTCACACAATCATAAAACGTGTGGCAGTATTATAGGCTGTACTTCTACTTGTGGGGTTCAATATTAAGTCAGATAAAATAAATTCTGGAAGACTGTTATAAAACACAGATACTTGGGGTCAGTAGAGCAAGGGTCAGTTGAGCAAAGGTCAGTAGAGCAGTGCAGGCCCCAAAAATGATCTTGTTTACAAGTTTTCTCCTGGTATATTTGCATTTTGGTACAACAGAATCACTGCTGATAATAAATAATCGTATTCTGTGACTTCTTAAAAGGTTTTAAAAAAAACTCATATTGCTCTCAAATGGTAATATATGGTAATATATGGACCATATATTACCATTTGAGAGCAATATGAGGTTTTTTTGGGGGCCTGCACTGCTCTACTGACCTTTGCTCAACTGACCCTTGCTCTACTGACCCCAAGTATCTGTGTTATAAAATTATTCCTAGCATACCAAAATACTTTGATACTTTATTTCTGTACTATGCTTGAACTAACAATTTGACAGAGCTCTAGATAAAGCCCTTTTTTTTTCAACTAAAAAGTATTGATATGTTTTCTTTTCTCCATTAAAATTTTTGCTGTGGGCACTCATAAGAAGCACCTAAATGACTCATATTGTATGTTTTTGTGGGGAAATAAGAAAAATATGTACCAGATATCCCCTCAAATCTAGAACTAGAATATGGAATTCTTAATTCTTTTAAAGATATTAAAGCTGATGATGTGAAAAAGTGAGACTTGAAAATTTTGCTGTATGACTTCTAGAAGCAGGATTTCATCTCATTCAGACAGTCTTAGCATGTACGGTAAATGTCCTAAAATTATGTTCATCAAATTACGTTTCTAACAAAATGGCATAGGCAAACAGTGCAGACCCAGATCAGACTGCTCCTTCAGGAGCAGTCTGATCAGGGTCTACACTGTTTGACATTCCACCAAGTATTCAAGTACTTTAAGAAGCAACTGCATAAAAAGTGAAATTTAGGCCCAAAAGTATAGAATAAAAGTTTTAGAAATTTTATGACATTTACTGTATGCAAAATAAGAGAGCCATATGAAAATGTATGTTTGGGGCATACGTGGACAACAAAGGCCCAGATCAGCTTTTGTTTCCACAGATTCTCATCATGGCCTTCACTGTCTGATTACAGAATAATGGGAAGTTGTAAAATGTATCTTTGCATAGGAAAGGCACTGATCAGACTATGCAGCTTTGATGGCTGATCAGGAACTCTACTGCTCAAATACCCCAAAAACAAAGTTTCTCAAAGCATGGCTAAAATGTATACAGTTTCCTGTAACACAGTGTTTAACCATTTTTATCCAAAGCATTCTGACAGCAGGCCTGAGCAGACAGTGAACATCCAGATCATATGCAATAGAATGCAATGTCTTATCAGGGTCTACACTCTTTGCCACTAGACACATCAACAGGTAGTATAATGGACTTGCTAAAATTATAGGTCAAGCATGTATGTAGTATAACCTTTATCACTCTCTGGGTAGATTAAACAGACAATAAATTAATATTTACATTTTTTTAACAAGAAAATAGACTCAGACATGTCATGCAAACTGTCTCCTGAAGATTGCATGAAATGTCAAAGTCTATTTTCTGAGAAATATGAAAATATTTCAAAATATCGTCTGCTGAAATTTTTACCCATCATAGCTAAGGGCTAGACCTAAAGAAACCAAGAGAGCCATACCTCAGCAAAGTACATATCAACAAGTTGTGCCTGTGCCAGAAGTGACATGGTTGTGTCAAACTGACAGGGGCCATTGACCTTGGGGCCCACCTGCCCAACACTGACTGGGGTTTTATCTGTCTCTTCAAGAACTGTCATCATTCTGCAAAAAATAACATATGAGCCAGGGCATGACAAAATCTACAATAAGACTGGTGTGACCATCAAAGACTCAGATCATTTGCACAGTCTGATCAGAGTCTTCACATGTGCCTTCTACAGCCTCCTGGCTATCCAAAGAGGGATAAACGAGAACCCTTGCCATACTGGGTGAATGCACAAGCTGGTCGGGTCTTTGCAGGTCATACAAGTCTTATTGTAGGTTTTGTCGTGCACTGGCTTACATAAAATTAAGGGGAATGGATACATTTGCCAGGGAGACAACCCTATCAAATTATTTTTTCCTTCACTTCTGAAAGTAAAGTAAAATGTAGTGTGACAATTTCAAAATTTGATTGTCAGTTCTGCCTCTGACAACAAGAACTAAAAAAAAAAAAAAAAAAAAGTATAAGAAACAGTACATCCTCTCTATATATAAAACTTGCCATGCCCTGCAGTTGCAGATATATCGTGTTGCTAGAGTTACTCCGTCTGCTGCCTTCAAGCACAAATATCAGTGAAACGGATACCAGGGCATCATTTGGCATACACATCGTCAAAACCCGTAATAATTATCAATTTGATCATGTAAATACTTGATTTCAATCTAATTACGAATAATTAATAAGTATTAACCTACTAGAATAGCTAAAACATATGTTGCATGTCATTGCAAGCTCAAATACAACCTGACTTACCCATTTTTCGATCAGAATGCAAAGAAATATAACACAATAAACTCGCCCAATCGAAATGGTAAATGCTCAGATATGATTGGTTTATGGGATTGCTGACATCAGCAGTAGTATATAAGCATTTCGCATAACGCTGAAGCATTAGTCAGTGCCTTGCCATCAGAGAGACAACATCATAGCTACTGTACCATGCCCTGTTGGGATCGGAAGGTAGCTACTTGACTGCATAAGCGCTGAACAGTTGACTTAGACTGCTGGGAAATAAGGTGATCTCTCCATGCTCGCAAGAGATCAGAAAGTGCCGTGCTTCCCGAGTCCTAGTCACTGTAGCTTGCCAAGAGAAACATGTAAGAGGTTGATTGCAGTATTGAGTTAAAGAGGAAGTCAGTGTCTTGCCGTCAGAGAGACAACATCATAGCTACTGTACCATGCCCTGTTGGGATCGGAAGGTAGCTACTTGACTGCATAAGCGCTGAACAGCTGACTTAGACTGCTGGGAAATAAGGTGATCTCTCCATGCTCGCAAGAGATCGGAAAGTGCCGTGCTTCCCGAGTCCTAGTCACTGTAGCTTACCAAGAGAAACATGTAAGAGGTAGATTGCAGTATTGAGTTAAAGAGGGAGTCAGTGTCTTGCCGTCAGAGAGACAACATCGTAGCTACTGTACCATGCCCTGTTGGGATCGGAAGGTAGCTACTTGACTGCATAAGCGCTGAACAGCTGACTTAAACTGCTGGGAAATAAGGTGATCTCTCCATGCTCGCAAGAGATCGGAAAGTGCCGTGCTTCCCGAGTCCTAGTCACTGTAGCTTGCCAAGAGAAACGTATGAGGTAGTTTGCAGTATTGAGTTGAAGGTATACTTCATAAGGAGTTTTATAATAGCTAGTGGTCTGAGAGACGTACGGAGTCTAAGTAGGGAGTTATAGGTATATTACCTAAAGAGTTCTATAATTGCTAGTAGTGTAGGCGAGGTACTGAGTCTCAGAGGTACTTAGTAGAAGTGAAGGAAGATTAATTCTAGCTGGGTTAGATTAGATTCAATATAGAGCTGACTAAGAGAGACTGACTCATCTGTATGTTTAGTGTGTTATAATTTTCTTTGAGCTAAGTAAGCTATTGTACTTGATTTCAATAATTCCAGTTTGATCATTTTAACTAAATCATTTAGAAATCATATTATTAATTAAAATTTATAATTATTGCTTGTTGGATGTATACTAATACAAATCATTGGCTGCAAAGCCCTGCGAAAAATTCATATATATATTACTGTGTCCAGGAGACACCATTATTAAGAAGCTAAGCTTCCAACCACTCGGAAAAGTTCGTTACATTTGGTGGCAGCGGTGGGATCTAATCGACAAAACCTCCATTGCCGAGACCCACCTCACTTAATCATGGATAGAAATTATTGTGAACCGGAGCTAGAATTGTTGAGGCAAGAGATAGAGCAATTGCAGGATGAAAATAGATTTTTAAGAGAGATGAGAGTTCGCGAAAAAACAGAGATGCAGACTGAAATAAGGGGATTACAACGTCGTGTTGATAGTCTTCACATTCCCATGGTGCCACAGTCGATAGGATTCAATCCTATAAAGAAGGAAGAAGGCGAAGTAGAAACACCTTGTAAAACCCCAGGCAGAAGTGTAGAAAGAACAAAGAATGAACACGAATTCCATTGGTTCGATAGTCAGCCAGTGCCAAATCAGCCAGAGCATAACTCTTCAACGAAGCTATCTTTGAAGGTTAAGGCAGCAACTTATGATGGTTCGACCTCATGGCTGGATTATAAGGCTCATTTTGCGACATGTGCAGAAATTAATAAATGGTCATATCTTGAGAAAGGTTTGTATCTGACTGTGTCATTAAGAGGACAAGCACAGGAAGTGATGGGAAACTTGTGTACAAATTCAAAAGACTATGGTGCACTGGTTAAGGCTCTGGAAGAGCGTTTCTCCCCTCCAAATCAGGCAGATCAGTTATCAATTAAATAATTATTGTCTGAACAACTGTATGAATTGTGTTCTGTTTGTTTTCTGTAAGAATTTAATCGAGGACGATCAAAGTCGGAGGCGTGGGTAATGTGACAATTTCAAAATTTGATTGTCAGTTCTGCCTCTGACGACAAGAACTAAAAACAAAAAAAAAAGTATAAGAAACAGTACATCCTCTCTATATATAAAACTTGCCATGCCCTGCAGTTGCAGATATATCGTGTTGCTAGAGTTACTCCGTCTGCTGCCTTCAAGCACAAATATCAGTGAAACGGATACCAGGGCGTCATTTGGCATACACATCTTCAAAACCCGTAATAATTATCAATTTGATCATGTAAATACTTGATTTCAATCTAATTACGAATAATTAATAAGTATTAACCTACTAGAATAGCTAAAACATATGTTGCATGTCATTGCAAGCTCAAATACAACCTGACTTACCCATTTTTCGATCAGAATGCAAAGAAATATAACACAATAAACTCGCCCAATCGAAATGGTAAATGCTCAGATATGATTGGTTCGTGGGATTGCTGACGTCAGCAGTAGTATATAAGCATTTCGCATAACGCTGAAGGATTAGTCAGTGTCTTGCCGTCAGAGAGACAACATCGTAGCTACTGTACCATGCCCTGTTGGGATCGGAAGATAGCTACTTGACTGCATAAGCGCTGAACAGCTGACTTAAACTGCTGGGAAATAAGGTGATCTCTCCATGCTCGCAAGAGATCGGAAAGTGCCTTGCTTCCCGAGTCCTAGTCACTGTAGCTTGCCAAGAGAAACGTATGAGGTAGTTTGCAGTATTGAGTTGAAGATATACTTCATAAGGAGTTTTATAATAGCTAGTGGTCTGAGAGATGTACGGAGTCTAAGTAGGGAGTTATAGGTATATTACCTAAAGAGTTCTATAATTGCTAGTAGTGTAGGCGAGGTACTGAGTCTCAGAGGTACTTAGTAGAAGTGAAGGAAGATTAATTCTAGCTGGGTTAGATTAGATTCAATATAGAGCTGACTAAGAGAGACTGACTCATCTGTATGTTTAGTGTGTTATAATTTTCTTTGAGCTAAGTAAGCTATTGTACTTGATTTCAATAATTCCAGTTTGATCATTTTAACTAAATCATTTAGAAATCATATTATTAATTAAAATTTATAATTATTGCTTGTTGGACGTATACTAATACAAATCATTGGCTGCAAAGCCCTGCGAAAAATTCATATACATGTATATATTACTGTGTCCAGGAGACACCACTATTAAGAAGCTAAGCTTCCAACCGCTCGGAAAAGTTCGTTACAGCAGTAAACAGGTAGTGAAATGGACATTCATAGTTCGGGACAAGAATGGTAAGAAGATAAGGTTTCCAAATATTTAACCCTTGTCCTGATGAATAAATTAAGAGGCCACACCCATTTCTAATTTTCAGCCAATCAGATTACTTGATCCAGATTGTTAATATAAATTCATATACTTCAAGGCAAACAGTGCAGATCCAGATCAGTTGGCTTCTTCAGAAGCCAACTGATCTAGATCTACACTGTTTGCAAAGGAAGGGTATATCCTGGTTCAGCAGGACAATGGTTAAGGAAAACTCAGTTATGCAGACTTCAATGAAATTTCAGTGCTTAAGTTTAACCTTTACCATTCTCTGGACAAAGTGGAGATATATTTCCCAAAACAAGACTAGACATTTTATGCCAAATGTTTCCTAGTGAGGCAATTGGCATGAAATGTCAAATCCTGTGTTCTGGGAAAAATAAAAAAAAAATATTTCCATATGTTGTCTGTTGAAAGTTTTATCCAGCATGCTACATGTTAAAAACTCAGAAGCATTTACAAAAACTCCTCAAGGAAGTTCTTTGCTACTCACATTTGCCATGAAAATTCTATTTTCATGATGCTCAAATATTTCACTGAAATCATAGCTTCATATAAGGTGATAAAGTGTTTTTGTTTTGTTTTTTGTTTATCTATTTGTATTTTCCACCAAAATGTAGATATATTTTCTTAATTCTCCACCAAAATCTATGTTGTGGGTACTCATTAGAAGGACCTCACTGAGGCACTTCTAAAGAGTACCCAAAACATATATTTTTGTGGAGAAATAAGAAAATTATTTATCTGAATATCCCTCTTAACTAGATTCCAACTGAAACATTAAAGAAATTACCTTTCTGATATATTCTTTCTGGTATTTTTATCTAAGTCAAACAAATCTGCTTGAGTGAGAAATCGCACCTGAAAAATGAGTGAAAAGAAAAATATAATATAACTGTCAGATTACATTAAGTTTTCATGGGAGGAATTTAGGTTAGTGTGCAGTAAGAAATGGTGCTGTATAGAGTTGTGTAAAGTACCCAAGTGGTCCAAATCTGAGATTTGTTGTGATACAAGCAGCTGTGCAAGTTATCCAAGTCTGATATTTGTAGTGATACAAGCAACTGTGTAAATTACCCAAGTCTGAGATTTGTAGTGGTACAAGCAGCTGTGCAAGTTACCCAAGTCTGATATTTGTAGTGATACAAGCAACTGTGTAAATTACCCAAGTCTGAGATTTGTAGTGGTACAAGCAGCTGTGCAAGTTACCCAAGTCTGATATTTGTAGTGATACAAAAAAAGGTAAGAGAAAAGTCCAGGGAGTGCCACAATCACAAACCGCAGCCCTTCCCAGACCCAAAGAGGAAGAGGAAACTGACAAATCTAAACAAGTACAAATCGAACAAACGTACGAAAAGCACTAAGATTAGCCCTCTCTTCCCCAAGCGAAGTTATCGCAATACTAAAAGGACTGAAAAACACAAGAACAAAATGACACATGGAAAGACATACAACAAATCGCCTCGTAGAATAAACCACAAAGCAACAAAGAGTAAGACTAACACCGGGACCACCGCCTTAGAACGGTCAGTAGGGTACAAGCAACTGTGTAAATTACACTGTGTAAATTACCCAAGTCTGAGATTTGTAGTGGTACAAGCAGCTGTGCAAGTTACCCAAGTCTGATATTTGTAGTGATACAAACAACTGTGTAAATTACCCAAGTCTGAGATTGTAGTGGTACAAGCAGTTGTGCAAACTATCCAATTCTGAGATTTGTTGTGATACAGGCACTTGTGCAAGTTATCCAAGTCTGAGTCTGAGATTTGTAGTGATATAAACAGCTGTTTAAGTTATCCAAGTCTGAAATTTGTAGTGATACAAACAGCTGTACAAGTTATCCAGGTCTGAGATTTGTAGTGATACAAGCAGCTGTGCTAGTACCCAAGACCTGTATTTGTAGTGATACAAGCAACAGTGTAAATTACCCAAGTCTGAGATTTGTAGTGGTACAAGCAGTTGTGCAAACTATCCAATTCTGGTATTTGTAGTGATACAGGCACTTGTGCAAGTTATCCAAGTCTGAGTCTGAGATTTGTAGTGATATAAACAGCTGTTTAAGTTATCCAAGTCTGAGATTTGAAGTGATACAAACAGCTGTATAAGTTATCCAAGTCTGAGATTTATAGTGATACATGCAGCTGTGCTAGTTACCCAAGTCTGAGATTTGTAGTGATAAAAGCAGCTGTGTAAGTTACCCATCTGAGATTTCTGGTGACAGAAGCACCTGTGGAAGTTATCAGATTTGTAGTGATACAAGCAGCTGTGAAAATTACCCGTCTGAGATTTGCAGTGGTACAAGCAGCTGGGCAAGTTGTCTAAGCCAGTTTTGTGGTGATACAAGCAGCTGTCTAAGTTATCCGTCTAACATATGAAGTGATACAAGCAGCTGTGCAAGTTATCCAAGACTGAGATTTGTAGTGATACGAGCAGCTGTGCAACTTGTCCAAGTCCGAGATTTGTAGTGATACATGCAACTGTACAAGTTGTCCAAGTCTAAGATTTGTTGTGATACATGCAGCTGAGCAAGTATCCAAGTTCGAGAGTCATATTGCTGGTCTGATATAAAGGATCTAGAAAGCATATGCTGGTAAACCATATTACAGTTGCTTAACACTTAGCACTCTATGTAAAAGTTTCAGCAGACAGCATTTTGAAATACTTTTTTTTTCCATATAAGAGACTTTGACATTTCATGCAAATTGTCTCCTTAGGCTATTTTACAGGAAAAATGAGAAAAATATCACCAATTTGTCATCTGCTGAATTTGCCCAGAGAGTGGGAAGGTTAATAGTACAAGCATAACTCTTAGATATTGAAGGTAACAATCTTCGAGATAATTCAGGATCCTTTTTACAACATTTAAAATCACAAAAACTGCCCTTATGAATGGGCTATAATGAACACATACAACACAGATTTTGATTCAAAAGTAGCAACAAGAGCTCTGCCAAGCGGGGCATTATACCCCCGTGGCAAGTAATAAGATGTACCACATAAACTGACTCCTGCATAATTCAATGCTCTGGATATAAACTGTAAGTGGAATTACAAAAATTTTTTTTTTTTAAATTTCATTGGGGCATATCTTTGCTGATATTTAGTTAACTGTAACCTAAGGGTCCAAGATGGCCCAGAAATTAAGGGAGAAGTGATTTCTCCCTCCTGGGAAAATAAGGAGAAGTTTGCTGCTTCTAGGGAGAAGTGCTTTCTGACGGAGGACACACCACAGAAGCATGGCTATATTATAAGCTCATATGAGCTGATTTGTTTTTTCTATACTTCAATATCGGACCAAACAATAACAAAACAAAAATAAACAACCAAAAAAAAAAAAAAAAATGCTGCAAGAATTTTTTTTGTAAACCTTTAACTTGTTTAATACTGATTTTATTTTTGTTCTTCAAGGGAGCCAAATCAGAAGACTATTAAAAAAAAAAAAAAAATTCAAAAAGAATTATGTATTTATAAAGATTTAATAATGACAACCTTTCCTTGCAAGTCTAATAAAGAAGATCATAGATGTTAAAAAAAAAAAAAAAAAAAAAAAAAAAAAAATCAATATCTTGCCCATATGACCAAAACTTTAGTTATTTGCAAAAAATATACCTATTATAAATTAAAATTTGCACACTATTACCTCTAAACAACATGCTGCGAAAAGTTTACAAAAACTTTCAAAGGGGCATAAATCTGCAAATATTTGGTGCACTGTAACCTCGAAATAATATGTGCTGCTCCACATCATCGTGTAACTATTTATGAAGTTTCAGCTTGATCGGATGTAAACTGTAGGAGGATTTAGCGGAAAACAAAACAATTAATAGAAATTTTCAAAGGGGTTTAACTCTGCTAATATTCGGTGGACTGTAACCTTGAAACAATATGCGCTGATCCACATCATGGTCTAACTACAAATCAAGTTTCAGCTTGACAGGAGGATTTAGCCGGAAACGAAAAGTTTACTGAAATTTTCAAAGGGGCGTAACTCTGCTAGTATTTGGTGGACTGTAACCTCGAAACAATATGCGCTGCTCCACATCATGGTCTAACTGCACATGAAGTTTCAGCTTGATTGGATGTAAACTGTAGGAGGATTTAGCCAGAAATAAAAATTTAATAGAAATTTTCAAAGGGGTATAACTCTGCTAATATTTGGTGGACTGTAACCTTAATATGCACTGCTCCACATCATGGTCTAACTACAAATCAAGTTTCAGGTTGATCGGATGTAAACTGTAGGAGGAGTTAGCCGGAAACAAAAAGTCTACTGAAATTTTCAAAGGGGCATAACTCTGCTAATATTTGGTGGACTGTAACCTCGAAATAATATGCGCTGCTCCACATCATGGTCTAACTATATATGAAGTTTCAGCTTGATCGGATGTAAACTGTAGGAGTTAACCGGAAATGAAAAGTTTACAGAAATATTTTAAGGGACATAACTCTGCAAACATTTGTTGGACTGTAACCTGGAAACAATATGCGCTGTGCCACATCATGGTCTAACTATATACCAAGTTTCAGCTTGATCGGATGTAAACTGTAGGAGGAGTTAGCCAGAAACGAAAAGTCTACTGAAATTTTCAAAGGGGCGTAACTCTGCTAATATTTGGTGGACTGTAACCTCAAAACAACATGGGCTGCTCCACATCATGGTCTAACTATATATGAAGTTTCAGCTTGATCGGATGTGAAATGTAGGAGGATTTAACTGGAAATGAAAAGTTTATAGAAATTTTCAAAGGGGCATAACTCTGCAAACATTTGGTGGACTGTAACCTCGAAACAATATGCGCTGCGCCTGATCATGGTCTAACTATATACCAAGTTTCAGCTTGATCAGATGAAAACTGTAGGAGGAGTTAGCTAGAAACGAAAAAGTTTACGGATGGACGGACGCCATACCTCGTAACATAATACGTCCCGTTTTTCAAACGGGCATATAAAAATTATCCTTTGGCAACATCTTTTCTATGGGCCACATCAAGCAAATAAGTGCCTTTGAACATGTACAAAAATGTGCAGATTCAGATCATCTATGCATGCACAAAGTAGCATTTGGGCATCTGCTCTCCATTTTTATATTCTGTAGTATCCAATAATTCTGTTAGCAGAAGTGAAGGCCTTGATCAGACTGCATGAATATGCAGGTTGATCTGAGCTTTCACTGTCCGCATATGCCCAAATACAAATTTTCATATGGAAGGGGCCCTTATGAAGCTTTCCATCAAAAATATTGGTGCCTTTATAACTATTTTTGTCAAGTGCTCATATGTTCATCTATCACAAGTTTCTTTCAAAAGTATAAAGGTAAAGCAAAATAAAACACAAGACAAAATGTGGTGTATAAATATCCATGTATAATCCAGTCATTGCATATTTGCAAATTTACAGAATAAACCTCAAGAAAAACATCTAAAATTTCATGGTTTATTGTAACTGATTGAAATTTCCTTGAAACTAAAAGAAGAAAATAAAAAATTATGAAAAAAGAAAAACATGCAACAAGGTATGTGATAGGGGTGAGGGTGAAGACAGTGGTGAGTTACATGGAATTATCCAATATATACTGTCCCAAACACAATGTTTACAATTTCAAAATTTCACTGGAATCAGCAAATATTACTGAAAAATAAACCTCTTGCAAATAAAATGATTTAAAGTGTGCAAAGCAGAAGCAATTTTAGTTTTGAGTTTTACGGCCCAGTCGGCACTATTAAGGTCACTTTTCCCGTGCAGGCTTAGTCCTCTAAGAGGTTAACCAGTACCTGTGCATATTCTTTCATCTGAAACTGACAACTACCCTTCTTCAATCAGCAACAGGGAAAGAATCACCATAGAAAATGTTTCATGATCAATCTCCACCAAAAAAAAATGTTGCCAGACCCGGCTGGGATCAAACCCACAACCTTCTGATCACCATTAGGACGTGCATCAAACTGAGTCACAGAGGCCACCTATTTAAGTTCGAAACACATACCCTTTAGTAATTACTACAGACTATTCAATCATAAAATGTTGATATCTGTTACTTCAAAAATACTTGTTTGACAATCTAATAACAAACAATGCATCCTAATAACACAAGCCATATTAAAAGTTTGAATCTAAGTCTAAATGGTCTGCTCTGGTATATCTGTATAAAGATTTATGGTAAAACTGGATAAGATCTTAAATAGCACCACAACCTCTTTATAACACTATTGCTGCAATCCAAAGCAAAAACCATGTTAGCTAAACAACCATGTTGTATCTGAACAAACCTGTATCAATTATACAGAAAAATGACCATTTTTGGTCATTTTTCTATATAATTTATATATTTTTATTCAGATACAACAATGCTTGGGTCCACCTTTAAACCATCTTATATCCAAAACCGTATTGTCATGAACTGTCTTATAACAAGATTCCACTGTTATATGAACCCAGTGATTGAAAAAAAATTTATCATTCTATGGCAACCGGTTCAATATTTATCAAGGGTCATGGTCATGGCTATTCTATACTCAGTACTCTAGCTAAAGCTTTTTTCTGGCCACCAAAGACCATTAATATTTTTCTCACTTTTCCGAGTAAACAAATGTTGTGGATATTCATTATAACTGCCTTGTTGAGGTAATCAGTGAGTACCACAACATATGCTTTTGTAGAGAAGAAAGAAAAATATATCCCCTGACACCCCTCCTACCTAACTCTATGTATTACAGCTCCAGATAAAGATTTTTTTAACCAAAAAGTACTGATATTTTTCTTCTTACATCTCCACAAAAACATATATTGTTTTCTTATTTAGAATGTAAGGATCATTTTGGTAACAAGATTATTTTAATTTGCCAAAACTTTTTGTTTTTGCCTGTGCCTCACATGTTTTAGCACTGAAGGTTGACGCCATGACGTTCATGTTTTTTTTTGTTTTGTGACAATAGTTATGACATCAGAAGCAAGCAATGTCATGTAAACAATAACATAAAAAGAAAATTTACTCTTTTTCAGTGAATACCATAAAAATTTTCATCTCGTATAATGAAAACATTCAAATTTTCACTCATGCTTCGCACTTATGAAAATACTGATGTTTTCATTGCACTTGATGAAAATATTTATGGTATTCACAGCAAAAGAGTAAATAGCCTCTATTTATCTATGAAAATGTATCTTATGGTTACTGAGGCACTTCCAATGAGTAACCACAACATATGTTTTTGAGAAGAAATGAGAAAAAGTATTATCAGGATATCCCCATTATCTACAGCTATAGAACTGGCACGGTTGATGAAAAAGGTGGGGTGTACACCAATGTGTTACTGAGACAATGTGTTAGATGGAGATCAAAATATGCAAAAGATCAAGTAACTAGACAAAGTGCCCAGTGGGGCACGTATACCCCCGAAGAGCGCTACCGCCAGTTTTTAACGAGCACAAAATATGTAGCTTTGACTCTGGAGATGGTAGGATGGATGAATTCCATGCTGATAGCTATATCCCCTAAACCTCTCTGTAGGAGGATAATAAAATTCAACAAAAGGTCTTGATGGTATAGCTATATAAACTTAGATGCAATTTTTTTTTACTTTTATATGAAATTTCTAAGTCTGTGACCTTGACCTGAAGGTCATACCCTATATCTACCAACATGTCAAATATAAATGAAATTCCTCAAAGGTTCTTGATGGTATAGCTATATAAACTTAAACACAAAAAACTTTGACTTTTTTATGAAAATTCTAAGTCTATGACCTTGACCCCAAGGTCACCCCTGGGGTGGGGATGGTGCTAATAAAAACTTTAGACCTATATCTACCATCATGCCAAATATGAATGAATTCCATCAAAAGGTCTTCAAAATATGAACAAAGTATGAACAAATAATGTTTCAAAGGACGGACGGACAGACAAAAAGATTTCTTTCTGATAGCTATATCCGCTCAACCTTTCAGTTAAGGGATAATGAAATTTAATAAAAGATCTTGATGATATGGCTATATAAACTTAAACGCAAAAATTTTTACTTTTATATGAAAATTCTAAGTTCGTGACCTTGAACTCGGTCACACCCGGGGTGGGGATCATGCGGAGTAAGACGCTAGGCCGATATCTACCAACATGTAAAATATAAATGAAATTCCTCAAGGTCTTGATGATACAGCTATATAAACTTAAACACAAAAAACTTTGACTTTTTTTATGAAAATTCTAAGTCTGTGACCTTGACCCTAAGGTCACCCCCAGGGAGGGGATGGTGCTGATAAAAACCTAAGACCTATATATACCATCATGCCAAATATGAATGAAAACCATCAAAGGGTCTTCAAAATATGAGTTCTTATAACATTTAACGCAAAAACTTTGACCCTAAGACAAAAAAAAAAGTATGAACGAATAATACTTCAACGGACTGACGGACAGACAAACAGATTCCTTGCTGATAGCTATATCAGCTCAACCTTTCAGTTAGGGGATAATGAAATTTAATAAAAGGTCTTGATGATATGGCAATATAAACTTAAACGCAAATATTTTTACTTTTATATGAAAATTCTAAGTTCGTGACCTTGACCTCGGTCACATCCAGGGTGGGGATCATGCGGAGTAAGATGCTAGGCCGACATCTACCAACATGTCAAATATAAATGAAATTCCTGAAGGGTCTTGATGATATAGCTATATAAACTTAAACACAAAAAACTTCGACTTTTTTTACTAAAATTCTAAGTCCGTGACCTTGTTCCCAAGGTCACCCCCGGGGTGGGAATGGTGCTGATAAAAACTTTAGACCTATATCTACCAACATGCCATATATGAATGAAATCCATCAAAGGGTCTTCAAAATATGAGGTCTTATAAACTTTAACACAAAAACTTTGACCCTGTGACTTTTTTACAAAAATTCAAAGTCCGTGACCTTGTTCCCAAGGTCACCCCGGGGTGGGGATGGTGCTGATAAAAACTTTAGACCTATATCTACCATCATGCCATATATGAACAAAATCCATCAAAGGGTCTTCAAAATATGAGGTCTTATAAACTTTAACGCAAAAACTTTGACCCTGTGACGGAAAGACGAACGAACGAACGTACAAACGAACGAACGAACGAACGTACGTACGAACTAACGAACGGACAAACAGAAAAGCGAAAACTATATACCCCCACATACTTCGTATGTCGGGGGTATAATAACAGAGAGAGAGATACACAAAAAAGCAAAAACAAGTTTTACCACAACAATAAATAAATAAATAAATAAATAAATAAATAAATAAATAAATAAATAAAGACCAAATTATCATCAAGCCAACAAAACTCTGGTAGCCCTTCTTCAGATTTTCTTTTTTTCTTTTTTTACTTCAGCCATAGGCAGTTCCAAGAAATCAGGGCCCAGTTGTTCAAAGCGTCGTTAGCTTAACGAGCTCATTAAGGGTCATTTCGTTAACTGTTTTAGCGGATTCAATATACAATATTCTGATATTTTTTGCTGAAAAAATGTGAGTAGCTTTTGCTCTGCAAAAGCTACTCACATTTATTCAGCAAAAAATTTCAGCATATTTGCGTATCACTCAATTAAAATTTTAACGAATCGTTAACTAACGACATCGTTAGCTTTGAACAACTGGGCCCAGATCTTTTGGATATTAGGTGGCATCATAGTCCTGATTTATATCAATATTTAAAGTTTAAAAATGTTCAAAATTTATCTTTTTAGAAACAATTCAGAGTAAGGATAATAACAAAAAATTATTTGGGAGAGTCTAAAAAAGCTGTACTGAAAAGCAATGCACCACAAAGCCATAAATCAAACGTCACATAATATTGCATAAATTTACATGGATTCACAATTACACCAAATGGCAGACCAATATTCATTATTAATTAACTACCTTAATATATAATCTATATTGCAAAATCAGCCCACATCATACAACTGACAAATTCAGCCAATTCATAAAAACTGGGAAGTACGAGTCGTATTGGCTGACTTTTTCTGTATTGGCTTAGTGTTTTTCTGTTTTTAGTGTTTTTCTGTATTGGCTGACTTTTTCCTGTACTGGTTGAGTTACTCCATATTGGCAGAGTTTGTTATCAGGATGAATGGTATGCAGTTTCATCCTGTTTTACATCATTTTCAACAAATTCCAGTCATATTAAGAAGATGGAAGGCATGACATGGACTTGGCCATTCAGCTACTATGAAAAATTTTCTTTATTGAGATAATCATCACTAAGCAATATGTTTTAAGAGTTAATTTATAAAATTGTCATTAATCAAGTAACTTCATATTGGCTGAGTTACAGGTCCTTGGTTGGCTGTATTGGCCCAATGCTGAGGGTCAATACAGCTGGCCTTGGACCTGTAACTCGACCAATACGAAATTACTTGATTAATAACATTATAGTAAAAGCTTAGAAAGCCATGTAAAGCAAAGCTGAACATATCATTATCAACTCTGTATTACCACAGAAGATTCGTGCATCTAGTAAACAAATATTTATCTGATCTTAACAAAAATATTATCACATTTACTCTAAATATACAAAAACCTTTTTATAACACTATTGTTTGGATCCAAAGCAAAAACTATGTAAGCTAAACAAATATGTTGTGTCAAAACAAAAAAATAAACATTATATAAAAAATGACCATTATGTATGGTCCTCTTTCTATATAATCTATACAGTTTTGTTTGGCTACAACACTTTTGGGTCCACCTTTAAACTGTTTTATATCTGAAACCATCTTTAAACCGTCTTATACAGTCAACCCTCTTTATACCGACACTCGATACAACGACAAAATTTGTTAAATTGATAATCTGAATGTCACTAAACCTTCGCTCAAGAAGTGACAGTTAATGAGAAATTATGCAAGAACATTGCATTAGAATTTCAAGCAACATATGTTTTGGATATTTGTTAGAATTGCCTCACTGAGGCAATTCTAACAAATATCCAAAACATATGTTCTATGAGAAAATAAGAATAAAAATAGGTCTATCTAACATATCATGGTGTCCATTAAGGATTCTTTACAAAAGCAAATTCATTATAATGGCAAAATCTTTGGGAACAATGCTGTCGTTGTAACGAGGGTTCACTGTATCTGAAATCAGCTTATAAAGAGGTTCAAGTATACTGAGACAGACAGGCTTGAGCAAACAGTTTAGACCAAAGCCAGGTGCCACAGAATGTCGCATCTGATCAGGATCTACAATGTTTGCCACTCATCCAACTGTGCTCAGACACATCAAAAGATACTAAACTAGACTTGTTCAAATTTTAGGACAAGTAGGGTAAGGTGTTAAAGTGTCCCAATATGCCAATTTTACTGTGACACCTAGAATTACCCAGTGAACAGTAATTGAGGTCCTTACCATACTGCAAACTAGCTGAAATCCTCCTTTATGACACAAAGCATTTATATACACTTAACCCTTTAAGCATCAACCACAAAAACAGTAGAGGACACTCTGAGTCCTTTTTATTTACCTTTTTTTTTTCAGTGAAAAAACAAGGCTTCATATTTCATGTCAACAGTCTGCCTAACAGACAATTCACATCAGAACAAGAATTCCGCCGAAGTCTATGTCATACCACGCAAAGTAACAAAGTCAGTAAACCGTGAAATATAGGTCCAGGTAAAATATGGATACTGCTGTCTGAGTTGTCATCCCTAAGTGCAAGCTTATACCAAGTATCATCACTAGCCTTTATAGTTCTTGGGTAATGAACTTGAACATTACAGTCGAAGTTAGGGTTGACACAAATGTTGATGGATTGATGGATGAACAGACAAATGGATGGACAGAGGAACAGACGGAAAACCAGATCCTTATATAAGGCCATGCTAAAAGCATGTGCGACAAAAATAAAATAAAAAATTGAGAATGTTGTCTGCTATAATTTTGCACATTAAAAGGTTAACAATAGAAAAAAAAATAAAATAAAAAGGAAAGAAAGAAATGGTGCTTTGAATAATAGATTTGTAATTTACAAAACAGTACAAATATCATACATGTATATACTAGTCTAATGACATATTATATTCAGGAATACTAACACATTTTAAGTCAAATGAAATTATTACAGGGCTTACTAGACATGTGAAACTTATATGTTTGTATGATAAAAATTTAAACCATGCATATATGGCAGACAAAGTCTGAAAGTTCAAAACTGAAATTGACCATTTAATTTTGACACACACTCTTCTAAATTATTTCTTCATAGGGAAAAACCACAATAGTCTATGAATTAAAAATCAAAATAGTCTATGCATTAAAAATCACTCGAGTGATTTTCTAATTTGTAGTCATTTAATTTTAAAATGCAGCATTTATTTTTGAGATTTACTCACAGGTCCAGATATGGGGAGTATTCTTAAGTACTTGTTTTGTTACTTCAACAGCAAAGAAATTCCAATGAACAGCAATATGTTTTGTTGCAAAATGAACAAAAAATATCTTCACACTTCCAGATAAGAAGGTAGCCAAGTTTCCATACAATCCATGCAAGAACAATTAATAGCAGGGTCCATATTCACACAACAGCAAAGCATCATAGTAATAGTAATAACACAACATCCCCTTTATAACACGATAGCTGGGATCCAAAGTGAAAACCGTGTTAGTCAAACAACCATGTTGTATCCAAACAAAAATGTCTATATTATATAGAAAAATGACATAAATGGTCATTTTTCTATATAATCTATACATTTTTTGGGGGGATCCACTTTTAAATGTCTTATATCCAAATCATTTTATAAAGAGGTTCTAGTGTAATATGATGCAGGAAAATAAATAATAAAATAAACAAAATTTATAAGGAATCATATTGGTAAGAAGTGAAATGGTGTCTTGAAAATTGTTTAAACTAAGCACTAGAAAAAAGAAAATACTGTTTCCTAAAGAAGGTATCATGCAATACATAGCACCAAGGGAACTACAACATTACAATTACCTGTCTCCAACTCTGACGTTTTATATTCTAAAATTCAAGTGTCACATTATATTAACAAGTCTATGTGATGCACACCCCATGTCATGTAGTGAAAATAGGGGTAGGTTGGGAGTCTACAATATCAGGCAGTATTTCACAATTTGGACTTTTTCTTTTTTTTTTAAATCTAATTTAAGTTTGTTTGTGATTTTGATCTGTGTTTTGCATTCCACAAATCCAACAAAAGTACAACATTGAAAATGCCATTCAAAAATAGTGTGGGTATTTTCTGACTATTGACAGGAAAGTTTGAAAAAACAGAGGTAAATTCAAAAACATTTTTCTTTTGTTTATAAATGGTAAATTTATTATTGAGAACCACATACTTTCTGCACAAGAAGCTGAAAGGCATGTCCACCAAAATGGTGAATTAGACTTTTAATGGTTTCCAATATACAAAGTCATTTAAACACTTTAACCAGTGTCTAGTGGGTAAGTTACGAATAATCATCTCCCTTGAAAAACAAACCTCCCCGTTCTCAGTTGTGAAAGAAGTCTAAATACAAATACTTTTCGCAAAACCCCTAAAATCTGACCCCTAAAATCTGTTACAAATTTCTTTTTATTCTGAAGACCCCATAAAAGGCTAATTGGCAAGCAGTGCAGATCCAGATCAGATGCCGCATAATGTAACATCTGATCAGGGTCTCCACTATTTGCTAATAGTTTAGCCATTTTTCTCTAGGAATAGCTAAATCACATAGCCTAACATACCAAAAATTGAAATTCAACTCTTCCATATATAGTATTGGGAGAGTTTATTCAGTGTAAAATGGGTTAATGCAGCAAATATTCTGTCTGAGCCCTAAGCATAGTTCTGAGAAAAAACACAACATACAATAAACAATATATGAGCTGGGCCACAGCATTTCTTACAAGACTGCCTCAGGGGCGAGAATTGTTGCTACTAATCAATCCTGAAATCTAAAAATTCAGTCCAAAAACTATAAATATTTTTCTTATTTCTGAATAAGTAAATTTTATGTTTACATAAAAGTATTTATATAAAGCCATCACCTTGTGCCAGTCATCGCTTATGCCATGCCAGTTATAGTTACTCGAGACTCCCATAAGTCGTTAATAGATTCCAGAGACACTTTTATCGACTGTTTTTTCAGTTCGTTTTTCTCAGCCAATCGGAATGCGCTGTTCTCGGCGATCCTGTGATCACGCGTTCTGGCAGAAGTGCACTTTTTGGATTCAATCATGTAGATGGCTACTTTTTTTGTCTGCTCTCAACATTTTTTATAATACATAACCCACTCTCCCTCTTGAGCTTTGGCTGGCATGTGTTTTTATCAGGGCATTTTTTGTTGCCAAGATTTGGCTTATTAATAATTTGTACCATTATAATTGCTTTAAGAGCTTAAAAATATTCATATTTCATTGATACACATTCATTCTAATTGTGTCGGCATTGAAATAAATGCCCTCTTTCAACATTCATACGGTGTTTAATTGTTTATCGCCAAATACAGTTTCATAGCACCCATGCCCACTGCTATAGCCATTTCTATAAAAACATATGTTGTGGGTACTCATTAGAAGCACCTTCGGGAGGCGCTTCTAATGAGTACCCACAATATATGTTTTTATTGAGAAAAGATTTTTAGTATGTGGATACTCCCTCTTATCTGGAGCTATACAACTAATAATTAGTTTAATGATTAGTTTTTAAAGTTATTTCAGGCATATATTAACCCAAATAACTATTTTTGACACAAAAGGATGGTCTTGTAAACAAGTGTAAAAGTGAAATTTCATGCTTAAAATAAAAGTTCTCAATCCTGAAATCAGGATTGATCCAGAAATTTCCCCTCCCTGCTGCATGTGTGCCCAACAAAAACTTAGATAAGCCGGTGTAACTGTACAGTCTTATCTGGGTCTTTGCAGGGCACTCTGTATGTAGCCTGAATCCAAAGCATCTTCAGGCAGACAGCAATTACTCTGGGCAGGTTGATATGAGTCTTTGCTGGGCACACATGCAATCTTGTAGGAAATGCTGCACCATGGCTCATAAATAATAGTCATGGTAAAGCCAAAGCTGGCACCTCACTTAGTATAATACATCAATAAAAAGACTATCTACTGTTCTATGCTAATTTATAAAATTTCTCGTTCTATTTTCATGAACTTAGCCCTTCTTTTGCTGAACACGACATGCCCTGCCTTAGCAAACAGTGTAGATCCAGATCAGTTGGCTTCTGAAGAAGCCAACTGATCTGGATCTGCACTGTTTGTCATTAAATATGTGAATTTCTATCAAAATTCCGGATCAAGTAATCTGATTGGCTGGAAATTAGAAGTGGGTGTGGCATCTTAATTTATTCAGCAAGGCAAGGGTTAGTATTTGTTAGTGTAGAATCTAGTGCAAACAGCAAAGGCCCTGATCAGTCTAACCTGGTACACAGTATAAACCTGACATTTTCTCTTCACATACACAAAGACCTCATTTTGTATGGCACTGTTAACCCATTATTGCCTTGCATCCGAATCAAATGGACCTATGCAATGATGATTTGGTGTTTTACATCCCTTTCAACATTATTTCAGTATTATTGAGAAGAAGGATGTGTGATAATGAAAGACTGCACAATGAAGCACTGCAGAGTCATCAGATGAATTCCGCCTTCAGTGGGATTCAAACCCAAGTCCTCATGATCCCAAGTCAGAAAGACCCCCACTCGACCATCAGGACACTTCCATGGCCCTACGCAAACAGTGTACATCCAGACCATGCAGCATCCAGGCAGCAGAATGTGTCGTCTGATCTGAGTCTGCACTGTTTGCCATGATATTAGCAATTTAAAAAACAAAAAATAAAATAAAGTCAGTTTATATATTATAAAAAGAAAAACTTTCAGTGCATATGCTAGGAATGATTTCTAAACTGGAAACTGTTTAAACCCTTAAAGTGCAGTAACAACTGCAGCAGACAACACTTTTATTATTTTTTTTTTTCAGAGAAGATAAGTCTTGATAGTTCATGCGATGATTCACATGAAATAACAACACTTATTTTCTATGAAAAATAAAAAAATATAAAGCGTGTCATCGGCTACAAATTTTTCATGATACTTTAAGAGTTACGACTGTACATATTCAATTTCATACATTGGCTCAAATATTTTGAAATAAAAATGGTATGCCATCAAGGAACAGAGCCTTGACCATGCATGAGCAGGTTCATCTGGGTCTTTGGTGTCCCCATATGCCATAATAGCTTTTTTTCACAAAATGCAGTCCAACTATGGTTTTGTTGGAAATGGAAAAATATCATATTATCTTAAAAAAAGAAAATAAAAAGAACAACTTGGTCTCCTGCCCCACTGGGTTATGGCTAATACAGATTTCAAAAAGCAGAAATATACATACTGCTAATGACTTTTCCGATTCCACATGATGCACTGGTCTATCCTGGCTTGACATCTAATAAAAAAAACAGAAAACACATTCAGAAGCTTTGTTATTTTATACGAAGTGCAACACAAGAAAAGAGCTCTTATGCAATTTGCATAAAATGCAGGCCCAGATCAGCCTGCACATAAGTGCAGGCTGATCTGGTGCATTGTCTGCTGACAGAATCAGTGTTTGTTTGTGTGGAGGTTTTACAGCCCAGTCAACCCAATGGGGTCATGTCGAGCACGGTCAGTTTACCTAACCACATGTTTACTGGGCAGGCTTAGTCCTCTAAGCGGTTAACCAGTATTGTGCACATTCTTTCGCCAGAAACTGACAACTACCCTTTTTGAATCAGCGGAAGGAAGAGAATGACCGTAGAAAATATTTCATGATCAATCTCCACGGAAGAATGTTGCCGACCTCGGTGGGGGTTGATCCCGCGACCTCCTGGTCTCCAGTCGGACGGCACATCCAACTGAGCCATCGAGGCTGACAACAGAATCAGTGGATAGTGTAGTATGTGGACTAATGGCGAATGCCAAGATCAGACTGAATGAATGAGCATGGTGATCTGGACCTTTGCTGTTCGCATATGAAATAAGAGCCCTTTTTTCCACGTTGTGCATCATGTCTCATGAATAATAAACAAGACAGGGAGGAGGATGACGGGTAAAAATATGACATAACTGTAGTGGAACTAATGTCCTTCATAGCTCCAAATGAGACACTATTTTTTTCAAGCAAGAAGTACTTGCATATTGTTTTTTTTTTTTCATTTTTCCACAAAAAACATCTCTTGTGGGTACTCATTATAAGTACCTTGCCATGGCATTTCTAAAGAGTACCAACAACATATGCTTTTGTGGAGAAATAAGAAAAAAAAATTGTGAATACCCACTCTTATCTAGAGCTATGGTCCTTTCAACATCACTTAGAAAGATTCCATTTTCCTTGTATTCAAAGTACACACATGGCCCTTCCCCCATCATGTTTACGAAATTACCTTTTAAAAAAACAGCAAAAGAAGGTACTTAAGCACAAAAAAACAAACAAACAAAAAACAACTGCAAAATTTAACCTTTCATGCCTGAATTTCTGAAGTGGACATTCCATTCTTGAATTTGGACTTGTCCACTGTTGCAAATAGGGAATTTGGTCTAAAATCAAAAACATAATGGCAAACAGTGGAGATCCTGATTAGACAGCTTGTTACAAACCATCTCATCTAGATCTACAGCTTACACAGGTATTGGTGTTGGTCTGCCAGGTTGAAAGGTTCATGCAAACATTCTAAAGCCATGAGTGGGTGAGTGGGTGAATCTAAACCGGACAGCAAAGTCCCTGACAAGACTATTAATTAATCTGAGCAGGATGGTCATGGTTTTGCTGTTCACACTTGATATAAGACAGGTTTTCTCAAGAAGCAGCATACATAACATTTTTTTTTTTTTTTTTTTTTTTTTTTGTATTTCAGAGCTCAGTATGTCAGAAGTACATTTAGATCTAAAGATCAGAACCATTATTATTATGTTATTATTATTACTATTATTATTATTGTTAATATCATCATCATAGTGCCAGATAAGACTTTTTTTTACCATAAAGTATTTCTCAAAAAAAAAAAACAACATATGTTGTGGGTACTCATTAGAAGTGCCTCACTGAGGCACTTCTAATGAGTACCCGCAAAATATTTTTTGTGAAGAAATAAGGAAAGTATTTTGTGGATATCCCCTCTTAACTAGAGCAATGATTATTTTTTGATATCAGCTTTTCCATTAGGTTTTGTATTTTATTTTTTTCTGGTGTCCCTCCTTCTCTCTGTCTCTTTATCTCTCTCTCTTATTACAGATGCAACTTTATATAGTACGAGTACATCAAACTACACAGAGTTACATGATACAGTCTACTCTCATTATATCGAACTCCAAGGGACTCACTGAAATACTTCGAGATATCCGTACCTCGACATATCAGGTTTGCAGAATTAACGAAAAATAAATCAAACAACCACATTTTACAAATGTATATGTAATTTTACTCCTGAAGCTAGAGATATATTGAAAATATTGTGGAAAATAGGAGAAATTGCTCCTTAGGAGCAATTTCTCCTCTTTTCCACAATATTTTGTTACCTGTTGTTAGATTTTCATGTTTAAAACGGGACCAGATTTTCGCTTCGAGATAAGCAGTTATTCAAGATAAGTGAGGTTGAGATCACAAGAGTCGACTGTATATATTTCTGTATTTGTTGCAAAGCTGACAGAATGACATAAAACTGGAGAGAAAAAAAAACACAACTATACCTGTTTATGAAATCCACTGTCTTTATTTCTGTTTTCTGTTTCACCATTTTGATGAATGGAACTTTCAGACTGGTCCCTAAATTAAACAAATAATACACTGTAGATCCAATACATTGCGGTCTGTTATTTTTGCGAAATCCAGTATATCGCGAGAATTGTGTCCTAAATTGTCAAATTCGGCAATTTGTTTTCAACCTAGTTTATCAGCTTGTCTCCATTATAATTACTTGTTTGACATAATACTCCATTGTATATACTGCCCTTTAGCAATTCTTATCCTATTTCAATTGGAAAATATGGCTGATTGCTTGACCGAATGCTGTTTAGTGTGGATTGATCAGTGATGTCTCGGCAAAATACTATGGCGGTAAAACAAGTGAGAGTTATACATGCCATGATACATGCATGGTAAATGTCTTGACTTAAATATCATGATATTTCACCTTGGACCCCTAGTATAATGGTATATTGGATCTACAGTGTACAGTGGTCCCTCATTACTTTGACAGCATTTGTTCCCAAAGGTGTTGCCATTAGAATGAATATGCTGTTGTAAAGAATCCTTAATGAGCAGAATGAGATCTAAGAAAGCGCTTGTTTTATTGTTATTTCCTCACAGAACATATGTTTTGGATATTTGATAAAATTGCTTCAATGGGGCAATTCTTACAAATATCCAAAATATATGTTTCTTGAAGTATAAATACAATGTTCTAGCATAGTTTCTGTTTAACTGTCACCTCTTGAGCAAAGGTTTCGTGCCAGTTAAATTATCATTATAACAATTTTTTTCCTTATATCAAGTGTTGGTAAAAAGTGGGTTGCTTGTACTGAAGTAATAATATGAGTCATGCCACAAGAGACTTCTGGGCACATGTAAACTGTTAAGTTCTAACTCATCCAGATATGCCAGGCAATCCGAAATGGGCATTTCCCGTGCATTGATATTTTCTACACTATAAATATTCTAAAATTTTGAACACTTTATTATATAATATTTTGGTCTAAATTCTGCTGTTTCTTAAAATACCTAGTGAAATGACAAACAGTGTAGACCCTGATCAGACTGCTCCTTCAGGAGCAGTCTGACCTGCATCTGCACTGTTTGCATATTTCATTTTGTCAGACACTTTGGTGTTCGAAATTTTAGGACATTTATCATGCTCTATTAGCTAGATTCAAACAAACCATCATTAGATCAGAAGGAAAGCATTAAACCTACTCAGCTACCATTGTTTCTTTTTTCTTTATCATTAATTGTGGAGAAGTTGATTGTTAAAAATATATAAAAGTCTATAAAGTTGATGCGAGTTCTTGTTTAACCGTTGTAGGTCATTTCGTGTCGTCTTCCAGAAAATGGTAGGAAAGCGACAAAAGAGTTAGTAGATAAGAGAAAAGAGTTTGTTTGTGTTGAAGTTTTACAGCCCAGTCAACCTAATGGGGTCATGTCGAGCGCGGTCAGTTTACATAACCACACGTTTACTGGGCAGGCTTAGTCCTCTAAGCGGTTAACCAGTATTGTGCACATTCTTTCGCCAGAAACTGACAACTGCCCTTCTTGAATCAGCGGAAGGGAGAGAATGACTGTAGAAAATATTTCATTATCAATCTCCACGAAAGAATGTTGCCGACCTCGGCGGGGGTTGAACCCGCGACCTCCTGGTCTCCAGTCGGACGGCGCATCCAACTGAGCCACCGAGGCCGGCCAAGAGAAAAGAGACTAATAGAGAAAGATGTGTGAAAAAAAGCCAGTAAGAGTGTAGAAACAGAAGATGTACTAATAACCCACCTTCCCTACCTACTGCAAGTACAGCAGGCACTTACACCATTTATCACCCTAGGCCCAGTTGTTCAAAATATCCTTAGCTTAACAAGCTCGTTAGTGGTCAAAATGTCAACTGTTCTAGTAATTACATTATCTAATTCACAGGTAGTTTTGCT
Source organism: Anodontia alba (assembly GCA_964016985.1). Classification (NCBI taxonomy): domain Eukaryota; kingdom Metazoa; phylum Mollusca; class Bivalvia; order Lucinida; family Lucinidae; genus Anodontia; species Anodontia alba. Next base: position 36,583,905 of record OZ024827.1, read on the forward strand.
GAAAAAATGTGAGTAGCTTAAAAGCTACTCATATTTTTTTCAGCAAAAATATTAGCATACATGCCATATTTAATGATCAAAGTTTTAACAATATGTTAACTAACAACATCTTTAGTTTTGAACAACTGGGCCCTCAAGTATATAAAATTATAAATACATGCATATACACCCGTGCTCCAGGTAGGATTGGTGGACAGAAGGGTGCTGGGTTGGGCTGTTTTGTGCAGATGTGCAAGAAAATGAGGGCATCATTTTGTGTATCAAACAGGCCATGGATCCACATGTGTCTTCTGGCATATGTGGACAGCGAAGGCTCAGCTAAGCCTACACAGTCATGCAGTCTGATCAGGGTTTTCACTTTCTGCTAACAAAATCATTTGATACTACAGAAAGTATGAATGGAGAGCTATAAAGACATAGATGATACTTTCAGCATGCACAGGGTGATATGAATCTGCACATTTTGTTCATGTTCAAACGCACTTTTTCACTTGACGTAGCCAAAATGATCAGGCATGTCACATTACGCTAGGCTTGAATGTACATGCATAATAAACAAGCAAACATCAATGACTTTTTTGTCATATTTTTATCAACCCATTTATGTCAATTGGACTCTTTCTGTCACAACTCTTTGGACTGGTCTATTTCCAATAGCAGGATGTCTGGTTAGATTTTAGTATTACTACGTTTCAGAGAAATTCTTGTATTTAATGCAAACAGTGTTAGTCCTGATCAGATGCTGCATTCTACAGCATCTTATCTGGGTCTGCACTGTTTGCCAATAACCCTTTTGGGAGTTTCCCCAACTAAAATGGGTTCTTTCACAAAATGAAGGTTTGTAAGTAAAACATGGAAATAAGACAGAGTGATCAGGCTGGCAGGACAGGACAGGACAAGAGGAGCCACACACCTCTCTATATAGGACTAGCTGGAGCACTGTACATGCAGCTCTATATAGCCTGTACATACATAGCTCCAGATAAGAGGTGGTATCCACATAATTCTTATTTCTCCACAAAAACATGTTGTGGGTACTCATTAGAATTGCCTCGGTACCACAACATATATCTTCATGGAGAAATAAGAAAAATATCAGTACTTCAGTTGAAAAAAGTGCCTTATCAGGAGTTATGACATGTATTTAAATTACTTTATCACCTTACTCTTACAAACCTTGTGCTTCTCTCATCTCCTTGAATACCTGAGCCAGCAGGTCCAAATGTGTATAACCAATGATTTTTAATCAAATATTTGAATATTAGCTCATACGCAAACAGTCTTCCTTCACGACCCTCCCAGGTATCCGAAAGAGGAACACCTGAAAATACAGACAGGTACCTTTTGATGAGAAAATAATAAAATTAGTACTGAAAATACTACATATAGAGGGGCAGGGTATGCAGGGTATGCCCCTATGTATGTAGTATTCTGAGTACTACAGCTGACTCTTGTTATCTCAAACACTGATAACTGAAACTACTGCTTAAGTCAAACTAAACTCTGGATAATGTTACATTAGTTTTGCTTTGTTGTTTACATTTCAACTCCTGTTACCTCAGAAAATTCTGGTCATTTGGAGTTTGAGATAAACAAGAGTCCACTGTATTTTCATTTTCTCATCAAAACATATGTCATGGTATTCATTGGAATTCTCCCCATGAGGAAAATTTAACCATTTGCCTGTACAACTCTCTAGGCTAAATCAGCAGATTACAATGATATTTTTTCTTATTTTTCACTCCAAAACATGATTTGACATCTCACGCAAATTGTCTCCATTTGCATCAAATGTCCAAACCTGTTTTCTGAGAAATAAGAAAAATATTTCAATATGCTGTCTATTGAAAATTTTACCCAGCATGCTAAGCATTAAAGTGCTAATCACAACTACAAGGGACAACACTTTGAAATGTTTTCTTTTTATTATTTTTCAGAGAAAATAAGGTTTGACAGTTCATGTGAATCATCTGCCTAGCAGATGATTCACATGAAAAGTGACATGTTATTTTCTCAGAAAAATAAAATCAATTTTAGAATGTAGTCTGCTGCAAATTTGCCCAGTTCTTTAAGGATTTATGAGTATTCACAATATATGTTGAGTATTCACAATATATGTTGAATATTCACAATATATGTTTGGTGAAAAAAACACAAGAGGGCAATGATGATCCTTAACGTTCACCTGTGATGAAAAGTAGGTCAATGTCTACAACATTCATTAATCTGGAGGAAATAATCCTTAACATATCCATGGCCCCCTCATCTGCAAATTTAAGGAAGATCCAATTAAAACTGATGAAGCTATGCAGCAAACAAGGTTATAAGTTTCTTTTTTAGCAATCAAGGGACATAACTCTATTTTCCATATTGTGATGGTTTTCAAACTTTTTCAAAATCAAACTTTTTGAAAGTTTATCCATGTCCTTCTCATATGCAGGAATAGCCAATAAAAACGAAAGGAACTATACCCCTAAGAGTTTTTTAGCAGTCAAGGACCATGCAAAGCAAGGTGTGAAAACACAATGTCAATATCATTAATCAATCTCTGGAACATAACTCCAATATATCTATGTCCAGTTCCAGGACAATTTGATCAAAACTGTATGAGCTATGTACAAATTTCAACAAGCCAGAGAACCATAAAATACAGGTCATGGTCAAATATAGCTGCCTACATTCAGACTGGCATTCATTGCTACCAAAGCATTGTGTACCAATTTCTAACTGGGTTGTGGAAGGAGTTAGCCAGATAATGAGATTATTTCTGAACCATCTTTAAAGACTAATGACTCTTCTAAAATTTGGTGTACTGTAAACAGTTGTGCTGTATCTGGTCTCCAGATCATGGCATATAGATGGTGACTACAAGTTCTTAACCTACCTGTATTATCACAGACAGAGGGCAGAGGAGAACCAGATGCTGTTGAATCTTGGGATATTTCTGTTGTCATGCCATCAGTATCTGGTCTCCAACTCATGGCAAGTGCTTGCAAAAGAAGCTTGAGTACTATCACACTATGGCTACTCTTCACAACTGAAAACATAAAAAAAAGTTATTAAAAGGTATGCTGACCTCCAGGTTAAGAAAATAATAAAATTATAATAGTGTTCTATTGTTCTACTTTAAAGATTAGTTTACATGTTCTACCTATACAACTACATAGACCAGTTATACAAAAACTTGTATTCTTGTTTAAAATCTGTTAAGCAGTGACCCATAACTTAACCAAATAATTTTTTTTTTTCAAGAGGAAAAAATATGCTATTAGTACCCAATGAAATTGTATATAATGAGCATGCAAACAGGAGTTCAATTTATTATCTAGAGCTAAGGCATTGTGCTATAGAAATGACTAAAAAGGTAGCTAAGACTACATGATGTAACCATAATTATTTCTTATTTCATTAATTTTTGTGCTGTGTCTTTTTTTTTTAAACCATACAGACCTGTGCTTTCTTAATTTATGCAAATTGGATCTAAACTGACCTAAAGTTAAAACAAGTCCATGTTACTACTTGTTAATGTGTCTAATATACTGACGGATGAGTGGCAAACAGTGTAGACCTTGAACAGCTGCTGCAAAATGAGGCATCCAATCTGGGTCTACACTGTTTGCTCAAGCCTGTCTGTCCTAATACTTTGAGTAAATATAGTATCTAATACAAAACAAAGGCCCTGATCAGACAGCAACAATACAATGGCTGAACTGGGTCTATACTGTCTGCACATGGTCACAAGACACATTTTCATATGACCATGCTTATATATACAGTAGAACCATGAACAGTTCCCTGTCAACAACAGCCTCTTTTCTGATTCCCCAGAATGCTGTCTTACTATATCTTAAACCTCTCAACAACAGCCACTTCCCTATAACAACCACTTTTCTGATTTCCTATAGTGCTGTCACTATATATTTAACCTCTCACCAACAGCCACTTCCCTATAACAACCACTTTTCTGATTTTTCCTAATGCTGTCATTCAATATTTAACCTCAAATTATAACAATCACATTTCTAATTCCCCAAAGTGCTGTTTTACTATTAATTTAACTTCTGAACAACAGCCATCTTCCTATAACAGCCACTTTTCTGATTTCCAAAGTGCTGTCTCACTTTATGTTTAATCTCTTAACAGCAGCAAACTCCATATAACAGCTATTTTTCTGATTCCCCAAAGTGCTTGTTTAATACATATTATGCCTCTCAACAACAGCCACCTGCCTGTAAACCACTTTTCTGATTTCCCAAGTGCTGATTTACTATATATTAACCTCTCAACAACAGCCACCTGCCTATAACAACCAATTTTCTGATTTCCCAAGTGCTGATTTACTATAAATTTAACCTCTCAACAACAGCCACCTGCCTGTAAACCAATTTTCTGATTCCCCAAAGTGCTGATTTACTGTATATTTAACCTCACAACAACAGCCACCTGCCTGTAACAACCAATTTTCTGATTTCCCAAGTGCTGATTTACTATAAATTTAACTTCTCAACAACAGCCACCTGCCTGTAAACCAATTTTCTGATTCCCCAAAGTGCTGATTTACTAAATATTTAACCTCACAACAACAGTCACCTGCCTGTAAACCACTTTTCTGATTTCCCAAGTGCTGATTTACTATATATTTGACCTCTCAACAACAGCCACCCGCCTGTAACAACCAATTTTCTGATTCCCCAAAGTGCTGATTTACTATATATTTAACCTCTCAACAACAGCCACCTGCCTGTAAACCACTTTTCTGATTTCCCAAGTGCTGATTTACTATAAATTTAACCTCTCAACAATAGTCATCTTCCTGTAAACCAATTTTCTGATTCCCCAAAGTGCTGATTTACTATATATTTAACCTCTCAACAACAGCCACCTGCCTGTAAACCAATTTTCTGATTTCCCAAGTGCTGATTTACTATATATTTGACCTCTCAACAACAGTCACCTGCCTGTAAACCACTTTTCTGATTTCCCAAGTGCTGATTTACTATATATTTAACCTCTCAACAACAGCCACCTGCCTGTAACAACCATTGTTTCTGATTTCCCAAGTGCTGTTTTACTATATATTTAACCTCTCAACAACAGCCACCTGCAGGAAACAACCACTTTTATTTCCCAAGTGCTGATTTACTATATATTAACCTCTCAACAACAGCCACCTGCAGGAAACAACCACTATTCTGATTTTGCAAGTGCTGTCTTACTGTCTGTTTAATCTCTTAACAGTAGCAAACTCCCTAAAATAGCCATTTTTCTGATTCCCCAAAATTCTGTTTTATTATTTATTTAGCCTTTTTCATCAGCCACCTCCCTTTACTTTTCCCAAAGTACTTTTTTTCTATATATATTTAACCTCTCTACAACAGCCATCTCACTAATACGGCCAGTTTTACATCTTTCCATGGATGGCTGTTGTAGCGCTGTTGTACTGTATTTGGTACAAACTTACCTAAATATTTAAAGACAGAGCTTGAAGCCTGTCTAACTGTGGAAGCAGGGTGGGATATATACAACATAAATGTGGAGATATATTCGGGCCAACCTGGCAATAGGTAACTCAGAGGTAACACCTGAAAACAGATACAGTGAATATCCTAAAATTTCTTACACCAAAGTTTATAACAAAATGGCAAATGCAAACAGTGTAGACCCTGATCAGACTGCTCCTGAAGGAGCAGTCTGATCAGGATCTACACTGTTTGCTATTCCACTAGGCATTTTAAGAAACAACTGCATAAAACCAATATTTAAGCAAAAAAAAAATAAATAAATAAAAAATAAAAATAAAGAGTTCAAAATTTTAGGACATTTACCTCCTTAATAGAAGCACCTCAGGGAGGCACTTCTAATGAGTACCCACAACATGGTATTTTTTTATGGAGAAATAAAAAATCAACAGTTTGTGGCTGAAAAAGGCTGCTTATCTAGCCGGAGCAACAGATATTTTTGGGGACATTTGGGTACTTTATCCCTCAAAATATAATTCACTTGTTAAATCTTATTTTCATTTTTTGATTTGAGTAAAGATACCGCCAAAACTAGAATTAATAGGGTAAAACTTAGAAAACAGAAAAAAGGGTACTAAAATGATTGAAGCTGGTATTAAAAGCATTATATCCAATCTAATATTAGGACAGTTCTTATGTCATATGAAGTAACTAGAGGCCCAAGTGGGCCAGAAATCGTTCATCTGGATTAGGCTGATCATAATATGTTACATTGTGCCATGGTGGCCATCTTGGCTATCAGATCCAATTGCCTTTAGCAATTCAGAATCTGATGTTGTTTGAAGAGTTTCAAGATTGCCACATGGCCGTCATCTTGGATATTGGAACTGAACGATGCAGCAATTCTGAATCTCCATGTCACCCCGATGCCTCCCATCAAGTTTCGCCTCAACCTGACTTACTGTTTGGGAGGAGATGTGGTTTGAAGAATTTCAAGATGGCGGCCATCTTGGACATTGGAACAGATGGACATTAACAATTCCAACATTAACAATTGCCTCCCATCATGTTTAAGCTCAATCAGATTTACCGTTTGGTTGCAGATATGATTTGAAGATTTTCAAGAGGGCTGCCATGGTGGCCATCTTGGATATCAGAATGGAACCATTTTAGCAATTATAAATCTCCATGATGCCCCCATGCCTTCCACCCTTTCCACTCAATCAGACTTACTGTTCGGGAGCAGATAACAACTGAAGACTTTCAAGATGGCTGGTGGAGATATGGTTTGAAATTTTTCAAGATGGCTGACATGGCCGCCATCTTGGATATTGGAACGGAATGATTTTAGCAACTCTTAATCTCCATGTGGCCCCAATACCTCCCACCAAGTTTGGGCTCAAATTGACTTCGGGTTCTGGAGCATATGTGTTTTCAAGATTTTCAAGATGGCCGCCCATGTAGCCATCTTGGACAGCCAAACGGAACGTTTAAGCAATTCTGAATCTCTATGTCGCTCCAATGCTTCACATTAAGTTTCCACTCAATCCAACTTACGGTTTGGGAGGAGATGTTGTTTGAAGAATTCCAATATGGCTGCCATAGTGGCCATCTTGGATATCAGAAAGGAATAATTTTAGCAATTCTGAATCTCTATGTCGCTCCAATGCCTCCCATCAAGTTTTGACTCGATCAGATCTACAGTTTGGGATGAGATGTTGTTTGAAGAATTTCAAGATGGCCACCATGGTGGCCAGCTTGGATATTGGAATGGGTCTATTTTAGCAATTCTGAATCTCTGTAATGCCAACCATCAAATTTCAGCTCAATCTGACTTATGGTTTGGGCGGAGATGTCATTTGATGAATTTCAAGATGGCCCCTTGGCGGTTATCTTGGCTAACGGAATGGAATGATTTTAGCAATTCTGAATCTCTGTGTCCCTGTGATGCTTCCCATCAAGTTTTGGCTCAATCCAACAAGGTTTGGGAGGAGAAATCATTTGGAGAATTCCAAGATGGCCACCATGGCAGCCATCTTGGATATCAGAACCAAATGATTTTAGCAATTCTGAATCTCTATAACACTCCGATGCCTCACATCAAGTTTCGGCTCAATCTGACTTATGGTTTGGGAGGAGATGTCGTTTGAAGAATTTCAAGATGGCCACTTTGGCGGCCATCTTGGATATCAGAACAGAACGATTTTAGCAATTCTGAATCTCTGTCACTGTGATGCCTCCCATCAAGTTTTCGCTCAATCGGACTTACGGTTTGGGAGGAGATTTTGTTTGAAGAATTTTAAGATGGCCCGGCCATCTTGGATATCAGAACGGAATAATTTTAGCAATTCTGTATCTCTGTGTCACTGTGATGTTGGAACAGAACGATTTTAGCAATTCTGATTCTTTGTGTCACTGTGATGTCTCCCATCAAGTTTTGGCTCAATCCGACTTATGGTTTGGGAGGAGATGTCGTTTGAACAATTTCAAGATGGCCGCCATCGCAGCCATCTTGGATATCAGAACGGAACAGTTTTAGCAATTCTGAATCTCTGTGTCACTGTGATGCCTCCCATCAAGTTTCAGCTCAATCAAACTTACGTTTTGGGAGATGTCGTTTGAAGAATTTCAAGATGGCCACCATGGCGGCCATCTAGGATATCAGAACAGAACGATTTTAGCAAATCTGAATTTCCATGTTGCCACAATGCTTCCCACTAAGTTTCACCTCAATCCCACTTATCATTCAGGAGGAGATGTCAAAAACGTGAAAGGCTAACGACGGACGGACGATGGATGGACAGACGATGGACAACAAGCCAAGGCATGAGCTGACCTGGAGCAAAGCGCCAGGTGAGCTAAAAAGCCAAAAGGCACCTTTTATGTGCCATAATCATAATAAAAATAGTGATCATGTGCTTTTATGACTTGAGGCATTTAATTTTCACCTATGATTTGGTAATAATAGGATACACTGTGAAATATATTGGGCATCAATACCCTATTTTTTCAAAAGAATTGCATATTTGCTCAGAATAGTTGAGTATTTTACTCAGCTAGCATTAGAACCTCTTTATAAGACATTTCATTTTTTTTTTCAGATATAAGGCAGTTAAAAGGTGGACCCCAAGTGCTGTATCAAAACAAAAATGTTTAGAATATATAGAAAAAATGACAAAAATGTATGGAACATATAGAAAAATGACCATTTATGGTCATCTTTTATATAATCCATACATTTTTGTTTGGATACGAACTTATCTTGGCACGAATGCTACTATCTGGTGGTTGTGTTTGAGTTGTTTCCCATGTATAGCTTTGGTAACACATAAGCTGAGTTGTTTCCCTTGTATAGCCTTAGTAACCCGTGTTAGCAACTGATCCATCATCCACTGATGAATGATATCATTGAATTTTCATCAGTAAATTTGATACTTTGCTTTTGTGTCCCAGAAAAATGAACGAAAATTATTACATTTTCAGGTCCAGAAAAAATGAAAATTGCACAGGACTAATTTTACATTGCAGTAATCTTCATTTTTTTTTTTTTTTTTTTGCTGAAGCACTCCCCCATGCCATCCATAAAACTGTGAAAGACCACCTGAAATTGGTGCAAATCCCGCGCTCTGAAAAAACAGTAGCCCTAGCCCCGGTCCTACTAACTACAGAAAAGGGCAGAAAAGGAGCAACTGAGTATTGTTTATGTATTGCTTCTTTTTTTATTTCAACGTAAATCGCAATCAGTTCAAGAGTTCAGGAAACTGCCCCCATCAGCATTTTCAGTGCTTTGATTTTCTAAGTGTGACCTTGACCTCAAGATCACTCATGTGGGGCTGGATACTGCAGAGAACTCCAGACCAGTATCTAACATCAGACAAGTATGAACTACTTCCATCCAGGGTCCAGTTGTTCAAAACTTATGATGTTGTTAGTTAACGTATTGTTAAAACTTTGATCATTAAATATGGCATATATGCTAAAATTTTTGCTGAAAAAATGTGAGTAGCTTTTGCATTTGCAAAAGCTACTCACATTTTTTAAGAAAGAATAACTGTGAATAAGATATCATACTTACTAGAACAGTTAGCATTTTGACCACTAACGAGCTTGTTAAGCTAATGATGCTTTGAACAACTGGGCCCTGATATTCAGGAGATACAGCCTTTTAAAAACTTGAACCAAAGCCGATGCCATGGTGACTGCTACAGCTCTACCTGTACATTCATACAGACAAGCTAAAAGTGCATACATACCTTGACTAGAAATATACAAACACCAAGGAATCCTTCAGAAGCATAATCATCTAAAAATCTACCATCCACCTGAAATAATAATTGAGATATAGCATTAGAAACTATAAATGTGACTGTAAAACACTATGCCCCCAACCATATAAGTGTCCTTAAAAAATGCCATAGCTCAAAATATGTTCATAATTTCATCTGGTAATCTACTCATCATTCCCAATCAGCACGCCAAATTTCAACGCTCTTGCTCAAACACTTTTTCAGATATCTTGCTGGCAAGATAAGTATGATGAAGAAACAAACTGATGAACTGACAGACAGACAAATGAATGACCCAAAAACAATATGCCTCTCTACCTTCTTCAAAGTTGGGGGCATAAGAAGGATTTTTATGGCAAATGCAGGAAACAGAGGAAGTGATCATTATCTTTGCAGTCTGATTAGAATCATAGAATATTTCACATTCTAAATGAGCCGGAGCACAGCATTTCCTACAAGACTGTATGTTCACCCAGCTAGACCAGCCTGTGCATTCATGCAGTTTGATGCAGGCCCTCCACGGGTAACCAAGGATCTACAGTATTTTCATGCAGAGAGTGAGAACTCTGGTCAGTCTGCTTGGATGCACAGACTGATCTGAGTCTTCAATGGGTGCATATGAAATCTTGTCAGAAATGCTGTGCCAAGAAATAAGAAAAATAACATGTGGCAACCCCCTCTTATCTGGAGCTATTAGACTGCACAGATGGACAGACTGAGGTGGACCTTCAATGATTGCATCTGCCCCAAATACCCTTCTGTTATGGCAAGCACAATTATTATTTAAGCCAAGTCATGCAAAAATGCTTTTTTGGACCTTACAAGAGTGTTCATTTGTTTGTTTTATTTCAGTTACATGTTACTTTCTACAACTTTTCAGTCATATCTCAACGATGTCTGGATGGGGCAGGGAGCTCAATGCTCACTTTTAGAGTGCTGCCTCACTGAAAGAGCAGCTAGTACCATTTTTAAAGTTTTTGGTATCAGCTAAAGATCAAACATCAAACTTCCTGGCCACAAAGAGGACGCTCTACCAACTGAGCTACTTTGATGGTCTAACAAGGGTATTTGCTGTCAGTCTACAGGCTGTACAGAGATACTGTAAAATATGCCATTGTCGGTAAGGTTCTCATGATGCGCTGAGTATGTGCATATGTTTGAAAGCACTTTTTCATTTGATGGGGCTCATTTGATATTAATGCATGCCTTGTGATTGTCATTTTGACAATAATGACATAGAATCTTATCAGAAATAGATGACAAGCCTATGACAAGATTCTGTCCGCACAGAACCCCAAAAAACATTTTCTAATGGCAGGATCAACTGATGTAACTGAAATTATAGAAATGAATCATTAAGAAATCCATAGTTCCTGTTGGGTATGCAATAAATTTACTGTGACACTTGCACTTCCAAATATTAACCTTTATCACTCTCTGGACTAATTCAGCAGACAACTATTTGGTGATATTTTCCCCAGAAAGCAGGTTTTGACATTTTATGCAAATTGTCTCCACTGAGGACAATTTGGATGAAATGTCAAAACCTGCTTTCTGGGAAAAATAAGAAAAATATTTTAAGATGTTGTCTGCTGAAAATTTTATCCAGAGTGCCAAGCATCAATTTGATTTGGTTGGTTTGGAGTTTAACGGGCCCAGACAACACTATTAAGGTCATGTCAAACAGATAGCAGATAACAAGTACCAAATATTCAGGGGAAGTGATACTTTCAAGGGAGAATACTCCATCAAAATCTTTGCCTTCGTTCTGAAAAAAAGGTATCTTCCCTTGCGAGCAAATTCTTTCAAAATTTGTCTCCCTTGTCAAAAACTGCAGATTTTCTCCCAGGTGCAACCAGCACTTGAAGAAAAGCTGTAAAGGTTCCAAATAGCATCGACAATGCATGACATACCTGAGTTTCTGTGTTCTGAGATTCTGATCCTTTCTGTAGTATTGAGATAACATCATTAAACACTGCAAGGGCATCCTGTTAAATAATACACGAAAATGATATACTTGTAAGTTTTTTCTGTTGGCAGAAAATTTCTATTAAAACATAAGCCGCAACATGAGAAACATACCGTGTGACATGTGTGCCCAACGAAGACTCAAATCAGCCAGCACATCCAATCTATTTAGTGTGATCAAAGTTTTCACTTTCCACATGAACTTTGCATCCTTGGCTATCCAAAATGTGCCCAGTGAAGATTCTGATCAGACTGTGCAAATGCACAGTCTGATCAGAATCTTCTCTGGTCACACATGTCCAAAAGTATATTTTTGAATGTTGCAACTCATATGTATTTTTTTTAACAGTAGGAAAGCCACTGTTTTATTATCAGTTTGTCAAAGCTCTAGGTAAAAGAATCTCATGAAGGACTAAGCCTTATTTTCTCTGGAAAAAATAATCAGGGCCCAGTTGTTCAAAGCATCGTTAGCTTAACGAGCTCGTTAAGGGTCATTTCGTTAACTGTTTTAGCAGATTCAATATACAATATTCTGATATTTTTTGCTGAAAAAATGTGAGTAGCTTTTGCATTGCAAAAGCTACTCACATTTTTTCAGCAAAAAATTTCAGCATATTTGCGTATCACTCGATATAAATTTTAACGAATCGTTAACTAACGACATCGTTAGCTTTGAACAACTGGGCCCAGAATGTTTGTTGCATTTATGGGTTATTTCCAGAGCACTACAAATGAATCAAGGCATAATCAGAGCTCTAGAAAAGGCATTTCTTATTTCTTCTCCAAAAGAAAACATGTTGTTAGTACTCATCAGACATGCCCAACAAGACTCTATTTATGAGCATCATCAATATTATAAGAATCTTGCATGAGTGTGAGAAGCAGACTGAAAAATCAGTTCTGAGGTAACTGTTTGGCATCAGGAGGCTTGCTGTGTGATGCTAAACCATTATCCTAAGGAACAAATTTTTCACTCTGCACCAAATACCCATGATAGATTCTTTTTCTTGCATACCTTATGATATAATACTGCTTTAGATTTTAATTAGAACTGATTAAATGTAAAATATAAGTATTTAGGTTTGTCAGCACTAGTGAAAATTGCGGAAAACCTGATTTGGTATGCAAGAAATGTTTTATCTGGATACCCTTTTTACGCCAATATATATATATATATGTGTTTAGGTGAACATGTTTGAAAACGAAAACCTGAAATGATAATACCCCGCTATTATCGTGTCATAGGCAGATAGCTCTGTCAAAAACAGACAAAATTTTCTCCATTAGCAATCTCAAACCAGATCTTCTTAATATCAATGCACACACCAAGTTTGGTGAAAATCCATTGAAATTTACTCAAGATATCATCCGGAAACAAAAATATGGAAATGCCATGGGCAGATAACTTGGTCAAAAATTGACAAAGTTAGCCCATTAGCAATCCCAAACCAGATCTGCATGATATCAATGCACATACTAAGTTTGGTGAAAATCCATTGACATTTACTCAAATTATCATCCGGAAAAGAAAAAACAGGCAGACAGATGCATGACAGATTGACCGATGGGCAGATGGACAGACACACGGACAACCACGCAAAATCATAATACCCAGCAATTATAATGTTGTGGGGTATGAGAATAGGTAAGGCAAGTAGGGATTCTTTTTTGACATTTTTATACAGAAATATGCCATAAATATCAAATATATTTGGGCTCTGCACTGTAATTCACACAAAATTTTACCAAGTCTGTTTGACTACCCTTTGATGTGTCTAAAAAGTACTGACAATGGCAAACAGTGTAGACTCTCATCAAACTGCTCCTGTAGAAGCAGTTTGATCTGGGTCTCAGTGCTTTAGATAAGATTTTAATTGGGTATTTTGGGCTATTTTTACCCACCCATTTCTCACTGAACTGGGTATCAGGATTTTTCTTTTGGGTACCCTGTTCTGTTAATGGGTGCAAGCAATACTGGTATTTGGGTATTTACCACATAAATTTAATTTGAAATGCATTTTCAGGAACTTTAATTGGGTAAATACCCCATAAAACAGCTTATCTAAGGTATTGCGGATCTACACAGTTTCCTCAGACCTATTTGACCAAATATTTAGCATAAAAATTTTATCCCAGTAATACCAAAAGTTTTTGTTTTGTTTTTTTTTTTTGTTTTTTTTTTCAGAAAACATAAAAAAAATTGCAATGTTTCACCAGGAGAATTAGGTAGGATAGGGTTACCCTAAACACACACATTTTTTGTTTGGCCCTATCAAGATCTATAATAACATCAAACTTACTGTTATATTGGAACAAGTAATGTATGTGGCCAGTGTTTTAGCAGCATGCTCTCTGATAGTAAGCTGTGGGTTGAAGAGAAGCTTAAACACCACTGACTGTATCTGCTTACTGATGAATTCTGGGATACGTGTATTACTGCTTCCCTAGAACATACAAGAAAAACACAATATAACAGTTGACTCTGTTTATCTCAAACACAGATAACTCAAAACTAGTATAAAAGTCAAACTAAGTAAAGGGAATACTGATGTAGTTTCCTTAGATTACTGATTTAGTTGCTATATGCTCTTTATAGGTTTGAGATTACAGTAGTTTGAGATAAAAGGAGTTAACTCCTTTTATCTCAAACTACTGTTATTTCAAACCTATAATTCTGGCCCCACTGAGTTTGAGATAATGAGAATCGACTGTATAAGCAAACAACATCAAAGTGATTGCACATTAACACTTACATTTACAGTGCTATAGGCAAAATTCAGAAGATGACAAATTGATGACATTTTTCCTATTTTACCCAGAAAACAGGATGACATTTCATGCAAATTGTATCCAATGGAGACAATTTGCATGAAATGTCAAATCCTGTTTTCTGGGAAAAATAAAAAAAATGTTTAAAAACGTCATCTGCTGAAAATCTTACCCAGTATACTAAGCATTAATTGACCTCATCAAGCAAGAAAATGTATTCAAGGTATATGTGCACATCAGAGCAGTCCAATCACAGCCTCCATATTCAGTTTAAACAATCATTGGATTCTGCTAAATGTACTAACAGATAGTAAAAGCACAGCTCCTGATAAGAGAGATATCCAGATAAAACTTTATTCTTTTTCTCAGAAAAGAGTACTCATTAGAAGTGCCTCACTGAGTACCCACAATGTATTTTTTTGTGGAGAAATAAGAAAAACATCAACTGTTCTTGGTTGAAAAAAGCCCCTGGTCTAGAGCTATGAGACAGTGCAGATGATGCAAGATAATCTAAATGTGAAAAACATATGTTGTGCAATGCATATAATGGGCTCTTATGCAATCTGCATACAATGCATGCCCTGATCAGCCTGCACAATTGCGCAGGCTGATGTAAGCCTTCATTGTATGCTTATAGAATCAATGGATAGTGTAGTATATGTTGACAAATAGAAACTGTCCAGATCAGACTGCACCAATGCGCACACTCATCTGGATCTTCACTGTTCGCATATGACATAAGGGCCTTTTCCGCATGATGCACATCATATGACACTTTTTCTTTCACATGGCTCATACATGAAGTTTGCTATGCACAAAGCAACAATATTTCACATCATAAATCCCGAAGATATATTCAGTAGATTATTTTTATTACTACTAACTGAATGAAAGTCTACCTGTTAGACTGACTGAGTTGAGATTTTATGGCCCAGTCATCTCATTAGGGTCATGTCGAGCCAGTCAGTTTACCTAACCACACTTTTCCTGGGCAAGCTTAGTCATCTAGGCAGTTAACCAGTATTTGTGTACATTCTCTTGCTAGAAACTGACAACTGCCCTTCTTGAATCAGCGGAAGGGAGAGAATGAGAATGAGAACTATTTCATGATCAATCTCTATGAAAGAATGTTGCAAGACCTGTCCTGGATCAAACCTGTCACCTCCTGATCACTAGTCAGATGCACATCCAACTGAGCCATTGTGACAGGCCTACCTGGTTGAACCACCTCAGTGAAGCAATTCTAATGGGTAACCACACCATTAAGTTCTAAAGCAAAAATAACAGCAATGACTGTTCTAGAAAATGTAGAAAGGTGATTTTTTTTTCTGCCCAAAAGTATTTGTATTTTCTTATTTTTCCATGAAAACTTATATGTTGAGTGAACTCATTAAAAGTGTCTGAGTAAAGTGCTTCTAATAAGTACTACAGTCTATGTGTTCAGTAAAAATAAGAAAAAATATCAACACATTTTGGTTGATAAAAACATTTATTTCTAAAGCTATGCAGACTAAGTATATTTATAAGCATTTATACTAAAAAAATTATCTAATCTGAGAGCTTTAAATTAAAAATTTGTTTTTTATTTTTTCCCACGTTTCTCTCATCTCCAAGGTACTTGTTCATCTTCTGCTATGAGGTTATGACTTTATCCATTCTCTGTTGCTGCTTTTATATGAGCAATCAATCTAATTTAGCTTAAGGAACATCAAAAAACTAGATATACTTCAGGCTATCCTTCTGCAGTAATCAAACAATTCATGTGATTTATGACCCACACCATGACAACATGAGTCTTCCAGGCATATGTGGACAGAGGAAACCTGAATTGGTCTGCCCATCAAACAGGGATTTTACTGTCTATTGACAGAATCAAACATCCTATACGTGCCATGCTAAGAGACAACGTGTCTTTGAGGCATATGAGAACAGATCAGACAGCAACTCTGTAGAATCTGATATAAAGGCCTTTGTTATATATCAATATAGGGATCAAACATGGTTTTTCATGCATTAACATTCGCCAGTTCCGGTGGCAGGTGTTGAAAACCAAGGCCAAAGGCTGCGTTTTTCAACACCTCCCAAGGGACCAGGCGAATGTAAATGCATTGAAAAACCATGTTCGTAGACCACTATTATTGCATAAAAACTGAAAACATTTACTACATTTTGCGTTATTTCTTGCACTATTTTGTTTCTCTTTTTCACAGATGTCTCGCAAATGTAATTTCCACGGACTAAGCTCGTTCTAGGACTGGGCAGTACACATCTCGTAACGGCAGCAAATCTGTGGCCCCGGTACCATCATATTGAAAGTTATGTAGCCGTGCATTAACAGCGCGTGGATTGTCTTGTTAATACATGGCTTTTTGCCGGTTAATGCACGGCTGTTAATAAGGTACGGCACTGCTTTTTATGCAATAATATATTTTCTAGTATCTGATGAATCTGCAAGCAAATAACAAAGGTCCCTAATCAGTCTACACTTCTGCCCAGACTGGTTTGGGACATATGTTGTTTGCATATGCCTGAAGACTACTTTTCCCATGATGCAGCATATATTATTCTGGTACTTGAATAAGCTGAACTATAATGAAACAAACCTTACCTCAGAATCTTGATCTAATGTTCTAGGGGAAGACATGGGAGACTTAGATGTTGCTCTACTCATGAATCTTTGTAATAAGGCATTGAGACCTGAAATAAACAAAACCTGCCTCCTTAACGCTAGCACACTGGGTAAAATTCTCAGCAGACGACATATTGAAATAATTTTTCTTATTTCTACCAGAAAACAGGTTTTGATTTTCTTACAAATTGTCTACAATGGAGATGATTTGCATGAAAAGTCAAATCCTGTTTTCAGGGAAAAAAAAATAAGAAAAATATCAATTTGTTGTTGGCTGAGTTAGCCCAAAGAGTAGTAATGGTGATCATAATTATTCTAAAACTTTGAAAGGTCATTTCACTACCTAATGGTATGGTCAACATTTGCTGGCTGAATGTCAAACAATGCAGACCCCATGAAACTGCTCTTTTGGGATCAGCTTCCTCTTGGTCTACGTTTGCACGGGTATATCAACTGAAAATTTATTAATAAAAACATGAAACTATAATACCCTGCCACAATCGTGTGGTGGGCTGATAAGTCTGCCAAAAATTGCCAAAATTTGTCCATAGCAATCCCAAACCAGATCTCAACAATATCAATGCATATACCAAATTTGGTGAAAACCCATTGACATTCACACTGACAGATGGACAGATGAACAGACACATGGACAACCCTCTGGGGGGCTAATAATGGCTAATCTCAAAATGCTGTAACAAAAGAACAATTTTCTTTTTTGATTGCAGAGGAAATACTAAATTTATTTAACACTTTCATCCCCGAGTTTCTGAAGTGGACTCTTCCATCCTTGAATATGGACATGTCCACTGATGCAAACAGGAGTTTAAGTCTAAATTCGAAAACAGAATGGCAAACAGTGTAGATCCTGATGAAATGGCTCATTTTGTGCTGTCTCATCTGGATCTACACTGTTTGCACAGGTATCTGTTTAGGTATGCCATGCTAAAAGGGTTACAGGGACTCCCCTTGAGAGCAAATGCTTTCTTTTAAGAATAGACCAATTTTCAACAGGAAAGCAAAAGGACTTTCTGAGAGTTACCTCCCCTGATAATGTATCCATTCTCCTTGATCATTTCAGCCCTGTAGACCAAAACAATATTTTTGCAAGCATTGTAGATCCTGATGAGACGGTTCATAATGAGCCGTCTCATCAGGATCTACACTGTTCGCTATTCTGTTTTCATTTTTGACCGAAACCCCTGTTTGTTTGCTTGTGTTGAGGTTTTATGGCCCAGTCAACCCATTAGGGTCATGTCGAGCATGGTTAATTTACCTAACCACACTTTTTTCCTGTCAGAGCAGGCTTAGTCCTCTGAGCAGTTAACGAGTACTTGTACACATTCTTTCGCCAGACCCTGACAACTGCCCTTCTTGAATTAGCAGAAGGGAGAGAATGACCATAGAAAATATTTCAATTTCCATTAAAGAATGTTGCCGGACCCCGCGGTGATCAAACCCAGGACCTCCTGATCACCAGTCAGACACTCATCAGACAGAGTCGCTGAGGTCAGCGAGACCCCTGTTAGGAATAATCCTTCTGACCAATGTTTAAGATGGAAGAGTTCACTTCAGAAGCTCAGGGATGAAAGGGTTAGTGCTCAACTAATCAACTAAAAACTCACCCATTATAGCCCCTTCTTTGGCTTGCCATGACGAATCTTCACAACACACCTGTAAGGAGAATTGGAAGCTGTAACAATATTAGAGCCACCTCTGTCAACAACTACAGAGAACCCTCACTACAACAACAGCATTTGTTCCCAAAGATGTCGCCATCAAAATATGTGTGCTGTTGTAAAGAATCCTTAACCCTTTCAGCCTCGTAGACCAAAGCAAATAATTATGAAAACAGTGCAGATCCAGATGAGACTGCTCATAATGAGTCATCTCATGGGATCTACACTGTTTGCAGATCCAGATGAGACTGCTCGTAACGAGCCATCCCACTGGAATTTACACTGTTTGCCCTTTGGTTCTTGATTTTTGGTATCTAAATTATAAAGAGGGAAGAGTCCATTGCAGTAACTCAATGATGAAAGAGTTAATGAGCAGAATGATGTAAGAAATGCCTTGTTTTATTCTTTAATATTTCATCATAAAACATATTTTTGGTTATCTGTGTTTAGAATTACCTCAGTGAGGCAATTCTAACAAATATCCAAAACATATGTTTCTTGAAGAATGTTCCTGCATAATTTTTTATTAATTGTCACCTCTCGAGTGAAGGTTTCATGCAAGATACATTAACATTGTAACAAATTTTGTGGCTGAATCAAGTGACGGTATAAAGAGAATTGACTGTAAATGTACTGCATAGAGAATAATCAACAGTGAAAAATGAAAAAAACCTGTCGCGAAAAAGAGTTGTAACTCAGTAAAAGCATGCTCCAAAAGCATGTTTACTACAGTAAAACTTCTAACTTGAACACCCATGGCTCGTTTACAGTGGCTTCTTCGAACTCATTCTTGAGTCCCTGGGAAATTCTTCCAATAGCTCAAGAAAACAAATATTTAGTTCAATTTTTGGTAAATTTTCTTACTTTATCATGAAAATGTATGTTGTGTGTACTCATTAGAATTGCCCCATCCAGGCCTTCTAATGACTTCACTCAACATACCTTGACTTTATAAATCGAAAAAGACATTCCTATATTATCAACATTTGTCCCCTGACCTGGCACTATGATTAACCCTTTCATCCCTGCAGACCAACAAAGATACCTTTGCAAACAGTGTAGATCCAGATGAGATGGCTCATAATGAGCTGTCTCATCAGGATCTACACTGTTACCATTCTGTTTTTGATTTTAGACTGAAACCCCTATTTGCATCAGTGGACATGTCCAAACTCAAGGACAGGAGAGTCCACTTCAAAAACTCAGGGATGAAAGGGTTACACCTCATTGGCTTCAACTCCAAAATCTAGAACAAATCACAGTCCCAAAGATATTAGAGCCATGGAAGTTTGACTGTAGAGTCTACTGAATAATCCATGCTCCTGAGTGACAGATTCTTTTTTTTTTTTTATATCAAACTACCACAGTTCATTATTCTAATTATGATACACAAAACACAACACGACTTCAACCTGAGAGTAAGAATTTAACGAAGTCAGAAAATGCAGTAATTCAGTCTGTTCTTCAGTACTGCTGATATCATACCCATGATGTAAAGGCAACAGGACTGTTTTATGCCTCTGTTTACAGGCAAAACTTGTCAAATTTTAAAAGTGCAATAATGGTGGAAGTAGTCTATAAAACAGTTCTGACACTGTGAAATAATTCACTACTTACAGTTACAGATATCATGTCATCATACTGTGAATTACAGAAAATAATTAAGAGACACCTTTATACTTTACTCCTTGGTATTAATAACAGAGCAAGGACTGACTGCATGGTAAAAACAACAAAAAAAAAAAAAACCTTCAAATCAGCAATTTACATTAATCAGCATTTTACATCCACTGGAGACAATCTGCATATATGTCAAATCCTGTTTTCTGGGAAAAACAAGAAAAAATATCATATCTACATAGATATACAGGGAAGATAAGTGCCACCCCATGGCAGCCATGTTTTTTGACAAATCATGATGGCTTGCACAATCTTGGTAGAGGGTCACCAAAGAAACATTTCTGCCAAATTATACTGAAATTGTTCCAGTGGTTTCTGACAATAAGATGTTTAAAGTTTTCTATATAGATATATAAATATGCCCTGCTGCCTGGCAGCAATGTTTTTTGACGAATCATGATGGCTTGAACAATCTTAACAGAGGGTCACTAAAGGAACATTTCTGCCATATTATATTGAAATCGGTCCAGTGATTTCTGATGAGAAGAATTTTTAAAGTTTTATATATATATAGATATATAGAGAAATAAGCCCCGCCCCCTGGCAAACATGTTTTTGACAAATCAAGATGGCTTGAACAATCTTGGTAGAGGGTCACCAAAGGAACAGTTCTGCAAAATTATATGGAAATCTGTCCAGTGGTTTCTGAGAAGTTTTTAATTTTTTTTTTCTTTTTGATGCCATAGCAACCAGAATCCTGCATGGATTCCAAATCTACAATTTTCAGCCAGTATCACCCAAGGATCATTCCAGTGAAATTTGGTTAAAACTGGCACAGTGGTTAGAAGGAGATGCCATTCATGGAAATTGTGGATGGATGGATGGATGGAAGGATGGATGGATGGTGAGAGATGATCAGAGATCACAACAGATCTCCTTGAGCTTTTGGCTCAGATGAGCTAAAAAAGCACAATATTTGGTTGAAAAGGTGTACCATCTAGGGTTTTGTATAGATACTCCAATAACAAAAGATGAATGAGCCAAAAAGTCAAAAGGTGTCTTCTGGGCAATGTGGACGGTGAAGATACAGATCAGTCTGCTCATCCACAGTCAGATCAGTGCCTTTCCTGTCTACTGACAGAATCAACAGCTACTATAAAGACAGAAAAACCCTTGATGAAATTGTGTGAATATTCATGATGGTTTGAATTTGCACACTTCACACATGCTTAAGGTGAATGAATACACTTGGTAGATTATCTGCCCTTTTTCAAGAAGGGAGAGAACTTTTGTGACTTCATGTCTGCTTTCCTTAACATAATGTCCTTCTGAAAGTTGGTCAACTCTAAAAGGAGAGAAATTGCCCCCAAAGTGAACAGATTCTTCCCTTTTAGAGTAGACCCTTTTTCAGAAGGGACCAGAAACAATTCTGACAGTTGGCTCCCTTGGCAGTGTATCATTTCCCCTTAAAGATGTCTTTTTGCTTGATGAGGCCCAAATTGTACCTTGACTAAAAAGTTGAAGAGACTTTCTACATGTTCAATATTGAAACAGGAAGATATGGTTCCCAGCCTACTGGCACATGCATTCCTTATTGCTGACCAGATATCTGTCAGAGACAACATCAACAAATCCTGCAAAATATAAATAAGAATTATGGCTGCTGGACCAGAGGAAATGCTATGGAGGAGTATTTGGTGATAATTCTGGGATAATTTTTCTTATTTCTGGATAAAAAAGTATGTTGTGGATACTCATTAGAAGCACCTCGCCAAGGTGCTTCTCATGTGTACCCAGAACATATGTTTCTATGGAGAACTGAAGAAAATTAACCCATAATTATCACCAAACCTATAATTATCACCAAAAACTCCTCCTTTACACCTCTGTGGCCCTTATATTAAACCATTTTAGACTGAATAAACTACGCCCCCTGCTCCCCCACCCCCCCCCCCCCCCCCTCACCTCCTCATTCCCAACCATACACACACACTATATATGAAATATACATAGAGGATATTTACTCTTTTTCTGTGAATACCATGAATATTTTCATTGAGTGTAATGAAAACAGTATTTTCACAAGTGTGAAACACGAGTGAAAATTGGATGTTTCCATTACACGAGATGAAAATTTTTATGGTATTCACTGAAAAAGAGTAAATTTTCTTTTTATTGTTTAGATGCCAATTCTGACGTCATAACTAATGTCACCAAACAAAACATGAATGCCATGGCATCGATGTTTAGTGCTTAACATTTGAAGTGCTGGAGAGACAAAAACAGAAAATTTTGACAAATTTAAATAATCTTGTTACCAAAATGTTCCTTACATTCTAACTAAGAAAATGCTACCAACACTTGACATTTTGCTCAGAAATGTAGGAGTTCAAAAACTGAAGTGGGACAGCATCTGTTAGGGAAACAATGAAGACAACCAAAGTAATCTGAAACGAGCAGAGAAAATAACATCGACTTGTTATTTTTCACTAGTGAAAATATCATATTCTTTCACTAGTGAAAATATTATTTTTATTCATTTCGGATATACATTGATTTCACTGCTAAGTATAAAATAAAAGTTTATATTCCTAGAGAAAAATCACTTAACTATTTGCAAACAGTGGAGACTCTGATCAGATGCCACATTCTGCAGGATCTTATCTAGGTCTGCACTGTTTGCTAATTACCTTTTTGTGGGGTTCCAGACTAAAATGGGTTAAGTTGTAAGATTTATTTCATAAAATACACAAAATTTTATACTTTCATCACAGGAAATCCAAAAAGCCTGGCATTAGCATAGCTTACCTGTCCACTACCAGAAGGGCCCATCTCAGGATCAACTTGTTCAAAACATCATTATTCAAAGCAGCAGAGTCAATACCAGGGCCCAGCTGTTCTATTTGTTTGCATCTTTGATTAACAGCACATGCGTCCTTTTGGGTTATTTTGTGCAGTTTCAAAAAGGAAGGGAGAAAAGGGACAGAAGATATCTAGTAAAGAAGAGGAAAGATAGCGATGGAAGACGGTGAGGGAAAAGTGATGGACAGTTCAGAAACAGAATGCATGTACCAATTACCCCCTTTGGCCACCTCCTGTACTTACAGCAGGACCTTACCATTGCTCTACTACATTCAGGTCCCATCGGTTCAAATCATCAAGTCCCGCCCAAGGGTCATTAGTCAAAACATTAGGGCTCAAACGAGGGTCCAGTTTTTCAAAGCATAGTTGTTCAAAGCATCATTCCCACATCAGGGCTCAATTGTTAAAGTAGGGTTGTTAAAGCATCAATACCAAAATCAGGGCTCATTAAACTGTTGTTCAAAGCATACAGTAGTTGTTCAAGCAGCAAGACAGCTGTTCAAAGTATCTTATCCCACATCTGGCTGTTATTGAAAGCCCCAGGAGCCAAATCAGGACCCAGCTGTTCATCAGGGCCACATCAGGGTTCAACTGTTCAAGGCATTTTTAATTCATTCAATGTTGTTCAATTAACGGAACATTAAATATCATCATCATCATCATAATCGGTTTTTTGATTAACGTGCAGGTACAGGGGCAACATCCACATCAGTGGGCCCCCTTCCAGATAGCTGGCTTGCTGCACACATGGCAGATCTCACACCATATCTCCAGGTACATCTATCAAGAGGGTTGATAGCCGAGAGCTTCCACTCTCTGCAATCCCTCTCTATCAGCTGCTTCCATGTCATTTTGGGCCTCCCAGACCCACGCTTTCCATCAACCTGTATGTCAAAGGCTGTCTTGATTGCACCACTGGAGCGTTCCACATGTCCATACCATCGAAGTCTTCTCTCCTTCAGAATAAGGTTCAGATCCTCAATGCCAAGCCGCACAAGTAGCTCATTGGACCTGGTGGTGACAATGTCTTGTGGCCTGACATTGCAGATCTGTCTGATCATTGGGACATAAATTGTGTGTAAAATATTAACTGAAAATTTTAGCTTAATAACTTGTTCAAGCTAACAAACCTGAAAAACTGGGCCCAGATCATACATTATCTCTCCAAGAAAACATATTTCCTTGATTTTTCATACCAAATACTTTGTAGAGAATGTTCTCATAAGATCAAATCACACTCATCTGACTACTCTGAAGATCTGTAAAATGTGATAAAGTTAATGAAATCAAAATCATATTAGCTAAAGGTCCTATTGAGAACCAATAATAATAACCAGAAAAAATATAGTGTCTTATTTCTCTAGAAAAATATATATTGTGGGTACTCATTAGAAGTGCCTCTGTAAGGCACTTCTAATGAGTACCCATAAAATATATTTTCATGGAGAAATAAGAAAACTATCAATACTTTTCTATTAACAAATTTCCGAATTAACTTACATGCATCTGGAGCTACATAAGACATTACCTGTATATGTGGGAAGAAACTATTGTCACACAACTGAGCTGATTGGTTCTTAAACCAGTCCATCATATGAATGACAGCTCTGTTCCTCACTACTGGCATGCTGACAGCTGAAACACACAAACACCGGCAAAATATGTAATTTAATTAATTACTTTGCAAGATTAATGGTTATTACATTATTTACTTTACCAATATCACCATAATGGTAATGGTAATATAACTGAAGATTTTGAAAAGTAATGGTAATTTAATTAATTTCATTTCAAAATGACTGACCACAGATCTGCATCTGATCAGTGTGACAGAATCATACTCTAGATACAGTAAATGTCCTAAAATTTTCCACACTTTATTCAATACTTTTGGGGTTTCAATTTTGCTTTTCAGGCAATTGTTTCTTAAAATACCTAGTGAAAAGGCAAACAGTGTAGACTGTAGACCCTGATCAGACTCCTCTTTCAATCAGCAGTCTGATCTGTCATGCACTGTTTGCATATGCCATTTTGTTAGAAACTTTGGTGTACAAAATTTTAAGACATGTACCATAAGCGGAGTATCCAACTAAATAATGATCTTATTTCTCCATGAAAATGTATGTGTGCTGCACTTCTAAAAAGTACCCATAACCTACATTTTTTATGAGAAATGAGAAAAATATTAATACATGTACGCTTTTGGCTGAAAAAGTGTCTCCTCACCTGTGAATGAGCAATCTCCCATGCTTCCAATGGCAAAATGTTTGTTAGTACACAGATATCTTGACAAAAAATGGCTGTAGTATCTGATCTGGGTCAACACTGTTTGCTCATGCTTGTGTGTTCCAATACTTAGGGCAAATATGGTATTTTATAGCAAAGTAAGAATACTATTCATCTACATATGCTGTTTGACTGCAATATGAGGACCTGCTCTAAAACTAACAATACTTACTTTGTTTGATAGTATAGTTGAATGCTGAGAGCAAAGAAATGCTGATTTCTTGATGCAAGTACCTGAAATTCCAGAAGATCAAATTATAACAGAATATATAAAACTATGTAACAGTTCTAATATATAATGCTACAAAATCAAGGTAGAAAACATCAGCCTGATTAAGCAACAACTCAGCCAGCACATTACAAAACATACAAAATGGCATGTGCGCCCAGCGAAGCCTCAGATCAGCCTGGGCATTCGCCCAGTCTGATCAGAGCCTTCCCTGAACGCATAAAGAAAGTTTGGGACCTTAGCTACCCATTAAGTGCACAGAAAAGACTCTGATCAGTTTAATCTGAATCTTCGCTGGGAGCATATGCCATTTTGTTGGGTTTGTCATGTGCTGTCTCAGTTATTACTATACAGTGTATCTCTCTGGTTTTGTCACAAAAAAAGAATGATCCATGACCAAAACCAGAATAAGCAATTTCTTGCCTGACTATTACAATGTTAGAAAAACGCCTTTATCACAATATGATCTGAAAATCTGACAATCAGAATATTAACTTTAGGAGCAAAACCAATCGGAAACAAAAAGTTTTGGTTTCCCTATCTTCCTGTCAATATGGAGATGTCTACCTCAACACCGGTTAGACAAAACAAAAATGATGGTGTAGATATGCCACAGTGAGGTTCTCATAAGAGGCACCTCAGTCAGGGGCTGCTAATGAGTACCACAAGATATATTATGAGGAAATAGTAAGAAAAATACAATTTCCGGTTGAAAAAAACCCACCTTGTCCAGAACTAAGAATGACCAAATGTTTTAAAAGTCAACTGATTTAACTCTTTTCAGTCTAAGGATCCCCAAAACAGAAATCGACAGTGCTGACCTAGATCATATGCCGCAGAATGAGGCATCTGATCCGGGTCTCCACTGTTTGCAAATAGTTTAGCCATTTTTCTCTCGGAATAGTGGCTTTTACAGAGAAGTGGCTGTTGCTGAGAGGTGACCATTAGTGAAGGTTCCATTAGGCCAAATAAAAATACAGTGTATGTGTGTTTAGGGTAATCCTACCCAACCTGATTTTCTTGGTGAAACCAAGCATTTTTTTTTCTCAAAAAAAAAAAAAAAAAAAAAAAGAAAAAAAAAAAAGCAAACAAACTGTTACTGGGATAAAATATTTATGCTAAATATTCAGTATTTATGCTAAATATTCGGACAAGTAGTTCTGTCACAGCAAACAGTGTATACCCTAATCAAAGCAGTTTGACCTGGATCTACACTATTTGCAATTCTATCAGTACTTTTTAGACTTATCAAAGGGTAGTCAAAAGATTTGGTAAACTTTTATGAGAATTATGATGCTGAGTCCGAATACATTTGGTTATTATAATTCTTTGTAAAAAAATGAAAATAATAATAATAATAATTATAATAATAATACCTACCCTCCCTATTTTTTTCAAACATGTTACCCTAAACACGCATTTTTTTTATTTGGTCTTATATAGCATTTTGCATATAGTCCAGGTCACGCTCTCCGCTCAGTTTTCAGCTAAGTTTTTACAAAAACAGTAATACCATATTCACTATAATTATTCAGACAGACAAGTCTGAGCAAATAGTATGGACCCAGATCAAATGCTGCAGAAAGTGGTTCTGATATGGGTCTACTTTGTTACGCAACCAGCAATTTTCAGACACTTCAGTAGACAGTACTAGTAAACTAGACTGTGACATGTTCAAATTTTAGGACGACTACTATGAGGAGTTATGGTGTCTTAATATTTAGGGTAAATAAGGTAAAACCTCAATAGCTCGAATACCGATGCCCCTTTACCATGACTGATTCTAACTTGTTTTTTAGTTCCTACAAAATTATTCTGATAACTCAAGAAAACAAATATTCAGGGAAATTTTCTTATTTTACCTTGAAATTGTATGTTGTGCCTACTCATTAGAATCACCTCATCGAGTATACTCAACAATTATTGTATAGAAAATAAAAAAATTTCCCTATTTGCTTCCTGACCAGGGGCCATGATTACCTCTCAGTGGCTCGAACTACCCATATCTTGAACAAATTTCAATGGTTCCAAAGATGTTTGAGCCACTGAAGTTTGACTGTATTAAAAAGATTTTTTATTTAATTATTTCTATGGGACATTTCAATTTTTATAAACAAAAAAAAAACAACATAGTTACCCATATAATTATTTTTCCTATTTGGAAAAAAACATAAGCAAAATGTCAATATTTTCTGGCTTAAAATAGTTTCTTTATATCCAAATAGCTACAATAGTCTATGACCATACCATTTTATCAGACTATCCAGCTGAGTATTAAGAACAGACTTCTGTTGACCAGTCCCTGTGGACAATATTGCTCCTGTGCTAGACAACTTCCTGACTCTACATCCTCCCTCTGTGTCTGTTTCAGACCAGCCAAACCTTCGATCAAATATGTAGCATGTGAACTGATTTAGAGACTGCTGAGAGCTGGCGATGTCCGAGGGGCTGACACCTGGGAATGGATTATCCCCAACACCTGGAATAAGATAAGCCACATCATGCAGAAAGCGGCCTCATCCCACCTGAAAACAGCAAAGGCTCCCATACCTCTAAATAAGATGTTTCTTTTTTTTAACCAAGTAAACCACAACCTCTTTATAACACTTCTGCTAGGATCCTTAGCAAAAACCATGTTAGCTAAACAACTGTATTGTACTGAAACAAAAATGTATAGATTATATAGAAAAATGACCATAAATGGTCATTTTTCTATATAATCTATATATTTTTGTTTCAATACACTAATTCTTCAACCATTTTATATCCAAAACCAACTTATAAAGAGGTTTCAGTATATTGATATTTTTTTTACTTCTCTATGAAAACATGATGTTGTGGGTACTTTTAAATAGAAGCACCTCAGTGAGGTGCTTTTTGTTTGTGTTGAGGTTTTACGGCCCAGTCAACCTGATGTGGTCATGTTGAGCGTGGTCGGTTTACCTAACCACACGTTTACTGGGCAGGCTTAGTCCTCTAAGCGGTTAACCAGTATTGTGCACATTCTTTCGCCAGAAACCAGTGAGGTGCTACATACCATACATATTTCATTGAAATATGAGAAACAGATATTTATTTAGATACTTCTCTTTTCTAGAACTATGGACATAATCAGGACATTCCTTGTATGAGACAATTCACATAAAATATCAATCCCTACTTTCTGAAAAATTAGAAATGTGTTTGTAAAACACTATGCCCCACTTATACTCTTGTCAATACAAAATGCCAAAGCTGAAATGGGGCATAACTCTGAAAAGGTAATCCAAAGTTTACCAAAACATAATACTGTCATCAACACACAGATTTCAAAATGGCTTGCAAAATTTCATGAGCCTAACTCAAGTGGTTCCTTAGATATTTTGCTTACAAGATTTTCATTTGATGAAGTCAAAAAAGGGGCCTTCCTTCACCATGAAGAAGTTGACAAAAGAGAAAAAAATAAGGGTAAGCTAATTTTTCATAAGCCATGCATACAGTAAAACCTGTGTAAGACAGCCACCTTTGAAACTGACCTTAGTGGTTGATGTGGAAAGGTGGTTGTCTTACAAAGGTACATGTCATGTAATTTTGCTAGCAAAATTACATGACATGTACCTTTATAAGACAGACAACTTTTTCCACATCAACCACTATTTAATGTCAGTCTCGAAGGTGGCTCTCTTACACAGGTTTCACTGTATATGAAATTTCAAAACCCTAGCATATATGGTTCCAAAGATTATGAGATAATCATCATCATCATCATCATCATCATCAGATTTTTTATTAACGTGCAGGTACAGGGGCAACATCCACATCAGTGGGCCCCCTTCCAGGCAGTTGGCTTGCTGCATGCATGGCAGATCTCACACCAGATCTCAAGGCATATCTATCATGAGGGTCGATAGCCAAGAGCTTCCACTCTCTGTGATCCCTTTCTGTCAGCTGCTTCCTTGTCATCTTGGGCCTCCCAGGCCTATGCTTTCCATCCTGTATGTCACAGGCTGCCCTGACTGCACCCTTGGAGTGTTCCACATGTCCATACCAGTGGAGCCTTCTCTCCTTCAGGATGC
Source organism: Anodontia alba (assembly GCA_964016985.1). Classification (NCBI taxonomy): domain Eukaryota; kingdom Metazoa; phylum Mollusca; class Bivalvia; order Lucinida; family Lucinidae; genus Anodontia; species Anodontia alba. The sequence goes on from OZ024827.1 coordinate 36,613,747, forward strand.
GGTCCAGATCCTCAATGCCAAGCTGTGCAAGTACTCTTTAGACTTGATATTGACAATGTCTTCCGGCTTGACATTGCAGATCTGTCTGATCATTGCCCTGTCATTCTGCTGCAGATGTTGGAGGTATGGCTTTGTCAATGGTCAAGTCTCACTGGCATGGAGCATTGCGCTCTGCACACAAGAGCTGTGCAGGCGACCATGTGTCTTTAAAGAGAGGTGGCAGGAAGTGAGAACTAGTAGCAGCTCCTTGAACCTCTTCCAGGTCGTTTTCACTCGTGTTGTGGTTGAAAGTTTACAGCCACTGGCTGCTGAGAGCATGTCTCCTAGGTAGCAAAAGGAAGCTACCACCTCTAGCTTGTCAGGTCCTACTTGGACTTCCATCTGTGGTCTGCCGTCCAAGGGGCTGCAGTTCCCTGGCACCTATACATCTGCAATCAGGGTCCTTTGTCAAGCGCTTGAGCCCACTGCATTTCTTGTGCACTCAGTGCTTGCAGCCATTGAGCAGATGCTGTTGCTGCCCACTCCAGTGCAACAGAAGGTGCATGGAAACTCACCTGAACTCTGCAGGAGGTTCAGGCATGTACCATAAATCATGATCTTTGTCTTTCCTGCATTACTCTCAACCCTTTCTCCTCCATTGCTTCTTTCCAAGTCAAGAGCCTCCTGACACATTCCTCAAGCGATTCAGCGATGATAACAAGGTCATCGGCAGAGAGGTCCTGGGGACCCCAGAGCGGAACTCACATGACAAGGCTTCAAGCACAATGATGAAGAGCAGCAGGTTAAGTACCGAGGAACATCGACCTTCACATCAAACTCATCACTGTACCCATCACCAACACAGACATGGCTTGGGGCACTGGCATACATCCCCTGGACCAGTCATACAATCCATTTCTCCACACCAAGATTTCTCAGCGTCCACCAGATGACCTTCCAAGGCACTCAATCAAATGCCTTCTACAGGTCTATGAAAGCCATGTAGGGTGTCTTGTTGGTAGCTAGTTACTCCTCTTGCAGCTGCCTGGCAAGAAAGATTGCGTCTGCTGTGCCTCTGCTTGGGACGAAGCCAAACTGGAAATAGTCGATTGACACAAACTGTCTGATGAGGCCGTCCACAATCCTCTCCAGGACTTTCATAATCTGCTCTGTCAGCTTGTCAGGAAGTTTTCCCCTGTCCAATGCACCCCTCTTACCCTTATAGAGGCAGACAATGAAACTCTGCTCCCAGTCGGAGGGTACCTTGCCATCGTGAATGATTGCAGCTGCAAGGTCACAGATCATGGAGGCGCCACTGTCACCGGCTGCTCGTATCATCTCCACCACTGTGCCTGATGGGTCCAGTGCTTTGGCCGCCTTCATCTGAGAGATAGCCTTCTTAACCATATCCAAGGTCTGATGGTGATTGGGATTGGCCGCATGGGCAGTGGTTTGTCAGATTTGTGCTCTGAGTCCCAGTCAAACTCAACGCTGAGGAGCCTTTGGTTGTGCTTTAACAAGGCCTTCTGCTTTTTGACTCACTCACATCTCCCCTGCATCATTCTTTACTAGTTTGTCACCTCAACATCAGCATGCTCTTTTCTAAGCTGGATAGCAAGGTGGTAGACTTCTGAAGACTTGGGGTCAATATTCTAGTAGACCTTCTTGTTGACTTCTTGATGAGCATGGTGAACTGCATGTCAGGCAATGCCTTTGGCTGCACCGTATGATACACCAGTGCCTTTACCAGTCTTCCATGCCTTGAAAGCTTTTTTGCTTGGCAGTTGCTGTTCTGTTTGAGAGGTCTCAAAAATGTGACGTACGGAGGAACAAACAGATGGACAAGCCAAAAGCAATATGCCCTCCCAACTTCTTCAAAGTTGGTGGCATAAAAAACATTCAAGGGATTTTGATACCCTTGGTAGATTTTCCAAGGATTTTTAGCCCTACTCTTGCTGAACATGTCATGCGGTGTCTTAGCAAACAGTGCAGATCCAGATCAGTTGGCTTCTGAAGAAGCCAACAGATCTGGATCTTCACTGTTTGTCATTAAATATGTGAATTTCTACCAAAAACCTGGATCAAGTAATCTGATTGGCTGGAAATTAGAAGTGGGCATGGCATCTTAATTTATTCAGCATGACATAGGTTAACAAAGAAGAACTTTGGGGGATTTTTATCTGCTTTCCTGCACACCAAGCCCCTACTGAAAAGGTGTCTACTCTAAAAAGAAAGCATTTGTTCAGTGTGGGAGCAAATTCTTTCCTAATAGAGTAGATCCCTTTTCAGAAGGAATGCAAAACAATTATAACAGAGTTGCCTCCCTCCCTTGAGAGGGTATCTGCTACAATACTTAAATTTGGAGTTTTAAGGGCTAACTATTTCAACCCAAAAACCAAATCAGGAACCTCTGTAAATACCATAGATCCAGGTGAAATTGCTCATATCACATGTGAATCTCTCACACAGTACCAGATAAGTCACTCTTTGTATCCACCTCACTCCGACCTACCACCCCATGCTCCACTTCTAAAAGTGTTTACATATTTTTTCTGATTTTTCCATGAAAACATATATATGTTGTAGGTACTCACTGGAAGTGCACAATTAGGTGTTTCACCTTTATTCTGCTGAGCCCGGATAGACCCTGCATTTGCAAAACAATATAGATCCAGATCAGTTGGCTTCTGAAGAAGCTAATTGATCTGGATCTGCACTGTTTGCCATTCAGTATGTGAATTTATATCAGCAATCTGGATAAAGTAATCTGACTGGCTGAAATATGAAGTGGGTGTGGCAACAATTTATTCAGCATGACAAGGGTTAAGGTCTAATGAGCACCCACTACCTATGTTTTTATGGAAAAAAAATATTTATCTGGATACCCCTCTTCTGGAACTATTATTTCATACACTGCTGTTCTGCATTACGAAAACATGCCTATTCAAGTATATTGAAAATTTTACAGGCAAAAAAAGGAAAATATTCAGATAAAAAATTCTGATATTTTTCTTACTTTTGCTCATAACATAGATTGTGGGAACTCTTTAGAACTGCCTCAAAGAGGTGCTTCTAACAAGTATCCACAATCTATGCTTTTGAGAAGAAATAAGAAATATAATGTATACCCTTGTAAACCCCAGTTTTACTATATAAAATTGGGGTTTAAGGGGGTCAAAATTATATAGGCATGTTTTCATGATGGTTTGTTACAGTGGCTAAACACGTACCCTTTTATGAAACAATGGACTTTACCAAAATCAAATATGGAAGAATCAATTTTAGATAATTTATAGGAACGAAACACTGACAAACAGCTAAAATTTAGTTCATAGATTACCTGGAAAATCCTCTCCATCAAGAAAAGGTGGAAGTAATTCTGCATCTCCACAATGTGGTCTTGACAGAGACGTATTCAACTGTTGTAAAATTACTAGCTCTTTTTCTGAAGATACCGTTGAAACCAGAGCAGCCACAAACTCAGCCATCAGTTACTTGCTTAATATACTGTGGATTTTCCACTGAAAATAAAAACTTCAAAATGTAGAATCTTTTTGTGTCTGATAGTAAAGGAGAATGAATACACCTATAAGGCAGGGTTGTGGAATTATCAAATTTTATAACTTGTCCATGGACAAGTAAATGGCCCAAATTCACATGTCCAACCAATAATTCATTTGCTCGAAAACTAACACTTTTCTTATTTCTCTATGAAAACATATGTTGTTGGTATTCATTAGAAGTGCCTCAGTGAGGTGCTTCTAATAAGTACCCACAACATATGTTTTCAATGAGAAATAAGAAAAATATATATCTCAAAATCTGAATACTATTCTTAGCAGGAGCTATAAAGTCCTTGTCCTTGGACAAGTAAAAATTGAAATTTCATACTTGTCCTATGAACAATGTACAAAAAGCTAAAATTAGGCCAAAAAGATAACTGGAATAGTGTTCGAAATTTTAGGACATTTACTGTAGCAACAATTTTCAGGTGTTTCCAATCATCTTTAAATATTCATTCTCCTTCCCAGTAGAGACTGAATATTATTAATTCTAAGTTCTCCTTCAATGGAGTAAAAGTTTCCATAAACAAATCTAGGTTTGCATCCACTGAATGTGAATCAGTGAATATAACCTCCAAAATCAGTCAAATTCAGACTTTCTAATATTAAAGCTGGCACAATTAATCCAATAATCCATTAATAGATTGATAAATCCCACAAAAATGATTATCGTTACAAATTTGGTAATATTCGAACATGTCAATTTTGATTTCTGTGCCTGTTACTTACTTTACCGTATTGATCCTTAGTATTCAGACACCTCAACTACTTACAATTTACTTTGTATAAAATTTTGAACAAGTACAATTAACTACCCAGTGTCTAAAGATAGCTGGACGAGAGGCAAACAGTGTAGACCCTGATGACACATCGCATTTTGCAGCATCTCATCTGGGTCTACACTGATTGCTTAGACCTGTCTGACCGAATACATAAAGTATAACATGTGGTAAGAGCCATGTTAAGACAGACAGGGAAAATTATTACCAAATCTTTAGTGATTACTAATCGATTATTGATCACAATGTTCAGCAGGACCTATAATCGATTATCTTTTCAACTCTGATTAGCCAGCCTTACTTTCTAGTAGGCTGTGTTCTTTTTTTTTTTTTTTTTTTTAAGTCTCTCCCTATCATATTCAATAGGCTCATTTTTCAGTCACTCTCTATCAGATCCAATAGGCTCCTGTGATGAACATGCAAACATAACCATAACTCCTTACCATACTTGTCCTAAACTTATTGTCATATATATTCATATAACACACTTCAGAGCTCCAGCTAGCCATACATAGAGGGGTGGCCCACATCTCCTGCTGACCCGCTGCACTTCTTAAGCTTGCATTTTTTTTTTTTTTTTTTTATTCAGAATTAAGGTGGAAGAGGGAGGGCGTATTTGAGCACACACAACAATATCCAGAAAATGAGGAAGATCCCTTAAGGCCAGGAAAAAAATAATACCTGTGTTTGTGGTAACCCCTGGGAAAAAAAACAGGGTCAGTAGGTAGGAGAAATTAGGTAGCACAGCAGTACACAGAAATACCAGAACACACCAAAACACTGGAACACACTGGTAATTACCGGAACACACTCCAATTTTTTTTATTTATTTTTTTTTTTTTTTATTGTTTTGGCTTATTAAATAGTTTTTTGGGGGAAATATGTGGCCCTTTTATATATCCTCTGTCTTATTTTATCATTTGTACCCAGTGAACATAATCTATTAACCTTAGCTCAAATGAGCATCAAATATTTATTATTATTATATGGCAGTTTGATTTGGTGAATTGTTCTCATGGTGAAGTTATAAAATAAATTCACTTCTCATACTTTTTTTTTTATTTTGCTTTAACCCTTGTCCTGCTGAACCCGGATATACCCTGCCTTTGAAAACAGTGTAGATCCAGATCAGATGGCTTCTGAAGAAGCCAACTGATCTGAATCTGCACTGTTTGTCATTAAGTATTTGAATTTATATCAACAATCTGGATTAAGTAATCTGATTGGCTGACAATTAGAAATGGGTGTGGCATCTTAATTTATTCAGCAGGACAAGGGTTAATAATAATAATATTATATTATTATTATTATTACTTTTTTGTGCGTGTGGTGGTGGAGGGAATGAGGGTGGGGTTTGCTGGCATACGTGGTCCGTTTATGTATTTTCAACTTCAAAAGGGAATATTAATAACGAAAGTAAATTATAACAACATTATCATAAAGGGATCTTTCTAGCATTGTTTTGGTCCTGAAAAGGACCATTTGTTGGCTAACTAAAAAGTTCTGTGACCTAGAAAATGTTCTGTGGAAGTAAAATATGATGATTTTTCTAATAATTAATCGCTTTTAACAACTTGTTTGTTTTTTTGTTGTTTTTTTTTTTACACTGACTGAGTCGATGTACTCAGTAAATGACACCAGTGAATTAATTAACGTAATTTGATTGCGCAGGTTACGATTGAATAACCCGTTTAATCCAGTTAATCCCCGCCAATTACCTCTTTACCACCTGGTGATTTTTGTGTATTTAGCAGTAGCGAATGAGCGCTGTGATATACGCTGGGGGTTGTCTACATCAGGTTTATTGACAACTGATTTTTTAATTGGCTACTGAGTTAATTATAACTGAATTTTTTTAGACGTAGAATATAAATAATAAACCAAGCCAAATAAAAAAAAAAAAAAAAAATATTCTGAAATTTATAAACCTGGCATCGGTATCGAAGTATTGCAATTTCTGTTATGAAAATACGTGGTATTCTCAAAGTTACTTAGATTCACATACATAGCACGCTATAAGTTTGTGTGTGCATGCATGTGTCTGTGTATGTGCAATTAATTAATAGTATGCCTATTTTCACTTCAAATGATATCATTATAAATAAGACGCAGACTAGGCTGCTTGTCTTTGCAGTCTGCTATGAGCCTGTTTTATTGGCTGCGCTGTCTGATCTGATTATTGGCTGCCATACTTATAATCCAGTAATGTTCAGACCAGCGTGCGCTGCGCTGTCTGATTGTAGTATTCATTGTCTGCCTGTAGGAAACACGTATCATTTGCTATCTTACCTTTTATGCAACAAATTTGGCTTGTGAAACCAATATATTTATTTACTTAATTATTCTATCTCTTGCCGTCCCTAGATAGTTAAACAGATATGGATTATGTGAAAACGAGAAAAGATCCCCGTATATCTAAGGGCCATCGAAAGAATGTGTGACTGTGCAGGCTGATCTAAGTATTTGCCGACCGCACATATATATTGTATGAATTGCCGTGAAACTACTTGTATTTGTTGTCGTTGTTGTTGTTTAACATGTTTATTGAATGAAAATACGTTGTTAAGACTTGACATTCGGTGTGATTCATCTGCTAGGTAGACAGTTCACATGAAATGTCAAACCTTTTTCTATTAAAAATACCTAAATACCTGTACCTATGACCTAAATAGTGTTGACTGGGCCGTTGAACCCACGCTGAATTTGATATCCTTATTTTTCAGAGAAATAACACTTGACATCTGATGTGCTTCATCTGCTAGGCAGACATTTCACATGAAATGTCAAGCCTTTTTTCTCTAAAAAATACCAGATATATGGCTTTATTTTTCAGAGATATAACACTTGACATTCGGTGTGCTTCATCTGCTAGGCAGACATTTCACATGAAATGTCAAGCCTTTTTTCTCTAAAAAATACCAAATATATGGCTTTAATAGTGACTTGGTCGGTTAATGAAAATTTACTATATCATTTCTGGATTATATTTTCTTATTTTTTACATTGTTAAGGCTTGACATTTGGTGTGATTCAACTGCTAGGTAGACAGTTCACATGAAATGTCAAACCTTTTTTCTATTAAAAATACCTAAATACCTGTATGTATGACCTAAACAATAATGTTGACTGGGCTGTTGCACTCACACTGAATTTGAAATCCTTATTTTTCAGAAAAATAACACTTGACATTCGATGTGCTTCATCTGCTAGGCAGACATTTCACATGAAATGTCATGCCTTTTTTTCTTCTAAAAAATACCAAAATATATGGCTTTAGCAGTGTTGACTGGGTCGGTTAATGAAAATTTACTATATCATTTCTGGATTAAATTTTCTTATTTTTTATGTTGTTAAGACTTGACATTAGGTGTGATTCAACTGCTAGGTAGACAGTTCACATGAAATGTCCAACCATATTTCTATTAAAAATACCTAATTACCTGTACGTATGACCTAAACAATAGTGTTGACTTGGCCGTTGAACTCACGCTGAATTTGAAATCCTTATTTTTCAGAGAAATAACACTTGACATTTGATGTGCTTCATCTGCTAGGCAGACATTTCACATGAAATGTTAAGGCTTTTTTTTCTCTAAAAAATACCAAAATATATGGCTTTAACAGTGCTGACTGGGTCAATGAAGATTTACTATATCATTTCTGGATAAAATTTTCTTATTTTTTGCATTGTTAAGACTTGACATTCGGCGTGATTCAACTGCTAAGTAGACAGTTCACATGAAATGTCAAACCTTTTTTCTATTAAAAATACCTCAATACATGTACCTATGACCTCAATAGTGTTGACTGGGCTGTTGAACTCACGCTGAATTTGATATCCTTATTTTTCAAAGAAATAACACTTGACATTTGATGTGCTTCATCTGCTAGGCAGACATTTCACATGAAATGTCAAGCCTTTTTTTTCTCTAAAAAATACAGAATATTTCACCTAATTAGTGTTGACTGGGACGGATATTCCTAACAAGCAATTATCCCTTAATTATGGTGTATATATCCCTTGGTACTTGTTAGACTGATCTTAGTCTTCACTGGCACCTGTTTGATTTTTTGGAAAGGCTGTGTTGTTACTCAATTAATCAGTCTCTTATCAGATATTAATAAGAGGCACACTTTAACCGCAGGGGATTAGGATTTCAAAGTAGAGAAAAATCTATTTCCAATCAGGCGCTGCTGGAAATTCTAGAGCATTCTGTATATGATGAAATGTTGTCTTTTGCTTGAGAGTTTGACATTTTTCTTTCCTACCAAGTGGCAATTCTGCTTTACTTTTCATGTAACAGAGGAATCACATGTAATGTCAAAAATGTGAAAAATGATGAAAATTTTCAGATAAAAAATTCTGATATTTTTATTATTTCTGCACAAAACATAGATTGTGGGTACTCATTAGAACCGCCTTGACATTCGATGTGTTTCATCTGCTTCTCTAAAAATTATACCAAATAATTCACCTTAATAGTGTTGACTAGGCCGGATAATGAAGCGTAACTATATCTTTTCGGCATTATTTTTTTTCTTATTTTTTGTATATTGTGATGACATTCGATGTGATTCATCTGCTCGGCAGAAAATTCACATGAAATGTCAAGCCTTTTTATGCTCAAAACATACAGTGTGGGTACTCAGTAGAACCGCCTCTATGTAACCACAATCTAAGTTTTTGAGCAGAAATAAAATAAAAAAAAAAATGTATACCCGTGTAAAGCTTTTTTTTTTGGCTTTTGCTTTCAGATTGGAACTAGAACTTTGACAGCAAGAGTCGCTACCCTTCCTACACTGACATAGCACTCTAGGTAAAACAAAAGTTCAGCTAACATTTTGAAATATTTTCTCCACTAAAGGTTTTGACATTTCATGTTTATTATTTCCAATGTGTACAATTTGTTGGAAATGTCAAATGTCAAAACTTTTGTGATGGAAGAATATGCAAGATGTCTTCATTCTGTCATTAAGCTAAATTAGATCAGCGTGTGACAATCATAAACTAAACTTCTATAATAATTACTTGTGAGTATTCAGGCCCAGCGGACCGAAACACATTTTTGTAAAACACTTGAATGAGGTTAATTTATTGTAAACTAAGATAAGATTTAATATCAACAACATCCTACATACAAACAAACACCAATTAAGTTATAAAAACAAATTTTAATAATATAAAATCAAAATTTTAAGTGTGTTCCAGTAATTACCAGTGTGTTCCGGTATTTCTATGTACCCAGTAGCACAGTAGTACAAGACAGTGAAACCTTTGACAATGCTGGATAAAATTTCGGCTGATGAGACAAAAAGTAGCTCCTTACAGCACATATTTGCTGACTATGAGCAAGACCAGTAAATGTGAGAAAGAAAGGAGGGAGTGTCTCAATTATTCTGTTAACTAATGCCATGTCACTTCATGTCCAATATTGATCTTGATCATCCAGGCACTATAAGAACTGGGTGAAAACAGGTAAACGCCTGTATTAGCCTATATGCATTTTTATAAAATCTTATATATCACCAGATCTTACAAACTACTGCAGATTTTTCAATGATATTTTCAGCGTTTCTTTAAAATATGATCTTCTCTGGATGAAATATTTAAAGATTGCACGTTTGAAAGAGTTTAAGATTGAATGTCATGACACTAATTTAATAACTGCCTGGCAGTGTTTTCACCTAGTTGGTAAGTGCAGCACTTCACCTGGTCAACATTCGGTCCCAAGACAAGACACTTCGATCATTAAACGAGATATTCCTTAATGTAGGGGCTCATATTCGTGTGGGTTCTAAGATTAAGAAGCAGAAGAAAAAAAAAGGAAAATTAAACAATTTTAGTTTGTTTAAATCATTTTTTCGATATCTTCAATATATTACTAAATTAAAAGCTAAAACTACGCAAGTCTCTACACTATGATGGCTTGTGTCCAACAGGTTTCTTTATATCAACAGAAAAATCATAGATAAACCTCAAGATTCTGGAATTTTGTCCGCCATGTTGTTTACGTGACGTCATTTCCCCCGGTGCCCGACAACATTAATTTGCATTTTTATTTTTATTAATAATAAAGAAAAACAGTGTTAATAACAATTTAAGTGATAGATTTAATTCACTTATATGTTTGCTTTTAATTCTCAATTATTTATTTTTTTAAAACCAAAATCCGGGCAATGCAAACATGGCGCAGCACAGTGAAGGTTGTGAAAGTTGATTTCCTTGATTTCCTCCTTTATATTCCCGTAGATTTAGAATGTCCTTTATGTTGAAAGGTGGCGGAACCAAGAACATTTGTTTCCCACCAACTGAGATTAGTTTTTATTACGGTTTCACAGATATGCAGTCTCGTAACATTGGTTTATGTAAATTTCATTCATCAAACAAAATGCCACTTGAATCATCACACTGGTAAGTCAAAAAGCACTGGTGGTGGCTGCAACGCCCGGGAGTCGGCATTTTAACGCACTGGAGCGGGCGGAAAAGGTAAACAAAAGATATGTGATGCCGAAAATGACGTAGTAGATATTGAAACCTTGACATATCAATTCTCTGGAATTGTTAATCTTTCTGCACAAATTTATAAATGTCTGCTGAGTTCAGAGTATACAGCGGTCATAAAAAGAAGAAAAGGTTAAAAAAGAAGTGGTTTAATAATAATTGTTATATTATGAAAAGAGAGAACTCAGAAAACTAGGCAGCCGACTTCAAATGCACTCTAATAATTTTGACCTAAAATTTGCTTTCCACAAATTAAAGAAAGAATACAAGAAAACACTTAAGATGGCTATGAATCTGTTCTACAAAACAATTATCGAACATCTACATATGTTACACAAAAATGACCCAAAAGCATTCTGGAAAACTTTAGATCGTCTACATAACAAATCTTCAGACAGCACTAACCCAATACCACTATCTACTTGGTATGATTATTTGTCAGAGCTGTACTACTCAGAGAATAATTCAGATAGATTAAACTGATCTTGAGACAAATGCTGAATGTCCGCATGATTTTCCATTTACTTGTAAAGAAGTATGCTCTGGAATATTAAAACTTCAAAATAATAAACAGCCAGGAATTGATTTAATTTTGAATGAATTTATGAAATATGGAAAGGATATACTTCTGCTTCCAATTCAGTGTTAAACTGTTTAACAGAATTTTAAAATCGGAAACTTTTCCAGATAGGTGGAATGTTTCATTAATCTCTTTTTTTACCAAAAAATAATGAACTATATCATTGTGACAACTATCGTTTGAGTTTGACTAGTTGCTTGGGTAAACTGTTTACTTCACTACTCCATACTCGCTTACACAACCACATGGAGAATAATGACTTATATAATAAATTCCAGGCAGGATTTAGACCGGGATATAGAACAACAGATCATATATATACTATAAAAACATGCAATTATCAATATTATTTAAATGTAAAAGAAGACTATATGCTTGTTTCATAGACTTTTCAAAAGCATTTGACACCATCTGGTGCTCAGGACTATTTCAGAAACTACCAACTCTGGGAATAGGGGGTAATTTTTACAAAGTTGTGAAGTATATGTATTCAAATTTGAAATTTATCATGAAAAAAGATAATCTCTTATCTCAAACAGGAAATTATGACAGAGGGGTACGTCAAGGTGATAGCATAAGTCCCTTAGGTTTTAATGTTTTCATTAACGATATCGATGAAATATTTGATCAAACCGTTTCTGAACCTGTAGCTTTAAGTTCTACAAAACTTAATTGTTTGATATATGCAGATGACTTGCTCTTACTATCAGAGAGCAAAGAAGGTCTACAATCCTGTCGGAATTCATTGCAAATGTACTGCGACTACTGGAAGCTAAAGATGAATATTGACTAAACCAAAGTTTTGATTTTCAGTGCAGGAAAAATAAAAAAAGAAAATATCCAGTTCAAACTGAATGATTCAGTGGTCGAAATTGTTGATAAATACAAATACTTAGGTATAGTACTTTCCTATAATGGAAATTTAAAGCATGCTGCTGAACATATGTATCAAAAAAGCTTTAAAGTTGAAACTCTTTGATATTCTTATACGCCCAATTTTAACATACGGTGCTGAAGTTTGGATAGGTGACTACAACATAAGAGAGAAAACTCTCGACACATTGCCTTTTGAGAAAATACAAAACCGATTTTGCATATACTTATTAGGTGTACATAAGAAAGAGTTGAATTTAGCTTGTAGACTTGAATTTGGTTGAGAACCAGTTCTTAAAATTTTTATATAGGGTCTCAAACATTTAAATATTATTCATGATTGTGTCAGCTTCAGAAGATCGCTTACTGAAAGAGGTCTTTGAATTGGATAAAACATTGTGTCAAGATGGTTACAAATCCAGGTACTCTTGTATACGTAATCTTATGCAGAGGTTTCCAACTACTGAACAGGAAATGCAATCTTACGACATGTCAGAGAGCATTTCTACTAAATATTTATCTGATATGAACAAAGAATTATCTAGACTGAAAAATCACGTTCAAGATAACAAATTAAATACTTTTTCAAGCATTTACACACAATTTTCTTTGCAAAACTATCTATCATTTGGGCTTTCAAAAAGTAAAACTAGAGCTTTCAAAACTTAGGATAAGTGCTCATGACTTACTAATAGAGCGAGGTTGGTACTTTAGACCATGCGTTCCTCGTGAGAGTAGAATTTGTACAACTTGCGATACAATAGAAAATGAAGAACGTTTTGTGCTTTATTGCTAAAAAAATTCTGCTATAAGAAATGATTTATTTCGGAAAATAAAAATTGAATACCCTGGTTTGATTCCAAATACTGATGCATCATTGAAAACTTTGGTGCGTTTAATGAACCCAGCAACTGTAGAGGAGACAAAATATATTTGTGATTTTATAACAACATCTCTTAACTTAAGATAATTTGAAATGCTCCTTATTTCATACCATTTCATCACATTCATTTCTCATTGCATTGTTACAACATTGTGTATAGTAAACATGTTTTGGAGGACACCGTCTGTTATGTCGGTTTTCTAAATAAATCTTGTCTCTTGTATCTTGATATACCTGTTCTTGGTATAACTTTTATCTGAGCTTATTTCGGTTTTATTTTTAAGGGCACTGTGTGCACGGAACACCGAAAAGACTGCAGTTTATGATTATGTAAGGCATTTGGAGATTTATTTTATCGTTTAGTTGGCAAATCGGTTGCAAGTTTCGCACATGTCCTTGTGATGTCATGATTTCACCTGTAATTTCTTAAAATGCTACTAAAGTAAGAATTTTCGATACTGTTATTGTTCCATTTCTATGGTATTACAATGGAAAACATGATTTCTACACACCAAATTTTTCGCGATGATTTTCTTGTACTTTTATATTATCCATTTTCAATTACAACGCACTGTGCTTATTTTTTGAAGCATTGCTACAATGCACCGGCTGTGGCACACATATTTTGTGGCTGTTTGTTTATCCCATGTAGGACTTTTATATCGTACTGCAAGCAGTTGAAATCCAGGCACAGCGAAAACTTTTTTGTTATCAGTACACAAATATATCTTTATAATTTTCAGGAATGAAACAGATTACTGGTATAATTTGATATCTTTGGCTCATCAGTAACTCACTAGAAATGCCGTCTTATCAGTTGGTAAAAGTTATTTATCATACCTTTGTACAAAAGAGTCAGTCTACTGTCTCTCCTCCTTTTCCTGAGAGACCTCCAGTATTCCAGTCATACTCCCAGTTTCAAAACAGTAATTGCCAGTAACAAACCTAGCAGCCCTATTCTGAACTTTTTTGATTTCTTGTTGAAGAACCACGCCTTGGGGATCCTAAACACAGTTGCCATATTCCAAAATGGGGCGAACAAGTCCCTTATGTGCTGCCTCTTTAACATCTTGATGACATTGATAAAGATTTCATCTCAGGAAACCACGATTCCTATTTGCCTTAGTACACAAGTTGCTGATATGTGCAGAGATATTTCTAGCCCAAAGTTATACGGGCCCTTTAAATTGGCCAAGGGCCCTATCCCATTCAAATACATGTAAAATTTAGAATTTTGATGGGCCTTTTTGGTAAACTGACGGCGCTCGACATGACCCCATTGGGTTGACTGGGCCGTAAAACCTCAACACAAACAAACAAACAAACAAAAGTTATAACAAGAACAGGTATATATCTTTTGTTTACCTTTTCCGCCATTTTTCGCCCACTCCAGTGCGTTAAAAAGCCGACTTCGAAGGGTTGCAGCCACCACTGGTGCTTTTTGATTTACCAGTGTGATCATGGTCCATGAACTCCCAATCAGCTGTGGCTCAGACTTAGTGGTGATTGCATGTGGGAGGTTATAGGTTCGACTAAGGTATTTGATCCCTAGACATCTGAGTCCTACCAACTTTCAATACTGTTACTTGCACTGTAGCTTTTCTTCGTTTGACTGGCACATTGGCTCAGGTAGTAGAGTGTACCAGTATGCTTTGTGACCAGGAGGCTGCGGGTTCAATTCCAGGCCGAGTCATACCAAAGACTTTTAAAATGGTACTAACTGCTCTTGCCCATGGCAGCATTAAAAAAGTAGAGCTAGGAATCAGAACTGGTCTGCTAAATATCAGTAATTAATGTGACTGGGTGGCATATCACCTGTAAGTCTATGAAACACATAGTCTACAGCCAGATAATGAATCATCTTGACAGCCACAACATACTTGTAGAATTCCAACATGGATTCTGTTCGGGCCACTCCTGTGAAACCCAATTACTTAACATGGTAGAAGATATGTCACAATGTCTTGATAGGAGACAAGCCACTGATCTGCTGATTCTCAGGAGACAAGCCACTGATATGCTGATTCTTGATTTTAGCAAGGCATTCGATACCGTGCCTCATTGTAGACTACTCCACAATTTACAGTACTACTGGGTTACAGGAAGGACTAACAAGTGGATCCAGTCTTGGCTATGCCACTGTCAGCAGAGAGTTGTTCTTGATGAATCGACATCCTCTGACTCCAAGTCCTTTCTGGCATTCCACAGAGCACAGTACTTGGCCCGCTAATGTTTCTGTTCTGTGTCAACGATATTGGCCTCAGACCTCCATGAAGTTATTAGCTGATGACTATCTTCTCAACAGAATCATCAACAGTGTCAACGACAAAGAACAGCTCCAACAGGATTTAAATACCATGGTTGACTCAGGTTGAGTGTCCAACACCTGGCTAATGAGGTTCAACATTGCAAAATGTCATCTGCTCAAGATTACAAGACAGAAAAACCCTGCCAACAGTATACTATCAACAGCATGCAACTCTCAAGAAGTCAGTTATCATCCCTACCTTGGTGTTGAACTCACTGAACTGGCCTTTTCTGGAGAACTCAAATCAGCATTATCACAAGCAAAGCTGAGAGAATCCTCAACCTTTGCCGACGGCATCTCTATGGCTGTAATCTGGAAGTCAAGTCATAGGCTTTTACCACACTAGTGCATCCACATCGAATACTCCTCATCAGTTTGGGACCCTCACTACAAAAAAGACATTTTGGCAGAAGAAAAAATTCAAAGAAAGGGTGCCTGATTTGTCACTGGAACTTATTTATATAAGGAAAGCATTTTATCCATGTTTGTTGACCTTTAGTGGCCTTCACTTCAACAATGGAGACAACAGAAAAGACTTACAGCCTTCTTGAAAGCAACAAACAACCTCTGTCCAGTCACTATCCCAGAATATGTCAAATCTTCCTCTGACCACACAAGAACACATGACCTAGCCTATGTACAGCTTCGGGCCAATTATGAACAAGACAAGAACAGATTCCTGCCACGAACAATCAGGGAATGGAGTTCAGTACCACTAGAACTTGTGCATGCGGCATCTGTAGATGAGTTAACTGACTGTCTACAGAACTACTCCTTCTAGACAGAACAGCCCATGATGATTTTAATTGTAAATACCATGCTTTAACCTCTTGCTGACGACGTCTCTTGCCCGTGATGCTTACGCCCTGGGCAGTACTAAAGTACATGTAGAAGTAAAATATCATGCCAAGTATCTGGGGTGTATGTGATATTTCAGTCAGGACTCTAGAAGTGAGCATTGAGCTTCCTGCCACATTCAGATGCTGTTGTGATATGACTGAAAGATTGTTGAAAGTGACGTAAAGCCTGAATAAACAAACAATTTTATTTGTTTATTATTTGGTGATTGTCAGGACTGTTGACATTGTTAGCTCAATTGCTAGAACACCTGAATTGCAAGCCTGGCTCCGTAGTGCAGTCTGCAGCATGTCTGACTGCAGAACCCAAAGTATAAGCTGGAATCCAAGCTTGACCACAAAACTTTCGAGGAGCTTGATCATGAAATCATTTTTACAGTATGATCTCCGCTGATTCAAGAACAGGTGTTGTCAATAACTGGTGAAATAATGTGCACAAGTATTGGTTAACCACTTAGAGAACTAAGCCTACTCAGGAAAATTTGATTAGGTTATCTGATCATCTCAATCTTAAAATTGGGCCGTAAAACTCAGGCTCAAAACCTAACTTGCAAGAAGGGGAACACGGGTTATTCCTGCACTCCTGTTTACTTAAATGGTGACTAGGTGGACTGGTGAGTGAATTTGTGTTGAGGTTTTACTGCCCAGTCAATCCAGTGCCGCCCATTGGGGCTTCGCAAAATAGATGGGCGGCCTGGTGCTTCCGCGGCCTAGCTGGAGACTGAACAGTACTGGTTAATCGCTTAGAAGGTCTAAGCCGCCTCACCTTACCCAGGAAAAGTCTGGTATTGGTCTCACTACAGGGCTTGAGTGTCATTTATCTCAAGTTGGGTAAAAATCCGACAAATTCGGAAGCACGTCTCCAAAATGACTGAAATAATGTTGACGGGGACGTTAAACTCCAAATCAAACAAAACAATCCAGTGAAGTCATGTCAAGCGTGTTACCTAACCACACTTTTACTGGGCAGGCTTAGTCCTTTAAGCTGTTAACCAGCATTGTGCACATTCTTTCGCCAGAAGTTGACAACTGCCTTTCTTGAATCAGTAGAAGGGAGAGAATTCCAGTAGAAAATATTTCATAATCAGATCTTTCATGTTGCTGACCAGGCAGCTGCCAGGGGTCGAAGCTGCAATCTCCAGATCACCAGTCTGACTGGCATCCAACAGAGCCACCGTGGCCGGCTGGTGAGGGAAGGAAAAGGCTAGAAACTGATAGTATGGTCAGTTGATGCCTGAACTTATGCACCAGCCATTACCTGGCCTCGGTGGCTCAGTTGGTTTTGCATCTGACTGGAGATAAGGAGGTCGCGGGTTCAATCCCCGCCAGGTCTGGCAACACTCTTCCATGGAGATTGATCATGAAATATTTTCTACGGTCATTCTCTCCCTTCCACTGATTCAAGAAAGGCAGTTGTCAGTTTCAGGCAAAAGATTGTGCACAAATGCAGGGGTCATCCTAGAGCTTTCAGCAAGGGAGAAGTTTTGCGACAATTTCAGGATTTCAGGGAGACGTTTTGGTCCAAATTTTGGCATTTCCTTATATACATTCTATACATTGTACATTTTCACTTCTACCGCAGCTCAAGATAGGGAGAAGTAAGCCAGCTTAGGGAGACTTTTCTCCCAAATCGCCCTCTAGAATGACCCCTGCAAATGCTGGTTAACTGCTTAGAGGACAAATCTGTCCAGGAAAATGTGTGGTTGAGTAAACTGACTGCTTGACATGACCCCATTGGGTTGACTGGCCTGTAAAACTTTTGCTGGTGACAGCTGGCTGTCAGTAGCAATCACCAGTCTTTAAACATCTTCTGAAACCAGTTTTCACCAGATTTCCCATGGGGCCTTCTATCAAAGGGGTATTGACAATTTGTTCAAATGGCTTTGCACCATTGAACAAGATGTCCACCATGCCCATATAGGGTAAAAAAAAAATACTTAAAAATCTACTTCTCCAGAACAAAGAAAGCTTTAATGCCTTTATGGGTGAATTTGTATCGACAAAAAGTTGAGAAACTTACCATGTATAATCAGTCAGGAGCATAACTTCTCTTTATGTTAAATTTTGAGAAGATTTATAACTTGGTCAAGTTAAAATTTAACTATAAAGCAACCTGCCTTCCAAAGTATAATTTTCCTTTGGCTGAAGGTTTTAACTTATTTAGGTCATTTCTCAAATTTGTAAATATTTTGAAAATAACCTATATAAGGTAAAAAAAGTATAGTTTTTCATTAACTTCAAAGGCCCTGCGTATACATTTCTAGACTTGCTTGATCATAAAGTTATGTAACCGATCTTTCATACAAAATTACCGGTAACCACTTGCCCGTGAAAAATCTTGAAGTCTATAATAAGCAGGTGAAAAAAATGGCACAAATTATAAAATAACTGAAACCAGTTACATCCACAAACTGTAATAAAATTGTTAACGCTTTTGAGGTAAAAAAAAATCAGCTTGTAGAAGTTATGCTCCTGACTGATGATTAAAGAAGTAAAACTATTTAGTTACCATCAAAATTTTGCAGTTTATCTGCCCTTGCCCTGAGCTGTATATACATCTATAAAATCATGAAATCTTTAAATGTCTTCTCTGAAACTGTTCAACCAATTTTCACCAGTTTTCACATAGGGCTTTCTGTCAGAGGGATGTTGACAATTTTTGTTCAAATGGTTCTGCACGATTGAACAAGATAGCTGCTATGCCCATATATGGCAAAAACACTTAAAAATTTTCTTCTCCAGTACTAAGAAAACTTTGAGGCTAACTGTTGGTATGCAGCATCAGGGACTCAAGGTCCACCAAGTTTGTTCAAATGATAAGACTAGGATGACCTTTGACCTTTTTATGGTATGGTCAGATTTGTGTCCCACATGCTGTAGCAATACTGGAAGAAAGTTGCATGGCATTTGCAAATATGCAATAGCTGTTTTTATCAGGCAAGCAAATTGTGGCCCATGGCTGGGGCCCCTTGTTTTTGAATAATTTTGAAAAACCTAAGTGCACAGTGTGGTAATTAGGTCAAATACGGTATGTTTTTGTGGAGGAATAAAAATAATTGTATGGATCATAGCTCTAGATAAGAGAGGGTTCCAGGAAATTATTTTTCTCCATGATAACATACGTTGTGAATACTTCACGATGAGGCGCTTCAAATGACAGTGCCTTAAGTTTTGAGCAATTGGGTATTCCCATCCAATTCTAATTTAATTGGATATCAGGATTTTTCTAGCGAGTAAATGAATCATTTCCCTGTTTTGTTAATGGGTGCAAGAATTACTGGGTATTAACCCCATTTAATTTGAATTGCTTTTTCAGAAGTTTTAATTAGGTAAATACCATAATAACCCTTTATATTGGGACATACAGGCCTGAGCAAATGGTGTAGACCCAGATCAGATGCCTCAGAATTTGGTGTCTGATCAGGGTCTACACTGTTTGCCTCTCATCCAGCACTAGTTTAGACACATCAACTGATAGTAAAATAGACTTTTTCAAATTTTAGGACAAGTATGCTAAGGTGTTAAGGTGTCCAAATACTTAGGGTACCTAAATAAGGTACCCCAAATAGCAGCTTATCAGAGGCACTGTAATGAGTACCACAGCAAGTTTTCATGGAGAAACAAAAAAAAAAAAAAAAATGCTAACAATTGCTTGGTTGGAGAAAATGCCTTGTAATGTGGTTTCTCCACAACATACCGTATTCGACCTAATTACCGCACATACTCCTATAAGCACACAGTCAAGCAATTCCATAGTCTTCAAATTATAGCCAGTATACTTTTTGTCTACTTATTTATAAAGGCATATGTTGTGGGTACCCATTTGAATTGCATCGACTTGTCGATGCAATTCAAATGAGTACCCACAACATATGTTTAATAAAGAAAATCAGAAAAGAAAAAATAAAATAAAAAACTCGCATAAACACCAAATAAGGCCTTTGCTGATATTTGTTTTTAAGGGTATCCTTAGTAAGTAGTCATATTTTGAAAAACCTAAGCACACTGTGCGGTAATTAGGTCGAATACGGTATATGATACAATGTTTATCATAGAGGATTTGTTAAGGAGGAGTATTTGATGATAAACATATTAGTGGGTACTCATTAAAAGCACATTGCCAAGGCATTTCTAATGAGTACCCACAACGTCAGTTTTTATAGAGAAATAAGAAAAAATACCCAGAGTTATCTTCAAATACTCCTGCTTAGCAAGTCCTCTGTCATATGCTTTATTTTAGGTGTGAAGATTCCTCGAAACTTTAAATTATTAGAAGAATTAGAAACCGGAGAGAAGGGATATGGTGATGGTACGATAAGTTGGGGCTTGGCCGACGATGATGATAATACACTCACTAGATGGACAGGCACAATTATAGGTCCACACAAGGTATTTATGAGCTGTAAATACGGGTTGTGACATGCAAAACAGTGTCTCCAGGGGAGTAGGTGGACAAGATAGGCGCCTTTGACATTTTCTGTAAACTTTTTGTTTCCGGTTAACTCCACCTACACTTTACATCAGATCAAGCTGAAGCTTCATTTATAGTTGACCATGATGTGGAGCAGTGCATATTATTTCGAGGTTACAGTCCACCAAATATTAGCAGAGTTACGCCCCTTTGAAAATTTCTGTAAACTTTTCCGGCTAACTCCTCCAACAGCTTACATCGTGATGTGGAGCAGTGCATATTATTTTGAGGTTACAGTCCACCAAATATTAGCAGAGTTATACCCCTTTGAAAATTTCTGTAAAGTTTTTGTTTCCTGCTAACTCCTACAGTTTACATCCAATCAAGCTGAAACTTCGTAAATAGTTACATGATGATGTGGAGCAGCACATATCATTGCGCGGTTACAGTACACCAAATATTGGCAGAATTATGCCCCTTTTTGTAATTTCATAAACTTTTCGCAGCATGTTATTTAGAGGTAACAGTGTGCAAATTTTATTTTATAACAGGCATATTTTTTTTTTCAAATAAAAGTTATGGCCATATGGGCAAGTTATTTATCTATTTATTCATCTTCTTTTGTAATACCCCCGACATACAAAGTATGTGGGGGTATATAGTTTTCGCTTTTCTGTTCATCTGTTTGTTCGTTCGTTCGTAACGGGCCCCCGTAGCCTAGTGGATAAGAGAGTTGACTCTTAATCCATTAGGTTTCTCACCGCTGTGGTTCGGGCCTCGCTCGGGTCATATGTGGGAAAGCCAAGTTCTGCTTACGGATGGTCAGGTGGTTTTTCTCCGGGTTCTCCGGTTTTCGCCCACCTTCGATGAACGATCGGCTCGATATAAGTGAAATATTCTTGAAAGGGCCGTAAAACCCAAATCAAAAAAAAAAAAAAAAAAAATCGTTCGTTCGTTCGTCTTTCCGTCACAGGGTCAAAGTTTTTGTGTTAAAGTTTATTAGACCTCATATTTTGAAGACCCTTTGATGGATTTCATTCATATTTGGCATGATGGTAGATATAGGTCTAAAGTTTTTATCAGCACCATCCCCACCCCGGGGGTGACCTTGGGGTCAAGGTCACGGACTTCAAATTTTCATAAAAAAGTCAGGGTCGAAGTTTTTGCGTTAAAGTTTATAAGACCTCATATTTTGAAGACCCTTTGATGGATTTCATTCATATTTGGCATGATGGTAGATATAGGTCTAAAGTTTTTATCAGCACCATCACCACCCCGGTGGTGACCTTGGGGTCAAGGTCACGGACTTCCAATTTTCATAAAAAAGTCAAAGTTTTTTATGTTTAAGTTTATATAGCTATATCATCAAGACCCTTTAAGAATTTCATTTATATTTGACATGTTGCTAGATATCGGCCTAGAGTCTTACTCTGCATGATCCCCACTTGGTTTGTGACCGAGGTCAAGGTCACAAACTTAGAATTTTCATATTAAAGTAAAAAAAAAATTTGCGTTTAAGTATATATAGCCATACCATCAAGACTTTTTGTTAAATTTCAGTATTCCCTAATTGAAAGGTCCAGCGGATATAGCTATCAGCAAGGAATCTGTTGGTCTGTCTGTCCATCATGTGAAGCATTATTCGTTCATACATTATTTTTGTCTCAGGGTCTAAGTTTTTTTACGTTAAAGTTTATAAGACCTCATATTTTGAAGACCCTTTGATGGATTTCATTCATATTTGGCATGATGGTAGATATAGCTCTAAAGTTTTTATTGGCACCATCCCCACCCCGCGGGTGACCTTTGGGTCAAGGTCACGGACTTCCAATTTTCATAAAAATGTCAAAATTTTTGTGTTTAAGTTTATATAGCTGTATCATCAAGACCCTTGTGGAATTTCATTTATATTTGACATGTTGCTATATATCGGCCTAGAGTCTTACTCCGCATGATCCCCACCCTGGGTGTGACCGAGGTCAAGGTCACGAACTTAGAAGTTTCATTTAAAAGTAAAAGTTTTTGCTTTTAAGTTTATATAGCCATATCATCAAGACCTTTTGTTAAATTTTATTATCCCCTTATTGAAAAGTTGAGCAGGATATAGCTATCAGCAAGGAATCTGTTTGTCTGTCCATCCATCCGTTGAAGCATTATTCGTTCATACTTTATTTTTGTCTTAGGGTCAAAGTTTTTACGTTAAAGTTTATAAGACCTTATATTATGAAGAGCCTTTGATGGATTTAATTCCTGTTTGGCCTGATGGTAGATATAGGGCTTAAGTTTTTATCAGCACCAACCCTATCCCGGGGAATAACGTTGGGGTCAAGGTCACGGACTTAGAATTTTCATAAATAAGTCAAAATTTTTGTGTTTATGTTTGTATAGCTATACCATCAAGACCCTTTGAGGAATTTCATTTATATTTTACATGTTGGTAGATATAGGTCTAGAGTTTTACTCAGCATCATCCTTATCCTGGGGTATGACCTTGAGGTCAAGGTCACAGACTTAGAAATTTCATATAAAAGTAAAAAAAAAAAAAAATTGCATCTAAGTTTATATAGCTATATTATGAAGACCCTTTTGTTGGTTTCATTAATATTAAGCATGATGGTATATATAGGTCTGAAGTTTTTCTCGGCATCATCCCCAAGCTGGGACATGGCTTTTAAGTCAAGGTCACAGACGTTTCATACAAATGTCATTTTTGCTTATAAAGACTGATTTCACTGGTATATGGTGATAGTTATAGGGCTAAAGTTTTATTTAGCTCAATCCCTGCACCTGTGCCTGACCTTTGAGGTCAAGGGCTTCATATTATGTGTGATTGAATTTTTTCAATGTTATAACATATAGCATACAACTGCCATCTCCAGAGTAAAAGCTACATTCTTTGTGCTCTTTAAAAAGTGGCGGTAGCGCTGATCGGGGGTATATGTGCCCCACTGGGCACTTTGTCTAGTTAGATTTGCATGAAAATGTTGCCATCATTAAATCTTTATAAATAAGTTATTAGATAATATAGAATTAAGAAGCTTGACTAATGTCAAAACTTATAAACATAATTCTTTTTGGAATTTTTTTTTTTTTTTCTTTTTTAATAACTTTTCTGAGGTGCCTCCTTTGAAATACAAAAATGAAATCAGTATAAAACCAGTTAATGCTTTACAAAAAATTTTGTTGCAGCATTGTTTTGTTTTTGTTGTTTTTTTTTTTTTTTGGTTGTTTATTTTTGTTTTGTTATTGTTTGGTCAGATGTTGAAGTACAGGAAAAAGAAATCAGCTAAAGGCTCATATGAGCTTATAGTATAGCTATGCTTCTGTCGTCCATCCTTTGTCCGAAACCACTTCTCCCTAGACACAGCAAACCTCCCTATTTTCCCAGGAGGGAGCAGTCACTTCTCCCTAAATTTCTGGGCCAGCTTGGACCCTGAGGTTAGATTTCACCAAATATCAGCAGACTTATGCCCTGCTGAAAATTTTTAAAAAAATTTTTGTTTCCAATTAACTCCACTTACAGTTTACATCCGGAGCACTGAATTATACAGGAGTCAGTTTATGTGCTACATCTTATTACTTGCCATGGGCGTATAATGCCTCCGCTTGCGGAGCTCTTGTTAGATATATCAACAGGTAATAAAATGTTTTTTGTTCAAATGTTGGCCTAAGTACGTGTATGGTAAGCAGTTAAGGTGTCCCAATATTTAGGGTAAGTATAGTAAGTCTGAAATGTACAAAAATGGGGAGTATGATTGCTTCATGATCCTTTTGGAAGAATCAAAGAAAATTGAAATTAAGGGGACTGAATACACTTTATCACAAGGGAAACAACTTTTGTAACTTCCTGTTTGCTCTCCTGCACATAAATCCCCTTTTGAAAATTGTTCTTCTCAATAAGGGGGACGAAATTCTTTTCTTTTAGAATAGACCTCTTTTCAGAAGGGAGGCAAAATATTTGAATGTACATCACTTCCCCTTAAAGGCTCCATATTCCTCAAAAATAGACATTTTTTACCCAAGAAAGGTTTAATAAATTGATATATGGTATTAATACAATAAAAAAAAGTGGCATCTGATAGCCTGTAAAATTCCAGTTAGTCTCTCATTTGTGAAGTGGATAAAAAATGAAATGATTTTTTATCGTATCTCTGAATTAATGTTTGTAACATTAAAAAATAAAAAATAAAAAAATTGTTTCATTTTTGACCCCTATCCCCCCTCCCCCCCCCCCCCCCCCCCCCCCCACACACACACACACACACACACATACATGCACACACACTATGATCTGGATTTTAAGGTCATAGTCTTTTTTTTTTTTTTTTTAATTGATTGACAAATGTGTGTTCAGGCGAGCTATCATGTCTGGTGACAGGTTTTGTCAGCTGAATAAACTTTTTCCACTTTATATATTGGATTAAGTTTCAATTTCAGATATGTCAGGCTATGTGATTTAGATATTCCTACAGAACAGTGGCAAAATTATTTGCAAACAGTGGAGACCCTGATTGGATGCTGCGTTCTGTGGCAGTGGCATCTGATCTGGGTCTGCACTGTTTGCCAATTACCCTTTTGGGAATCTCCAGACTAAAATGGGTTAAAGAAATTTAGAGCTCATTATTATTTGTATTAACCCCATGTCTTGTCTTGCCAGGCTTAAAATACATTTTTTGCAGTCACCATATGAAGGAAGGATATACAATGTACTGATTATATGTGGCGAAAAGTATCCGGAAGAGCGGCCTTATGTGAAATTTATGACAAAAATAAAACTTAGCTGTGTACAGGATACTGGAGAGGTAAAGTATCATTCATTCCACTGATGGCTCCCTAGCTCCAGATAAGGAGCTTTTTTTTTCTGTCTTTTTTTTTCAGTCAAAATTTACTGGGCCCAGTTGTTCAAAACTTAACAAAAGTTGTTAGCTAATGTGACGTTAAACTTTATATCTTGAAATATGGCAAATACCTCAGCTACAACACTTAACCAGTTTGTCATTAACGAGCTTGTTAAGCTAATGATGCTTTTAACATCTGGGCCTTGACATTTTTCTTATTAGCTCACCTGTATTAGCTAACCTGAGCCTAAGGCTCGAGGGGAGCTATTGTGATCACTCAGCGTACATCGTCATCTATCTGTCCATCCGTCTACAATTTCTTTAAACATCATCTCCTCCTAAACCGCTTTACTGACCAAAAATAGTTCAAAAATTTGGAATCCATGAAGGATTCTGGTTGCAACCAAAAGAAAACACTTTAAACATGTTCTTGTCAGAAACCACAGGACCGATTTTGATATAATTGGGCAGAAATGTTACTTTGGTGACCCTCTATGAAGATTGTTCAAACCATTATTATTCCTCAAAAAACATGGTGCTTATTTTCCCTATATCCTCTTGTCAGAAACAACTCGACCAGTTTCCCTATATCCTCCTGTCAGAAACAACTTGACCGATTTTCCTATATCTTCTTGACAGAAACAACTTGACCGATTTCAAAAGTAACTTTACAATTTATATTTATAGGCTTTACTGAATTTTCTGAGGGAAATTTAGACCAATCATTTGTGCATATGATACACATTTGTTGAGCCCTTTGTGTCAAACAGATTATTAAAAGGGTCTCTCGCAAGACAGAAGGGGTCATAAAGGAAAGTTAAGATATTCATTCACTTTCGGAAGCTCACTGTACCTAGAGGACGAAAAGGCTTAAATCCCAAAGACATATATATTGAAAATTGTTCTTAACCCTTGTCCTGCTGAATAAATTAAGATGCCACGTCCACTTCTAATTGTCAGCCAATTCTTGCTCCGAATCCGGATTCTTGCTATAATTTCACAAACTTAATGGCAAACAGTGCAGATCCAAATCAGTTGGCTTCTTCAGAAGCCATCTGATCTGGATCTACACTGTTTGCAAAGGCAGGGTATATCCGGGTTCAGCAGGACAAGGGTTAAATAAACAAAAAGTTTGCATCATCTTGTCCGCAACTTCAGAATGTGTGTGTTTTTTTTTTTTTTTTTATCGAGAGGTCATTTGTTCAAACTTAACAATGTTTGTAAGGGAAGTCCTACAGGATATTGTCATCCATTTTTCTTTTGACATGATCAGTACTTTTGCATTTTTTTTTTCTGGTCATACACTCTTTGTAGAAGTCCAAACCAATCACCGTTTAAAACTTCCAAAAAATATCGGAGATATTGCTTTTACGAGCGAGACGAATTTTAACTATTGTTTTTATTGTAAGGGAGATAATTCCATTGTGAAACAACTTTGAATGCCATAAATCAGCCAGGTGGTAGAGAAAAAATGTTTTGCAGGGAATTTTATCGACAAACAATGGACTTCCAGATTTTGTGTTGAAAAACATGTTCTGGATTTGAAGTTGTGGAAAAATGTGAAAATACTGTTTTTAGCTCACCTGAGCCAAAGGCTTAAAGGTGAGCTTTTGTGACCGTTCGATGTCTGTCGTGCGTCTGTCAACAATTTACTTAAAAGATATATCCTCCTAAACCAGTGAATAGATTTTGAAATACTTTTACAGGAACGTTCCTTGGGTGACCCTCTACCAAAATTGCCTAAATGGTTCCGCTCCACTAAACAAAATGGCAGCCAGAGCTAAAAAGAAAAAACTTAAAACAACATCTCCTCCTAGGCCACTGACCAAATTTCAAAATAATTTCACAGGAATGTTCCTTGGGTGACCCTCTACCAAAATTACTCAAACCCTTCAGCTCGGATGAACTAGATGGCCGCCAGAGCTAAAAATAGAAAAACCTTTAAACGTCTTCTTGTCTGTCAACAATTTACTTAAAAGACATATCCTCCTAAACCAGTGAACGGATTTTAAAATAATAATGTTCCTTAGGGAACCCTCTACCAAAATTGCCTAAATGGTTCTGCTCCGCTGAACAAAATGGCTGCCAGAGCTAAAAATAGAAAAACCTTAAAACAACATCTTCTCCAAGGCCACTGGCCCAGTTTCAAAATAATTTCACAGGAATGTTCCTTGGATGACCCTCTACCAAAATTGCTTAAACTGTTCAGCTCGGATGAACAAGATGGCCACCAGAGCTAAATTTAAAAAAACACTTTAAACGACTTCTTCTTGTTAACCAGTGAACAGATTTTAAAAAAATTATACATGAATGTTCCTTGGGTGACCTACCAAAATTGCTCTAACCATTCCGCTCGGATGAACAAGATGGTCGCAAGAGCTAAAAGTAGAAAAAAAAACTATAAACGACTTCTCCTCCTTAACAAGTGGATGGATTTTGAAACAATTTCACATGAATGTTCCTTGGGTGGCCCTCTACCAAAATTGCTTAAACTGTTCCACTCAGATGAACAAAATGGCAGCCAGCGCTAAAAATAGAAAAAAACCTTTAAACATCTTTCTCCTTAATTAGTGGATGGATTTTGAAATAATTTCACAGGAATGTTCCTTGGGTGACCATCTACCAACATTGCTCAAACCGTTCCACTTGGATGAACAAGATGGCTGCCAGCCAGAGCTAAAAATGGATCCTCAAGAGACCCTTTACTAAACATGTACCCCCCCCCCCCCCCCTCCACCCCACAATCAGGATTTGTCAAAAAACATAGCTGCCAGGGAATGCGGGATTTATTTTCCCTATATACATAGAAATTTTGAAGATTGGATAAAAAAATGAGGCACTGCTTGCCATATATGGCATTACTTCATTTTATAGGACCATCATATCATTCTTGAACACAAAATTTATCCAAAAATCTTAAAGCAGTGAACTTGGATCTAACTTCAGTAGTAAGTATGCAAATCTGTTTGCTCAGGTGAGCGATATAGGACCGCCATGGTCCTCTTGTTTTTTTTTCTTCATGAAAACAGTAGGCGCTTCTAACAATTACCCAGAACATACATTTTCATGTAGAAATAAGAAAAACTATTTACCTGATACTCTCTCTTATCAAGAGCTATGGCCTCAGTCCAGGTCAATGTCTTTCCTTGACCCATTGACCCATTTTTGTACCCGCCACGGGATAGTGGCGGGGTATTATGGTATAAACTCCAGTGTTTGTCCATTCAGCCCTCCTCACTTCATTTACGAATAACTCCTACAGTTTTCATCGGATCACGTTGAAACTTTGTGGACTCTCCGACAGTTTGACCATGAGGTGGAACAGCCCATATTGTTTCAAGGTTACAGTACACCAAATTATGATAGAGCTATTACACTTTTAAACAATTTCAGACTTGACTTTGTTTCATTATTGCATTATGTCTTATGAGGATTCATAAAGAAATAATTAAAATAAAATACTAAGAAGAATGAAACCCTGAGATGTAGTGGTCATCAATCTTTTGTGATATAATAGATCACATGATACTGTGATGTAATAGACTCTAAATAAAGTATTTTTTTTGTGTGTGTGTGTTTTTTGTCACACCTGCACACACACAAAAAAAAAAACAACTTTATTTAGAGTCTATTACATCACAGTATCATGTGATCTATTAGATATAGGCGTGCCGTGACCCATCCGTTCGTCCGTTTGTCAACAATTGACTTATGAGCACAACTCCTCCTACAGTTTTTGGCCAATCATTTTGAAACTTCACAGATGTTTTGGCCATGGCGTGTAGATGCGCATATTGTTTGCTCATAATTCTCAGATTTTTTATTTCAACTTTTTCCGCTTTGTTAACTTAGTCAGTTTTTACCTAAAACCCTTATAGTCAGTGGGTGTCTCGTGAGCTCAACTCCTCCTACAGTTTTTTGACCAATCATTTTGAAACTTCACAGATGTTTTGGCCATGCTGTGTAAATGTGCATATTGTTTGCTCATAATTCTCAGATTTTTTTTTTTCAACTTCTTCCGCTTTTTAACTTAGTCAGTTTTTACCTAAAACCCTTTTAGTCAGTGGGTGTCTTGTGAGCGCAACTCATCCTACAGTTTTTGGCCAATCATTTTGAAACTGCACAGATGCCATGGTGTGTAGATGTGCATATTGTTTGCTTGTACATATAATTCTCAGATTTTTTTTTTTCAACTGTTTTCGCTTTGTTAACTTAGTTTTTACCTTAAACCTGTACAGTCAGTGGGTGTCTCATGAGCGCAACTCCTCCTAGAGTTTTTGGCCAATCATTTTGAAACTTCACAGATGTTTTGGCCATGGTGTGTAGATGTGCATATTGTTTGCTCATAATTCTCAGGATTTTTTTTTTTTTTCAACTTTTTCTGCTTTGTCAACAGTCAGTTTTTACCTAAAACCCTTATAGTCAGTGGGTGTCTCGTGAGCGCAACTACTCCTGCAGTTTTAGGCCAATAGTTTTGAAACTTCACATATGATTAGGTCAGGGTCTGAAGATTTGCATATTGTTTGCACATAAATCTCAGATTTTTTTTTTTCAACTTTTTCCGCTTTGTTAACTTAGTCAGTTTTTACCTAAAACCCTTATAGTCAGTGGGTGTTTCGTGAGCGCAACTCCTCCTGCAGTTTTAGGCCAATAGTTTTGAAACTTCACAGATGATTAGGTCATGGTCTGAAGATGTGCATATTGTTTGCACATAAATTTCAGATTCATTTCAGCAGAGTTAGGGGTCCTTGATTTATGCCCAAAATTGGTTTCTGCTCAGTATCTTGTGAAAGAATTGATGGATTAGGATTATATTTTGCATACATATTGTTGTTAACAATACCTAGCTTGGGATTGTCACATGACATTTTTCGTCAATTTTCAGCTGAGTTACTGGCCTTGATTAATGGGCAAAAATGATATCTGCTCAATATCAATATCTTGTGAAATAATGGACATGTTTAGATCAAATTTTGCAAGCCAATATTCCAAATTTTCTACTTTGTCCATTTTTCTTACAAACTAACCCATCACTTTCTTGAATACTGCAAAACGGATTTTTTTCAATACAAATAGGAACTTGTATGACTTGATCCCCGCAGGTGCGACATCGCTTTCCGCGGATTTCTTGTTTTTTCACCAGAAGTATTGGTATTTTCTTGTTTCATCACAAAAACATGTTGTGGGTAATCTTTAGAAGCACCTCAGCCTTGCTGAGATGCTTCTAAAGATTACCCGCAAGGCTGAGGTGCTTCTAAAGATTACCAGCAACATGTTTTTGTGGAGAAATAAGCTCGCTGTACTTTTCGCATGTCTTGGGATTCATTCTGTTTTCTTCTTTCTTTTTCAGGTTCACAGTAGATTGTTAAATTAAGTTAACATATGATCTCTCATTATTCTCCAGATAAAATATTGATATTTTTCTTATTTCATCATGAAAACACATGTGGATACTCATTAGAAGAGCCTTAGCAAGGCAATTCTAATGAGAACCCACATAATATGTTTTTGTGGGGAAATAAGGAAAATATTTATTTAGATATCCTTATCAGGAGCTTTGAGATATCCCTCTTATCTGCCGGCTTCGGTGGCTCAGTTGGATGCACGTCTGACTGGTGATCAGGAGGTTGCGGGTTTGATCCCTACCGGGTTGGCAACAGTCTTTCGTGGAGATTTGATCATGAAATATTATCTATGGTCATTCTCTCCCTTCCACTGATTCAAGAAGGGCTGTTGTCAGTTTCTGGCGAAAGAATATGTACAATACTGGTTAACCACTTAGAGAACTAAGCCTGCCCAGTAGAAGTGTGGTTAGGTAAACTGACTGCGCTCAACATGACCCCATTGGATTCACTGGGCCGTAAAGCCTCAACACAAACAAAATCCCTCTTATCTGGAACTATGCCTCACTGTATTTTTGCAGAAGCATCCCAGAAGTTACCGGTAGCTGAGTAGTTAGCCTTCCCAACTTCAGTTCACAAGGTCATAGGTTTGAATCCCGCTGGTGGCGGAATTCACCTCATGACTGTACGGTGTTTCATTGCTCAGAGCCTTTCTTTATCGGCCTTCCATTGTCTCGATATGACTAAGGGATGTAAAACACTAAATCATATCATCATGGACTCATACCATTTTCTTTTCTTTTTCAGGTGAATAGTAGATTGTTAAATGAACTTAAATGTTGGCATAGGAACTCTTCAATTAAAAACTTGCTTTATGGTATACGGAAAGTAATGTCAGAAAAAGAAAATATGAAAGTTTCACAACCACCAGAAAACACCTTCTTCTCATAAACTTAATGCCAGTAACATCCAGGGTGCAGCTTCGGTTGAAAACGGACATTATGACTTGAGTAAAGTTACTGCAGTGTGTTAACATAGTTCTAGATACTGTATTTACCCTATGTATTGGGACATCTTATCTACTTACCATACTTGTCCTAAAATTTGAAATAGTAAGTTCTATTACCTATTGATGTGTCTAAAATATTGCTGGATGTATGGCAAACCGTGTATATCCTGATCAGATGCCGCAAACACTTTCTTTAAAACACTACTCTGTGGCAAATTTAGCAGATGAACAATTGATTATATTGTTGTTTTTTCCTAGAAAATAGGCTTTGACATTTCATGAAGGTTGTCTGCTTTTGGGAAAATTTGCATGAAATGCCAAAGCCTATTTACTGGAAAAAATAAATAATTTTCTTCTGAGATGATCTGCATGAAATGTTAGTGCCTATTTTCTTGGAAATAATAAGAGAAATATTTCTAAAATGTGGTCTGCTGAAATTGTTACCCAGTAAGCTTAGCATTAAATGTAACAACATTTGATAAGGGACATAAACAAGGGATACAAATTCTCTTCTGATGGAATGGTTTCCCTTTAAAAATGGAGGCAGAAGCTTTCAGTTTAGTGCTTTCTCTTTGAGGTGCATACATAAACCTAAACGCTATGCATGCTGGGTAAAATTTCAGCAAACATTTTGAAATATTTTTTTCTTATTTTTCCCAAAAAGAAGGCTTTGACATTTCATCAAGACAATTTGCATATGTCATAGCCTATTTTTGTGAGATGAATAAGAAAAATCTCATCAAGTTGTCATCTGCTGAATTTGCACAGAGTGGTAAAGATAATTACTAGGTATTAGGTATTTCAGTCTGCATTTCATGTAGCCATATTGACATACATTTAACTGGCACATCAAGGCATTCTTGGATCTCTGCTACTGTAGCCATGCTAAAAACAAAATTAGAAATACTTGAAAAAAAAAAAAAAAAAAAAAAAATGGGACAGCTACAGAAAAAAAATTAGTATCCCAAAAGTTAGTCAAAACTTGCTTCCCCAGGATATGAGGGGTTGGGGTAGGGGCACTGCTCCTTGGGAGTTGCTCTTTCCTTCAAGTTACTCTTGTATTAAAGTCCACCTGCATGAAGAATTCACCTATATTTAAAGGCCAGTTTTTAGGTTCCATGAAAGGAAAATAAAAAATCTGTATTAACGCTTAGCACTCTGGGTAAAATTTTCAGCAGACAGTTTGAAATATTTTTTCTTATTTTTCCCAGATTACAGATTTTGACATTTCATGCAAATTGTCTACAATTTGCATGAAATATAAAAACCTGTTTTCTGGGAAAAATAAGAAAAATATCACCAATTTGTCATCTGCTGAATTAGCCAAGAGAGTGGTAAAGGTTAAGCAAGCACCCGTCTTAAGCAAGCACTTTTTTTTGCTTTCCTTTAAGTGCTAGCTTGACCCTTTTAGTCAGGGAAATCTCCCAGAAGAGTAATTGTCAAACAATGCAGACCCAGATCAGAAATAGAAGAATGTGGCATCTGATCAGGGTCTACACTGTTTGCATTAAATACAGGAATTTCTGTATAACATGTAGTTATAAAACCTAACCAGACACACTGCTTTTGGAAATAGATCAGCTCAAAGTTATGGTAGAAGAGTCCAAGCAATGTAAATTGGTTAACCCTTTCATCCTTGCAGACCAATACAGATACCTTTGCAAACATTGTAGATCCAGATGAGACCACTTGTCATGAGCCGTCTCATCAGGATCTACAGTTTGCCATTCTGTCATTGATTTTTGACTAAAACCCATATTTGTAACAATGGATGTGTTGAGTCCATCTTAGAAACTCAGGGGTGAAAATGTTAACACAGGTTTGTCTGTTTAGAGCACTGCTTAAGTCAAAATGTCCATTTTTAATTTGACATGGCATAATTGGGATGTCGATGATTCTAGAGAATTAAGTGATGAAGAGACAGTTGGATTGCTTCTTGGGAGATCCAGTATTCGAATCTGCTTTTACATTCACACCCACATTTTCCTCTGACAGTGAGACGGAGTGTGTGATTCAGTGGATTGACTCTGATTTTGTGCTTTTAACTGTTACATAGGTCCAGATAACAGGAGTATCCAGAAAATTATTTTCCTTATTTCTTATTATTGCATAAAAAGCAGCGTCGCAAGCTATTAACAGCCGTGCATTAACCGGCAAAAAGCAACTTTCAATATGATCATACCAGGGCCACAAATTTGCTGCCGTTACCAGATGTACTGCCTGGCCCTAGAACGAGCATAGTCAATAGAAATTACGTTCGCGAGACATAGCTGAAAAGGCGAAACAAAATAGTGCAAGAAATAACGCGAACTGTAGCAAATGTTTTCAGTTTTTATGCAATAATAGTGATCGAACATGGTTTATTAAATGCATTAACATTCAGCAGGTCCCTTGGGAGGTGTTGAAAACAGCGGCCTTCGGCCTCGGTTTTCAACACCTCCAACGGGACCTGGCAAATGTTAATGCATGAAAAACCATTGTGGGTACTTATTAGAAGTGCTTAATGAGGAATAAGGTGCTTCTAACGAGTACCCACAACATTTTTTAGGGGAGAAACAAGAAAAAAAATAAATGTACTGTTGAACTACGACATCATTTTTGGGACCATGGAATTTTGTTTTAAACATAAGGGTTCAAGCCTTTGGGGGTAAATCATAGCACAAGGTGAGGAGCAAAATGGGATAATTTAGTGAGGTCTTCTTTTCAAACTTTTATATAATAATGGTATGTTGTGAGTATTAATAAGAATGGCCTTAATGAGTACACATAACATACATTTTCATGATAAAATAAGAGAAAAATCCCTAAAATATCCTCAAATATTTGGTTTCATGAGCTGTCAGAAGAATTTCCTAGGGACTCTGAAACAAATTTGAATCAGCCAGGGTAAATGAACCATCAGTGTTGGAGTTATTGAAATATACTGTATATACACATTTTGGTTGAAATAAGGGTCTTAACCCTTGTCATGCTGAATAAATTAAGATGCCATGCCCACTTCTAATTTCCAGCCAATCAGATTACTTGATCTGGATTTTTGATAGAAATTCACATATTTAATGACAAACAGTGCAGAGCCAGATCAGTTGGCTTCTTCAGAAGCCAACTGATCTGGATCTACCCTGTTTGCTAAGACAGGGCATGTCGTGTTCGGCAAGAGAAGGGTCAACTGGAACTATGTAAAATAGTCTTCAGAGATCTGGAATGAGCTTTAACCCTTTCACCCCTGAGTTTTTTAAATTGACGCATCTCCGTCTTTGAATTTGGATGTATCCACTGTTGCAAATAGGGCCGTCAGTCAAAAATAAAAAAAACATAATAGCAAATGGTGCAGATCCTAATGAGACGGTATGAGCCGTCTCATGATTTACACTGTTTGCAGAAGTATCTGTGTTGATCTACAGGACTGAAAGGGTTTAAACAACTTCATTTTTTTTTTTTTTTCCATGGTTGATTCTATTTCCCTCTTTTTGAGCCACTCTTATTACTGATACACAAATATGAATGAAC
Organism: Anodontia alba; assembly: GCA_964016985.1. Taxonomy (NCBI): domain Eukaryota; kingdom Metazoa; phylum Mollusca; class Bivalvia; order Lucinida; family Lucinidae; genus Anodontia; species Anodontia alba. Next base: position 36,649,181 of record OZ024827.1, read on the forward strand.
ACCATACAAGTGAAAGTTTGCACAAGTGCATGTGTTTGTATTGAATAGGGGACCGGGAATTGAATATGACACCATGAAACTGCCCTTTGTTGAGGCCCCGCCCCCAACCCCAAAAATATAAAGCAGAGATTTTGTTTTAAGGGAAATGATAACTTTCAAAGGAGGTAAATCCTTTGAAATTGTTTTGCCTCCCTTCTGAAAAGGGGTCTGCTCTAAAAGGAAAGAATTTGCTCCCGGTGGTCAAATTCTTTCACTTTAGAGAATAGTAGAGATCAAACCTTTTAAGAGCAACACAACTTAAATAAGTAAAAAGAAAAAAAAAATGATGTTTTAAGTCCACAAAAAGTCTGAGAATTGGACAAAAACTTGGGAATAAAAATAAATGTTATTCAGTTAATGTCAGTTTTTATACATTGGATTATTAACCATTAAAATGCCAAGCAAAATTTGTAGCAGACAACTCACTTTTTTTTTTTTTTTTTTTTTTTTTTGTATTTTCACTAAAAACAAACCTTCACATTTAATGAGAATTTTCTGCTTGCAGACATTATGTCTAGACATGTTTTCTTACAATAATAATAATAGTAATAATAATAAAAAACAAATAAAATTGTGGGCTGCAGTTGTGATTGGTGCTTGCAGTTGTGATTGGTGCTTTAACCCTTGTCCTGCTGAATAAATTAAGATGCCATGCCCACTTCTAATTTTCAGCCAATCAGGTTACTTGATCCAGATTGTTGATATAAATTCACATTCTGAATGGCAAACAGTGCAGATCCAGATCAGTTGGCTTCTTCAGAAGCCAACTGATCTGGATCTACACTGTTTGCAAAGGCAGGGTATATCCGGGCTCAGCAGGACAAGGGTTAAGGGCTAAGTGTGGTTATTAGTCATTTGGCATAATAGCAGAAGAATTTTTTCTTATATCTTGAAAATGGGTCATGTTAGCAGTTTCAAACATTGTTTGTAAGGAGATAATTCACATGAAAGTTCAAGCCCAATCTAGAAAGAAAACAAAAAAAAAAGAAATTATTATATTATCTCGAGATAACTTTTTTTTTATCAAATCAAAAAGAAAGGATGTTTTTTTGTTGTTGTTTGTTTTCCAAATATGAAAGAATGGATTTTTTTTCCTATTTTCTCCATGAAGTGCTTTTAATGACTAGCCAAAAGAAATGTTTTCATTGAAAAAAAAGAAAAAAACATTTATCTGGATACACATTACCTAGAGCTAATATCAAGGTCAGATTAACCCATTTACGCCAATTGGACTTTCCTTCCTCAAGTCTTTGGACATGTCCATTACCTATATAAGGGGTGTAGTGTTAGTTTTTACTGTTATCATGTTTTGTCGAAATTTCTTAACTTAATGCAAACAGTGTAGACCTAGATCAAACACTGCATTATGTGGCGTCTGATCTGTGTCTATACTGTTTGTCCCTTTTAAAGGATTTTACATTCTGTCAAGTGGAGCAGAGTATTGAGATCAATTTTTAAAGGGACAGGATTCATTTCTGTGCTAGATTTTCCACATATGACAAGGGAGACAACATTTTTGGAGTTCCCGTTTGCTCTTCTGCACACCATGAAAACGTGGGCACTTATTAGAAATGCCTCGCTGAGGCCCTTATAATGAGTACTTGCAAAATTTCGAGAAATAAGAAAAAAAGCAGTACTTTTTCGTTGAAAAAAAAAAAAGTATGTTATCCGGAGCTTTTTTTATGTTTTACATATGTATTTTGCAGATCCAGTTTACCCTACCTTCCTTAACCCTTGTCATGCTGAATAAATTAAGATGCCACACCCATTTCAACTTGTCAGCCAACCAGATTACTTCAACCAGACTGTTGAAATAAAGTCACATGCTAAATGACAAACAGTGCAGATCCAGATCAGTTGGCTTCCCCTCTAAATGTTTGTTCCTGCAAAATGCCAGTTGAAAAGGGGCATAACTCTCACAAAATTAATACATTTTTTTTTTTCAAAAGTTGGTAGGTAATCTACTCAGCAGCCTCAATAAGCTCACCAAGTTTCAAGGCCCTAGCTCAAATAGATATCGAGAGAGCTTGCTGTCAAGATTAAAGAGCCAGTGTAGAGTCGATCCTCAAATAGTGAGCATGCCAAGCTGTAAGTTTTTGTGCATCCCTTCAAAGGGGATTAATTAAGGATAGGCCCTTTGAGAAGAGATGCAAATAGTGTTTGATCGGAATCATCTCCCTTTGAAATGTATCTGTGCATCTTACAATATTAAAGCTTAAAATAAGTGTTTGTTGATTCATACTGGATTCTACCACTGAAATTAGCTGTTCTTATATAATCATGTTTTCAAAGGATTCTGTTTTAAGATTGCACAAGGTAAACCCTTTCTAAACCTTCTCCGATATCTGTGGAAGAAGTGCAGACAATTTATATTAAGTATAACTATGATTGAATGCTTTAACCTTTACCAAACTCTGGACAAATTCAGCTGATGATAAACTGGTGATATTTACCAAAGAAACTTTTGGAAAAAAATTTTCAAAATGTGTCTTCTGAAATTATCACCCAGCATGCTAGCATAAACCTTTACAACTCTCTGGGCAAATGCAGCAGATGACAAATTGATAATTTTCTTATATTTTCTCAGAAAACAGGATGTGTCATTTCATACAAATTGTCTCCATTGGAGACAATCTGCATGAAATGTCAAAACCTGTTTTTTTTTTTTTTTTTTTTTTTTTTTTTGTGTGTGTGTGGGGGGGGGGGGGGGGGGAAGATGACTAGATGCCACATTCTGCTGTCTGTCCCAGTAGGGTAATTACCGTGATTTTTTTGTTGGAATTTTTTTTTTTTTTTCAGCCAAAGAAGAACACCTAAATGTTTTTCTATTTTCTCCATGAAGTCCTTTTAATGACTAGCCAAAAGAAATGTTTTCATTGAAAAAAAAAGAAAAAAACTTTTATCTGGATACACATTACCTAGAGCTAATATCAAGGTCAGATTAACCCATTTACGCCGATTGGACTTTCCTTCCTCAAGTCTTTGGACATGTCCATTACCTATATAAGGGGTGTAGTGTTAGTTTTTACTGTTATCATGTTTTGTCGAAATTTCTTAACTTAATGCAAACAGTGTAGACCTAGATCAAACATTGCATTATGTGGCGTCTGATCTGTGTCTATACTGTTTGTCCCTTTTAAAGGATTTTACATTCTGTCAAGTGGAGCAGAGTATTGAGATCAATTTTTAAAGGGACAGGATTCATTTTTGTGCTAGATTTTCCACATCTGACAAGGGAGACAACATTTTTGGAGTTCCCATTTGCTCTTCTGCACACCATGAAAACGTGGGCACTTATTAGAAATGCCTCGCTGACGCCCTTATAATGAGTACTTGCAAAATTTCGAGAAATAAGAAAAATAGCAGTACTTTTTTGTTGAAAAAAAAAAGAAAAAAAAAAGCATGTTATCAGGAGCTTTTTTTATGTTTTACATATGTATTTCTCTGGGGAATTCCAAAAGATGGCAAACTGATGATATTTTTTCCCAGAAAGTAGTCTTTGACCTTTCCAAGCCTATTTTGGGGTGAAAATATTTCAAAATGTTGTCTGCTGAAATTATTACCCAGCATGCTAAGAATATAGAAATGCTCCAACATGTGTCACATGACTTTGCAAAACCAATGTTATCTAGTAGATACCCTAATGTATTTGTCCTAAGTATTGGTACACCTTTATACCTCCTTACCATACTTGTCCTAAAATTTGAACAAGTCCATTTTGCTTTTGGCAAGGTCTGCTATCCTTGTAGCAGGTAAGGGTAGAGGGGGAATGTTTTTATTTCTTCTGTTTCTTCACTTTCATTCCTGTTCCTGTTTCTTCCCTGTCCCTCTCTTTCATCTCCTCTACTGTCTCTTCTATCTCTTTTCTCCCTTTCTCTGGGAGACGACACAAAATGACCCAAAGGGTTGCCATGTCGTTAACCCTAAAACAAGTTCATTTTGCTATCTATTGATGTTTGTAAAAACTGCTAGATGAGTGGCAGATAGTGTAGATCCTGACTACATGCCACATTCTGCTGTCTGTCCCAGAAGGGTAATTACCGTGATTTTTTGTTGAAATTTTTTTTTCAGCCAAAGAAGAACACCTATTAATGTTTTTCTTCTTTTCCACATCTCCCGCCCCCCAACACACACACCCAAAATAAAACACTACGTTATAGGCACTCAAAATCACCATTGCAAGGGATCTGGTGAATATGTACAGAATACATGTATATTTTAAAGGATAAACAAACCAAGTGACAGAAGGTGTCTTTGGGGCATGTGAATAGCAAAGCTGCACAATCTTATTAAGACCTTTTGCTTTACTGCTAAATCAATATATTCTACAGTATTCAGTGATTCTCTAAGCTGGCAGTAGAGAGCTGGATCAGTCTGCATGGATGCGTAGGCTGATTTGGGCCTTTTCTATATGCCAAAGCCCCAAAAGCTTGTTTTCACTTATACAGCTCTAATATATACATCTGGCTAGCCCTCTTATCCAGGACAATGAAATTTAGCCCATTTCGTCAAGTTGACTCTTCTACCACAGTTCTTTGGGTCTGGCAATTTTCAATACAGGGTGTATGGTTAGTGTTCATTATGACAATGTTTTATAGAAATTCCTGTTTTTAGCAAACATTACTGACCCTGATAAGACACTGTGTTCTGCGGCATCTGAACTTGGTCTGCTCTGTTTGCCAATTACCATTTTTGGAGTTTCCCTGACAAGTTGGTTAATATATATATAAGAGCAGCAAAGACCCCTTACTAGCCTGCACAACTGCTGATCAAAATCTTTGGCTACATTCTTTATGAGACATGCTATACGAAAGGGTATCTTCCTTCCTTGTCCTGAAACTTGAGCACATGCATATTACTACATGTTGATATATCAAAAATAAAAAAATACCAGATGAGTGGCAAATATAAAAAAAATACCAGATGAGTGGCAAATATAAAAAAAAATACCAGATGAGTGGCAAACAGTGTAGACCATCAGATGCCACATTCTGTGGCATCTGATGGTCTACACTGTTTACTCAGGCCTGTCTGTTAGAATGCTTATGGGTATAACTGTAATTTGTGTATGCAGAGGGCTGTTACAAAGGCTGGAGTGAATCTTCATTATCTACATATTAGCATTTTTTTTTCTTTATGGTGCACCTTATTCTGTTCAGATTCAGATGACTGCAGTTATTAAGCAGGGACCTGATGACCTTGGTAGTTTGAAGGACTTAAGTGGGTATTCATAAGAAGCACCTCTGAGTAACACAGTATGTTTTTTTCTAGAAAAAATACGAAAAATTGCCCACAAGTTTTATGAAGAAATAAAGATACAGTTGACTCTTGTTATCTCGACCTCGCTTATCTGGAATAACCGCTTATCTCAAAGTGAAAATCTGGTCCCTGTTTTAACACGAGATCTACCAACAGGTAACAAAATACAGTCGACTCTCATTATCTCGAACTTCACGGGACCTGATAAAAATGTTCGAGTTATCAGTAGTTCGAGACAACCAAATTGTGACGTCATAGGTATGACGACTGTTCGCCAAAACGTGCTTGGAAGGCACATGGATATGGCAATTTAAATAATTTACGTGTACTTCAGTTTGCATTGTTACTGTTTGTTTTAGGAGATGCAATGGTTCTCTTGGAATAATATCATCAATAAATGTTAATAATAATAAATTTCAAACGTCTCTTGTTGTCTTTTAATACTCCTGCAAATTTGGATTTCCATATGAGCTATAAATAAATTACTGGTTTCCGGGTTGTGTTAGCTATACGTTATGAACTGGTTTGGATTAGCTCCCTTCGCATAGACGACTCGATAAAGAGTTGACTGGTTTCCGCTTTTGCAATAAAACGCTTACAATGTTAAGCGGCAGCTGTAAGCTAGTTTGGATCATCTCCCCTAGCATAAACGAACCATCTCAGCGTGGCAAACTGTAGATCCTGCAGAGAAAGCTCGTTATGAACCGTCTCATCTGGACCTACACTATTTGTGCGGGGATCCGTACCAGTCTACAGGGTCGGAAGGGTTAACATCGGTACCCACGTGTGATTCGTCTATTTGAGGCCGTGCATGACAACTCCTATAAGAAGACTGTGCGACTGTCAAAGACTCGGATCAGCCTGCACGCCCACGAGTTTTCCATTATACGCATGAGCCTTATCTGGGCTTACCAAAGAGCACCGCCTGACCAAAGAGTAACAAGCGAAGATTCAGACTTAGCTAGCCTGATCAATACAGGCTGATCTGAGTCGGAACCTGTCGCGCACTGACTTTTCTTGAAGACGCTATATCATTCAGACGGACAGTACTCAATAGTGAAGAGCATATCTAAACAATAAGAAACTTCGTTGATTAATCTTCCATAACACTATTCTGAGCCGCTTTTTATCTTACAAATCAATGACACGAGACGGTGTTGAGCGCCGCGTGTCAAACCGGACTCGACACGCACGTGATTTCATAATTACGGATTTTAGACCTGAGTTTTAGACATTGTTTGTGTTGTTTGTAATTATCTGGACAACGGGGAAAATTAAAATATTGATTTATTTATCAATGGCCTATTATGATTTTCATTAACTGAGAGACCGGCGGCGGCGCATCTTACATTTTTTTTCCTTCGTCATGGTCCGAGTTCGAGATACGCGGTAGTAAAAACTGTGAAAAATATATTCAGGGACTGAAAATGATGGACGAGATAGCCCAAGTGTCGACAAAAAAGTAGTTCGACATAAGCGAAGCTGAAATGCAATAAATACATAGGGAAAATAATCGGGACTTAGAAATCAGTTCGACATAAGTGATAGGATCGAGATAAGAGGGGTCGAGATAACGAGAGTCAACTGTATTGTGGAAAAGAGAAGAAATTGCTCTAATTTCTCCTCTTTTCCACAATATTTTCAATATATATCTAACTTAGGATTCAAATTACATATTCATTCTGTTAAAGGTGGTTGTTCGATTAATTGTTTTCCTCAGTTCTGCAAATCTGATATGTCGAAGTATGGATATCTCTAAGTGTTTCATAGATTCCCTTGGATTTCAAGATAACGAGAGTCGACTGTATGTTGTAGGTATTCATTAGAAGCACCTCAATGGCCTCACTGAGGCTCTTCTAAGGAATACCCACAACATAAGTTTTCATGGAGAAATAAAAGAAATATTTATCCGATACCTTCTCTTATCTAGAGCTATCAGTTTTCTAAGAAGTAAAATCCAAATACTTAAAGTAATTCTGATATAGCAGTTAGCATTTGTTTTAATACCAAGGTTCATAGGTCATTGTTAATTTGTATCAGTATCTGTTGATAATGTGTTAAAAATGAAACATAACGATTATGAATGATGAGGCTACATTTGTATGTATTGAAATCGATCTTAATAAATTTGAGCACTTTACAAAGCTCAGTATTAGTATGTTTTGTTTTGTTGTTATCATTCACACAGTATATAATCTGGTGCAAGTGACCTGTTTATTTCAGAACTCAACAGATATTAACACTTTTCCGTGTAAAAATTTCAGTAGACAGCATTTTGAAATATTTTTTTATTTTTCCTCCCAAATAGGACCTGACACTGACTCATTTTGCATGAAGTGCCAGATCCTATTTTTTAGGAAAAAATAAGAAAAAAATATTTCAAAATGTTGTCAGCTGAATTTGCCCAGAGAATGGTAAGTGTTAAGAAACAATGAACAATGTACAAAACATAAGAAAACAAATCTTTTTATCACAGTTTCTCTTATAAATCCATTACTAAGTCCTTGTGGCAAAAAATCAAGCACACGTTAAGCTATTCCTCAGCATTAGTAAGATTTAGTACCATTTTTACTGAAACATGCTTTCAAGAGCAAACCGTGTAGACCCAGATCAGATGCTGCCGAATGCATCTACTCTGTTTGGCACTCATCAACACATCAACAGGTAGTAAAATGAACTTGTACAAGTTTTAGGGCATGTATTGTAAGGAGTTAAGGTGACCAAATATGCTAGGAAGAAAAAGAAATGCCAGGTAACCTTTACAGATAGTTTTAAAGTATTTAATGTAATGTACATTCAATTTTTGTAGAACCTTTCATCTTTATTGAACAAGTTGACAAAGTTTGATTCGATTTCAGTGACGATTATGACAAAAAATACCACAATGAACGAGATACCAATCATCTGACCGATGTTCATTATTCTGGGCTAAGCAATAAATATTTGTTGCATATTCTATGTACCCGGCTATCTTTTTTGTCCTAGTATATTTAAGGTAAATACAGTACCTGTGTCTCTAAAAAAAAAAAAAAAAACATTTTCCATTCAAAAAATTCCTGTCCACCATACAATATGCTAAATAATCTGACCAAATATAATAACTAGTAACACTTTTTAGAGAAACAGAAGCCCCACCGCCCCCACCCCCCTGCTGCTGTGACAGAAGCTCCCCCCCACCCCCCCTGCTGCTGTGACGTACAAAATTAGGTCAAGGTCATCAAATTCTAAACAGTTCTTTGTTATGTCCCAATTATATATGAAAACATGGATCAAACCACTGGTTCACAATATATTATGCAGACAAGTAAGTGTGATGATGCCACCAATGGGATCCATACCAAAAACATGTCCCACTCCCCTTCAGTGGGGGGCTGGGGGTGGGGGGGGGGGACATAAAGATTGTCCCTGTAACAAAAAACAAACAGAAGAAAGAAAATTGGAGTGTCTGTTTCATTGAGGCTCTTCATATGATAGAAATGCATATGGTCCTTTGAGCTAGCGTCAGTAGAACTCAATTTTCAAAGATTCGAATGGCCTCGATGATCCTTAGGAAAGCGAAAATGAAATCTGCACATAAAGAAGTATGGGGAGACTTTACAACCGCTACAAGGCCCTTACATCAGCTGCAGTGAAGATGGATCTATCCAGGCCTTCAGAAACAACGCATAAAAGAATGACAATTGTAGTCTCAGTTTTATTTAGACTCTTCACAACACTAATGTTATAACCCGGCAGGCACATGATGTAAATATAACGTCACCTCAACGTCGATGCAACGACATGACGTTGCATCGACGTTGAGGCGACGTTATATTTACGTCATGTGCCCGCTGGGAATACATGCCAAATCATCCAGCTGTTATCAGACATATCAATAGAATAATGTATAATGGACTAGTTGAAATCTTAGGACCGGAATGTCCCTTCTGCTGATTCAGGAAGGGCAGCTGTCAGTTTCTTGCAAAAGAATGTGCACAATATGCCCAAGAAAAGTGTGGTGAGGTAAACCGACCACCTCGAATGATCTTAGTAGTATTGACTGGGCCATTTATTGCCAAACAAACGAAGGACCAGTTTGGGAAGAAGTTATGGTGTCCTAATAATGTAAATATGGTGTGGTGAGTGCCTAAAATTTCATACACCAGTTTCTGACAAAATGGCATTTGCAAACAGTGCAGACCCAGATCATGCAGTCTGATCAGGGTCTACACTGTTTGCCATTCCATTAATAATTTTAAGAAAACTGCATAAAAAGCCACAAAAAAAAGGAATAAGATGTTCAAAATTTTAGGACGTTTACCGTAGTTTATATCTGAGGACCAGTATGGGAAGGAGTTTGGTGCCCTAATGTTTCAGGTTAATATGATACACTATCTGAACTGTTCAGATGCACAGGCTGGTCTAGATCTTTAATATGATGTGAATTTTTTATAGCCACATTTCAAAAAAAGGTTGCATGAGGGATGATCAGAAAGTTTTCGGGCGAGTATCGTAACTTTTTCAATAGAAATTAACAGATTTAACCCTTGTCCTGCTGAACCCAGATATACCCTGCCTTTGCAAACAGGGTAGATCCAGATCAGCTGGCTTCTTAGATCTGCACTGTTTGTCATTCAGTATGTGAATTTATATCAGCAATCTGGATCAAATACTCTGATTGGCTGAAAGTTTGAAAAGGGTGTGGCATCTTAAATTATTCAGCAGGACATGTCAAAGCTTATTTCTGGGAAGAATAAAATAAACATTGAAAAAATGTCTGCTGAACTTTTTACCCAGTATGCTAAGCTTTAATGCACTTTTCCTACCTAGACGTATCTTTCTTCCCTGCAAAGCTGACTGCTTTGGCATCAAATCATGCTTAACTGTTCACAGCTGCCAATGTATCTTCAACAACTCAGTAAATCACTCACAAATCCAGTTTGTGATATCCCATTTTCTCCTTGTTTATGTTAGAAATTCCAGCTTATCTTTTTCAAGTCTTCCATAATAAAATTTAATATCTTTGTTCTAAACATATGAATGTTGGTGCACGAGATCAGCTTTTACTGATTTTGAAAAAGCAGGACATCAAGAAATCATGGAAGCGATACATATAAATAATTGTTCATTTAAACATTTAAAAGTGTGTACATACACTTTGGAAATGCATAATTTAAATGTGGACAAGCATGGTACTATCATCACGAAAACATGCCTATATAATTTTGACCCCCTTAAACCCCACAGGTTTTACAGCAGTTCACATTATTTTTCTTATTTCTGCTCAAAAACACAGATTGTGGGCACTTATTAGAACTGCCTCATTGAGGCAGACTTGTTAGAACTGCCTCATTGAGGCAGTTCTAACGAATACTCAATCTATGCTTTGAGCAGAAATATGAAAAATATCACAATTTTTTATCTGAAAATTTTCATACTTTGTGGTAAAAGTTTCAGTATATTTGAATAGGCATGTTTTCTTAATGGTAAGTGCCAAACTAGTGCTTATACAATGTTGTCATGGAATTCCTTAACTAGCGCATGTACTGTAATAACCCTTACCGGGGTAGTATTGGGACAGACAGGCCTGAGCAAACAGTGTGGACAAAAATAAGATGCTGCAGAATCTGATCAGGGTCTTCACTGTTTGCCACATCCAGTAATATTTTAAACACATTAACAGGTAGTGGAAGAGACATACAAATTACAGGACAAGTATGGTAAGGAGTTAAGATGTCCCAATATTTAGAGTAAATAACGGATTGCAAAAATTGTTTCCACACACTACAGATACTGGATTGGTGTGGCACTTCTACTTAGTCCTTAAAAAAAATATAATAATTCATGGAGCAATCAGAAAATACCAAGACTTTTTGGTCAAAAAGAGGTTTAGCCTTTATCACTCTCCAGGCTAATTCAGCAGATGGAAAATTGGTGATATTTTTCTTTTTTTTTTCTTCCCCAAGAAAACAGGATTTGACATTTCATGTAAATTGTCTCCTAAGGAGACAATTTGCATGAAATGTCAAAACCTGTTTTCTGGGAAAGATATGAAAACTGTTTCAGTATGTTGTCTGCTGAAATTTTTTCCCAGAGTGCTAGGCGTTAATCTTCTCTCTTGGTAGCCCAAACACTGGCAGGTGTCCTATACCGTGGTAGGAAACTATGCGAGATTTCCTTGCCTGCATCATTCTGAACTTCTCTGATTCACATATTTATTCACCATCTGTTGTCTGTATGTCTGGTATCTATTTGGAGTTCAGCAATGCTTAGAAGACCCTGCAAGCACGCGTGTTGTGCATAATTTCTGCTTTCACCTTTTGAAGCACATCCACTATTATTTAGCCTTCTTTGCCTGGAATGTGAGAACAGAAAGGCTGAGACAGATGGGCCAAGTCAAGCCATAAAGTGCCTTCCAGCATGTGCAATATACCGTATTGGCCCTAATGACTGCACATACCCCTATAAGCGCAGTCAACAATTCCGTAATCTCCAGATTACAACCAGTGTACTTTTTGTCTACTTTTTAAAGGCATATCAGAAAACAAAAAATCATCAAAAAAGTCCTTTACAGGTCTTTTTAAAAGTGTACCCCTGTCAGCATATGCCTGAAGACATTTTGTGCATGGCATAACCAAAATGACAATGCCTATAGGACTGCTATTTGCACAGCTAGCAAAAAGTATATGACTGGGGGTCTCTCTCTCGAAGAAAAAGCAGAAAAACAAAAACAAAAAGATGAAAAATTGTAAATCTCTCTCTCCCTCTGTGTCTCTCGAAAAAAAAAAGATATGCAAATGCTACCCAAATGTGTTCTGTCAAAAATATCAATGTATTCAGATGTATGATATCAAAATAATTTCAAACTAACCTGAATGGCTTTGAAGTTAGATATACTCAAGATACCATTAACATTCAGCAAGCTGGGTAATAATAAATTCAGCAGACAAAATTTTGGAATATTTTTTTTTATTTTTCCCAGAAACAGGATTTGATATTTCATGCAATTTGCATGAAATAAGTATTTTCTAGGAAAAATATTCCAAAATGTCATCTACTGAATTTGCCTAGACAGTGATAAAATTTAAGGAATGGGGCTCTGTTACAAAAAGCTCATTTGTTACAGCAGAAAAGCAGACAGAAAACAAAAAAAAAAAAAAAAAAAAAAAAAAAAAAAATGAGAACAGATTCACAATTTTTATTTTAATTTTACTTACTGAACTTGCACCAAAATTTCCAAAGTCCTGATATGGTCCAGAACTCTTTTTATCCTTCCTGAAAAAAGGCCAGATAAAAGAAGTGTAAGTTTTTGAAAAATAGAAATGTTTCCAAAGGACACAGATGCCCCTCGCCTGAAAACTTAAATGCATGCCAGACGCTGATGGAGACGGACGGACAGACAGGGGTAACACTATATGCCCTTTCCCTTCGAATGGTGGGGGTATAAAAACAATTCACTCGAGCTAATAAATTCAAGAGATATGAATACCTATGAACTAAGAATAACTACAGTAGCCTCCCATCTGTTAGCTTGTCAAAGGCCTTGGCAAACTTCATAATGATCAAATCTGACTGTACCTACAATTTATATTTCCATCCAATTTACTAATAATGTCCTGTATGAACTGGACCCATAGGGTTTTGCCAGACCTCTGACTGCAAAAACCAAGCTGACAGTTGGCAGGAATTGTATCAAAGGCTAAATGTTTATCAATATTTCTGACAATTATATGCTCCAGGGCTTGTAATAGATGCATGTGAGCAGCCGGATCATATTTTTTTACGTTGTTTCGAAGACCAGAGCCACATTTGCTTGTCACTAGTCAAGTGATTCATTGAAGATGAGTCAGTACAGGGGAAATCTCAGAGCTATATTCCTTTAGTACTCTAGCAGTCAAACCATTTGATCCAGATGCCTTATAAATATTTTTTTTTTATCATGAAAATATATGTTGTGTGTACTCATTAGAATTGCCTCATTGAGGCAATTCTAATGAGTACAATCAACATACCATTATTTTATAGAAGATTGAAAAGACATCCCTAAATTCTCCCTATTCGCCTCCTGACCTGGCACTATGGTTTACCCTCAGTGGCTCAAAATACTCATGTCCAGAACAAATTTCTTTGGACACAAAGACGTGTGAGCCATTTGATCCAGATGTCTTGTGACAAGTAAGTTTATCCAAGAGTCTGGCAACCCCACTAGACAATGAGCTATACCTTTGGAGGATGTTTCTAGGTTCCTTGTCTGTTTCACCTGTGAAAGCATTGCAATTGTTTATAATAGCCTCATCAATAGCATCAAGTTTTATAATTCCATTTTCTCTCAAGGAAATGATCCTAAATACGTCTTTTTTTAACCCATTTACATTGAGAGGACTATTCTACCACAACTCTTTGGACCAGTCTATTTCCAATAGCAAGGTGTCTGGTTGATTTTTATTATTAATATATTTTATAGAAATTCCTGTAGTTAATGCAAACAGTGTAGACCTTTGTCAGATGCTGTGTTCTGCAGCTTCTGATTAGGGTCTGCACTGTTTGCCAGTTATCCTTTTGAGGGTCTCTAGACTAAAATTGGTCAATAGATTTACAACACTTATCCTAAAACTTGAATATGTCCATTTGAATACCTGGTGTCTAAACTGTTGTAATGGACCGGCAAAGTAGACCCTCTTAAAATTGCTCCTTTAGTAGGGTGTCTGTATACAGAGGGTTAACTGTATATTCTCTTTGGCATACAAGTATGCCAGGGCCCAGTTGTTCAAAGCTTCGTTAGCTTAACAAGCTCGCTAAGGGTCATTTCGTTAACTGTTTTAGCAGATTCAATATGCAATATTCTGATATTTTTTGCTGAAAAAATGTGAGTAGCTTTTGCACTGCAAAAGCTACTCACATTTTTTCAGCAAAAAATTTCAGCATATTTGCATATCACTTGATTTAAATTTTAACGAAACGTTAACTAACGACATCGTTAGCTTTGAACAACTGGGCCCAGGGGCATAATAATAAAATCTTTCGTAAAATCCAAATCTAGTGAAGACTTACTGATCTTCTGCTTTCTCCTCAAGCTTTCTCTTCTGTCTTGTTAATCTGTGCTGAGGGAATGTCGGCATCAGCTCAGGATCACATGCTGGTACAAAAAACAACAAAAAAATCAAACGTGAAAGGATTTATCCCCGCCACTATCATATGGCTGGCAGATAACTCTTCCAAAAATTTACAAAATTTGCCCATTAGCAGTCTCAAATCATATCTCCACTATATAAAAGCACATACCAAGATTGGTGAAAATCCATTGATATTTATTCAACCTATTGTTCAGAAATGAAAATACAGAGGAACAGACTGATGGAAACATGGACAATCAACGTGAAACTATAATACTCCACCACTATTGTTCGGCAGGTAAAAAAACCATAAAGAACTGTCTTTTATTTTTTTGACCTTTACTACTCTCTGGGCAAATTCAGCAAATGACAAATTGATATTTTTCTCAGAAAACAGGCTTTGACATTTCATGCAAATTGTCTCCTTAGGAGACAATCTGCATGAAATATCAAAGCCTATTTTTTGGAAAAATGAAGAAAATACCCCAGAACTCTCATCAACTAACCCTTCTTCATAAGTCCTCTGACAGTGTTACCGGTAAAAGCAACATATTAGATCCCATAAAAACTTCCAAACTGGAGATCAAGGAGTCCATCCATTTACCCATAAAGCATCAAATCAAAATATCAATGCAAATTTAAATGACACCAAATTCAAAATACAGTCGACTCTCGTTATCTCGAACTTCACGGGACCTGATAAAAATGTTCGAATTATCAGTAGTTCGAGACAACCAAATTGTGACGTCATAGGTATGACGACTGTTCGCCTCTCTGTTCGCCAAACGTGCTTGGAAGGCACATGTATGTGGCAATTTAAATAATTTACGCGTACTTCAGTTTGCATTGTTACTGTTTGTTTTAGGAGATGCAATGGTTCTCTTGGAATAATATCATCAATAAATGTTAATAATAATAAATTTCAAATGTCTCTTGTTGTCTTTTAATACTCCTGCAAATTCGGATTTCCATATGAGCTATAAATAAACTGGTTTCCGGATTGCGTTAGCTCTAGGTTATGAACTGGTTTGGATTAGCTCCCTTCGCATAGACGACTCGATAAAGAGTTGACTGGTTTCCGCTTTTGCATAAAACGCTTACAATGTTAAGCGGCAGCTGTAAGCTAGTTTGGATTATCTCCCCTGGCATAAACGAACCATCCCAGCGCGGCAAACTGTAGATCCTGCAGAGAAAGCTCGTTATGAACCGTCTCATCTGGACCTACACTATTTGTGCGGGTATCCGTACCAGTCTACAGGGTCGGAAGGGTTAACATCGGTACCCACGTGTAATTTGTCTATTTGAGGCTGTGCACGACAACTCCTATTAAAAGACTGTGCGACTGTCAAAGACTCGGATCCGCCTGCACGCCCACGAATTTTCCATTAAACGCACGAGCCTTATTTGGGCTTACCAAAGAGCACCGCCTGACCAAAGAGTAACAAGCGAAGATTCAGACTTAGCTAGCCTGATCAATACAGGCTGATCTGAGTCGGAACCTGTCGCGCACTGACTTTTCTTGAAGACGCTATATCATTCAGACGGACAGTACTCAATAGTGAAGAGTATATCTAAACAATAAATTAAAGAAACTTCGTTGATTAATCTTCCATAACACTATTCTGAGCCGCTTTTTATCTTACAAATCAATGACACGAGACGGTGTTGAGCGCCGCGTGTCAAACCCGACTCGACACGCACGTGATTTCATAATTACCGATTTTAGACACTGTTTGTGTTGTTTGTAATTGCCTGGACAAAGGGGAAAATTAAACTATTGATTTATTTATCAATGGCCTATTATGATTTTCATTAACCGAGAGACCGGCGGCGCCGCATCTTACATTTTTTTCTCCCTTCGTCATGGTCCGAGTTCGAGATACGCGGTAGTAAAACCTGTGAAAAATATATTCAGGGACTGAAAATGATGGACGAGATAGCCGAAGTGTCGACATAAAAGAAGTTCGACATACGCGAAGCTGAAATACAATAAATACATAGGGAAAATAATCGGGACTTAGAAATCAGTTCGACATAAGTGATAGGATCGAGATAAGAGGGGTCGAGATAACGAGAGTCAACTGTATGATACATGTATTTACCAAGAGTATACGAACAGGCCTTGGCATATAGTTTAGACCCAGATCAGACACCACAGAATGCAGCTTCCAGTTGAGGTCTACACCATGTGCCACTCATCCAGCAATTTTTAAACACAAGAACAAATAGTAAAGTGGACTCATTCAAAGTTTAGAAAGTGTTGGGCAATAAGTATGGTAAGGAGTTGAGATGTCAAATCAATTAGGGTAAAACATTTTTATTAAAACAGTTTTCTTAATTTTCCAATAAAATAAGGCTTGACATTTCAAGTGAATTAAAATGACCATGGAGACATTTCACATGAAATGTGAAGCCCTATTTTCTAAAACAAAGCAAATACAAATAAGTATTACAAAATTTTTGTCTGTGAATGTACTAATAAATGCGCTAAAAGTAAATGAAATATGAATGGTGACTTACGATGAGGTGGTTCCTTCAGATAAGAGCTGTCTAGACAATCTTCTGCACTTGCTCTGAAAAAAAATACATGTATATGTATGAGCTGCCAAATGAAATAAAGGACCTTATGGTTTTCCTGTTTTTGGTTCTTCAAATGTGCATGTGCAGTCCCCTATTTGGGCTACAGACATGCATTTTTTGCCTGAAGCTACTTCAAGGTTTCTACTACATGTCTGCAAGCAGCAAAGGCTCTGGTGAGACTGGGCTTATTGAGTTGGCTTATATATGCTTTGACTGTGCCAAATGACTGGATATCAAGTAAATATTTTTTCTTATTTCTCCATGAAAACATATGTTCTGGGTAGTCATTAGATGTGCCTCACCAATGTGTTTCTTATAAGTACCCACAACATATGTTTTCATTAAAAAATAAGAAAGATGTCAGTACTTTTCTACTGAAAAAAAAAACATACATGTAGATCTTCAAGATGTACATAAAACATAGGCCCTGATCATCTTAAATATCTGCCCATTTTGATCAGGGCCTTTCCTATTTATCAATGGATTCTGCAGTGCAAAGCATTGCTTCTGGCAGGGCTCTGACAGAAGAAAATTCATACGCCAAACTATCCACTATGGTGTGCTGGTGGTGATGATTGGGAGGTGAAGGAATAGAGTTTCAAACACCATAACTCCAGATAAGGCACTTTTTTTTCAAATAAAAAGTATTGATATTTTTCTTATTTCTCTGTGAAAACATTACGGGTACTCATTAGAAGCACCTCACCTGTGAGAACATGTAGTACTCATTAGAAGCACCTCAGTGAGGCACTTCTAATGAGTACCCATAACATGTTTTCACGGAGAAATAAGAAAAATATTATGTGGATACCCCTCTTGTCAAGGCCTATGAATAACTGTTGGTGTACAGCATGGAATAAAGGGACATATGTATGATCTTCAAAAGACAGATGAAAGAACGCAAAGATATCCTGTGCGAAAGCATAATACCAAGTCATTATGGTGTGGTGTAATATGATCATTCTAAATTCAGGGCCCAGTTGTTCAAAGCTAACGACATCGTTAGTTAACGATTCATTAAAATTTGCATCAAGTGATACGCAAATATGCTGAAATATTTTGCTGAAAAAATGTGAGTAGCTTTTGCAGTGCAGCTACTCACATTTTTTCAGCAAAAAATTTCAGAAAATTGTATATTGAATCTGCTAAAACAGTTAACGAAATGACCCTTAACGAGCTCGTTAAGCTAACGATGCTTTGAACAACTGGACCCAGAACTTCTCAATGTAGGTCAGATATAATGGTACCTCGTATTTCATCAGCTGCAGCAGCATTTTATCAAGATCATTTTAATGGATCACACTAATTATCAAGTAGTACAATGATAGTAATGAGTAATTCTGCCCAGACTCACCTTTTTCTTGGGTCGTACATAAAGAGCAGATTAAGAAGACGAATACCCGCATCTGATAACCAGGAAAACTTGTGACGTAAATTGTTGTAGCTGGAAAAAGTATAGTCGTTTTATAACAAAATGCTTCAGAATGAAAATTAAAAAGAAGTTGGCATACCATAACTAGGCCAAATAAAAAAATATGTGTGTTTAGGATAACCCTACCCTACCTAATTTTCCTGGTGAAACCTAGCAATTTTTTGCATGTTTTATAAAAAATGGTGGTACTGGGATAAAATATTTATGCTTAATATTCGGACAAGGAGGGCATAGCAATCAGTGAAGACTCAGATCAAACTGCTCCTGAAAGAGCAGTTTGATCAGGGTCTGCACTGATTGCCATTCTATCAGTACTTTTAGACACATCTTAAGATAGTCAACAGACTAGGTAAAAATTTAATTGAATTATGTGCAAAGTCATATTTGGTAGTTATGGTATTATTCTTTATAAAAAAAAATGTAAACAACCCTACTTATTTTTTTCTAACATGTTACTGTAAACACAATAATTTTTTATTTGGCCTTATGGTTAAAGCCCTAAAATTTCAAAAATTTTTGTGTAAATTTTGCTTTTTATGTAGTCATTTCTTAAAATACTTAGTGGAATGGCAACAGAGTAGAACCTGATTAGCAGTCTGATCTGGCTCTGTACTGTTTACATATGCCATTTTGTCAGAAACTTTGTGTATAAAATGTTAGAAAATTTACTGTACTGTACCTCAAATATTCATACACCTTATCCGCTTTTTATTTGACTGGATTGATTGAGTTACAGTTTTACTGCCCAAGTTGACCCATTAGAGTCATGTCGAGCATGGTCAGTTTACTTAACCACACTTTTACTGGACAGGCTTAGTCATCTAAGCAGTTAACTAGTACTTGTGCATATTCTTTGCCAGATATTTACAATTGCCCTTGTTATTTGAAAACCATTTGGCGCTGGGATCCATAGCGCATTTGGTGGTGCATCTGACTGCAAACCCAGGAGTTGAATCACAACTCAGCTACACACTTTCGTGGAGATTGATCATGAAATCATTTCTAGGATAATTCTCCATACTGATTCCAGATGGGCAGTTGTCAGTTACTGGCAAATGTATGTGTACAAGTACTGGTTAACCAATTGTATACTGAATAGACTCTCCCACACTATATACTGGAAGTGTCCAATTTCAATTTTAGGTACATCCGGCTATGAGATTTACATATTCTTAGAGAAAAATGGCCAAACTATTTGCAAACAGTGGAGAACCTGATCAGACGCCACATTCTGCGGCATCTGATCTGGGTCTGCACTGTTTGCCAAATACCCTTTTACGGGTCTCCCGACTACAATGGGTTAATTGCTTAGAGGACTAAGCCTGTCCAGAAAAAGTAAGAAGGTTAATGGACTGGCTCTACAACTTTATAGTGTTTTGGCCTGGTCATATCACTCCAACTCAAACAAACAAATCCATTTGGCTACCCATTATATGTCGCTGGGATCCATAGCGTATTTGGTGGTGCATCTGACTGCAAACCCAGGAGTTGAATCACAACTCAGCTACACACTTTCGTGGAGATTGATCATGAAATCATTTCTAGGATAATTCTCCATACTGATTCCAGATGGGCAGTTGTCAGTTACTGGCAAATGTATGTGTACAAGTACTGGTTAACCAATTGTATACTGAATAGACTCTCCCACACTATATACTGGAAGTGTCCAATTTCAATTTTAGGTACATCCGGCTATGAAATTTTCATATTCTTAGAGAAAAATGGCCAAACTATTTGCAAACAGTGGAGAACCTGATCAGACGCCACATTCTGCGGCATCTGATCTGGGTCTGCACTGTTTGCCAAATACCCTTTTACGGGTCTCCCGACTACAATGGGTTAATTGCTTAGAGGACTAAGCCTGTCCAGAAAAAGTAAGAAGGTTAATGGACTGGCTCTACAACTTTATAGTGTTTTGGCTTGGTCATAACACTCCAACTCAAACAAACAAATCCATTTGGCTACCCATTATATGTTTAAAAAGTGCTGGCAGTTCTGCAAACAGTGTAGACTCTCATGGAGCAGTTTGATTAGGGTCTACAATACTCAGGTGTACTTGTCCAAATATAAAACCATTTATGACAAGTGGACTCTTCTACCTCAACTCTTTGGACAGGTCCATTTCCTACATGAGGGATGGTTAGTTTTTATTATTACCAACTTTTATAGAAATTTCTGAGCCTCATACGAAAGTGTAGACCCTGATCAGAAGATGCATTCTGTGGCATCTGATCTGCACTGTTTTGCCAAAATTTCCCTTTTATGGAACACAAGGCATAAATGGATTCAGGGGAACGAATAACATTTTCAGGGCAGGTAACTCAGTCAACATTATTGTCTCTGGTCTGAAAAATCCCCTTGGGAGCAAATTCTTTCCATTTAGAATAGACCATTTTTCAGAGGTGTCTTGGCCAAACACGTTAACACATAAAATGTCTGCCTTGTAAACTATCATGTGTACCCAGCCCTTTAAGGTAAATATCTTATGAAAATGATAGATACATGGACAGTTTACTGTATTTACCCCATATATGTTGACTCATTAACCCTTTCACCCCTGAATTTCTGAAATGAACTCTTCCCTCTCTGAATTTAGGCACACCTATTGTTGCAAATACATGCAGGCAATTTCAGTCAAAAATCAATAACAGAATGGCAAACAGTGTAGATCCTGATAAGACGGCTCATTAGGAGGTGTCTTATCTGGATCTACACTTTTTTCAAAGGTATCTGTATTGGTCTGTAGGACTGAAAGGGTTAATCCTATTTACTTGCTATAAAATTTGAGGAAAACAGTATGACAAAATGGTGATGTGCATAAAAGTTCTGGGCCCAGTTGTTCAAAACTAACGATGTCATTAACTAATGTTAAAACTCTGATCCTTAAATATGGCATATACACTAATATTTTTGCTGAAAAAAAATGTGAGTAGCTACTCACATTTTTACAGCAAAAATACCTGTGAATTAGATATTGTACTTACTACAACAGTTAACATTTTGACCACTAATGAGCTTGTTAAGCTAATGATGCTTTGAACAACCAGGCCCTGGCTGAACAGCAAAAACTTAGGACAGACATGCCTGAGCACATACTGTAGACCCAAAATAAACTGCTTCTGAACGAAAAAGGGGAGGGGGTGTATGTAACAAATCTGACTATTCTAGAAAATTTTCCAAATGAATCGTTTTCTTAGCTCATTACCAAACATGTTGCTGGGACTCATTAGAAATGCATCATTGAGGTGAATAAAGTGGATGCTTGTAAGTTCAACATATGTTGTTGTTGTTTTTTTTTTTTTTTTTTTTTTTTTTTGTGGAAAAATAAGTATGTCTTATGTAGAGCTGTAATAAGAGCCATCAAATTTAAATGCCTTTCATGAACAAGACCTGCTATCCCTTCTATGGTGCATGTTCACACAGTTTGTGCATTAAGATAACCCATTTTAGACTGAATTAACTCCCTGTACACTATATAAGAATCCAATTAGATATTCCTAGATAACTGGGTAAACTATTTGCAAACAGTGGCTACCCTGATCAGAATGCCTTGTGGTATCTGGAATGCAGCTTCTGATCTGGGTCTGCACTGTTTGCCAATTACCCTTTCAGGGAGTCTTCAGACTAAAATAGGATAAACTCTGTATTCAGATCAACACAATTAACTGCCTAATTATAGGGCCGGCCTTGGTTGCTCATTTGGATGCGTGTTCGACTGGTGATCAGGAGGTTGCGGGTTCAACCCCCGCCAGGTCGGCAACATTCTTTCGTGGAGATCAATCATGAAATATAATTCTACTGTCATTCTCTCCCTTCCGCTGATTCAAGAAAGGCAGTTGTCAGTTTCCAGCCAAAGAATGTGCACAATACTAGTTAACCACTTAGAGGACTAAGACTGCCAGATAAAAGTTTGGTTAGGTAAACTGACCCTGCTCGACATGACCCCACTTGGTTGACTGTGCCATAAATCCTCAAACAAAAAAAAAAACTGCTTAATTATATCACTAAATGACTAATTTCAAATTCTGTATTCAGATCAATGCAATAAACTGCCTAATTATATCAATAAATGACTATTTTTTTTTTCAATTCTGTATTCAGATCAATGCAATAAACTGCCTAATTATATCAATAAATGACTATTTTTTTTCAATTCTGTATTCAGATCAATGCAATAAACTGCCAAATTATATCAATAAATGACTATTTTTTTTCAATTCTGTATTCAGATCAATGCAATAAACTGCCTAATTATATCATTAAATGACTAACTTTTCAATTCTGTATTCAGATCATTGCAATAAACTGCCTAATTATATCACTAAATGACTAACTTTTCAATTCTGTATTTCAGATCATTGCAATAAACTGCCTAATTACATCACTAAATGACTATTTTTTTTAATTCTGTATTCAGAGCAATGCAATAAACTGCCTAATATCATTAAATAACTAACTATAATTGACTGGCACTAATACTTCACTCAAGGGATGGCAGTTAATCAGAAATTATGCAAAAACATTGTATTTAATGCTTCAAAAAACACATGTTTTGGATATTTGTTAGAACTGCCTCACTCAGGCAATTCTAACAAATATCAAAAACATATGTTCTATGAGGAAATAAAAATAAAACAACCTTTCTCACATATCATTTTGCTTATTAAGTATTCTTTATAACAACAAATTCATTTTAATGGCAACAGCTTTGGGAACAAATGCTGTCATTGTAAGAAGGGTCGTCTGTACTAATATTTTGGTGTATAAAGATAATTTCAACTTACGGTTGCTTTTTCATTGTGAACTTCTCTAAGGCTGGTAAACTAGAAAACCCCTGAAATTACAAAATACCATACAAAAAGGGGCGTTAGTATGTATGTGAATAAAGAAATAAAGAAGGACCAGATTTGTCTGCATTGCCATGGCTATATTAATCACTTTCTTTTTCCAACCAGAAAGAACATGTATTGATATTTTTCTTATTTCCCCATGAAAACACATCATGGGTTCTCATCAGAAGCACCTTGCCAAGGCGCTTCTAATGAGAACCCACAACATTATTTGTTTGTGTTGAGGTTTTACGGCCCAGTCAACCCAATGGGGTCATGTCGAGCGCGGTCAGTTTACCTAACAACACGTTTACTGGGCAGGACCCACAACATTAAGTTGTCCTGAAGAAATAAGAAAAATATTTATCTGGATACTCTGTTATCGGAGTTTTCACTTTTCATTATTTGATTCTGCAATATTCAGGATTCCTCAGGTGAAAATCGAAGCCCCTGATCAGCAAACTAGAAAGTACATGTATTGGTACAAACAACCCTCTTTATACCGACACTCGATACAATGACAAAATTCATTATAATGATAATTTGCCTGTCACAAAACCTTTGCTTAAGAGGTTACAATTAGGCACAAATTATGCAAGAATATTGTATTTAATACTTTAAAGAACCGTTATTACTTTAAAGAAACGTATGTTTTGGATATTTGTTAGAATTGCCTCAGCGAGGTAATTCTAACAAATATCCAAAACATGTGTTCTATGAGGAAATAAGAATAAAGCAAGACTTTTCTTACATATCAATCTGCTTATTAAAGATTCTTTACAACAGCAAATTCATTTTAATGGCAACGTCTTTGGGAACAAATGCTGTCGTTGTAACTAGGGTTCACTGTAGTTTTCTTATTTCTCCACAGAAACATATATTAGCGGAAATAAAAATGCAAGTTCTGTTTGGTGTCAGAACTTTTTTTATTGAGGACCAATAAACATCACTGTGGACATGCTAACTGGCATAGGATTAAATTTTTGATTAAAAATTAGTCTAAATTGTTCAAAGCACACATACGTCAAAACATTTGATCGAAATCATTAAATTATTTCTGTTATTTCACTCCAAAAGAAAACTTGTATTTTTTTATTCTGGCTTCACTTTTTGTTATTAGATTCTACAAAATTGAAGTTATTGTATATGTACATGTGCAAGTTCTCATATTCTTTAGGCACAAGAATAAAGATATGTTTGTTTGTTATTTATAGCTCCAGATAAGAGAGGAAATCAGGAAAATATTTTTTCTTATTTATCGAAAAAAATATATATTGTAGGTACTCATTAGAAGTGCCTTGCTGAGGCACTTCTAATGTGTACCCACAACATATATTTTATGCAGAAATGCGTAAAAATACTGATTATTTTTCGGTTGAAGAAAGTGCCCTACCCTAGCTATGTTTTTTTGTTTTTTTTTTCTCCTCTGTCCATCAATTATTTCCTAATCTACAGACTTTGCCAAATGAGTTTTTCACAAAGATCACTATAAAATGAGGCAGGAATATACATTTGTATAAGATGAAATAAAAAATCAGTGTATTTCTGCTTTAATAGCACTCTGGTTAAAATTTTAAACAGACATCATATTGAACAATTTGCATGAAATTTCAAATCCTGTTTTCTGGAAAAAAAAATAAGAAAAATACCATTAATTTGTCATCTAAGGAACAAATTAATTAATGGTGAATTAGCCCAGAGAGTGGTAAAGGTTTAACTAGTAATGGTATTTTCAGCGAAAACAGATGTCCCCTTGCCGTGCATTTTCAGGTTTTGTACTAATGTGAACTTGAAAATCAAGTCAAGGTCACCAAAATCTAATCAGTTCTTTGTTATATCCAAATTATATATCCATGAAAATTTGGTAAGAATCCAACCACAGGTTTACAAGATATTGTGCAGACAAGAAAATTTCACACCGACACTGACACCGACACCAATAGGATCCGTACAAAAATAAATATGCCCCCCATCCCCCTCCCTGTAGGCTGGGAGACATAAATAGCAAACAATGCACTATTCAAGGAAATGGACAGACTTTCAGAGGAGGCAACACTGACAAACTGATTTTGCCCCCACCTCTTCTGGAAAAGGGTTGTCTTTAAAAGGAAAGAATTTGCTCCTAGGGTTGCTCCCAGTGGAAGGAAATTCTTTCCTTTTAGAGAAGACCCCTTTCAGGAGAGTTTCATGTGCAGAAAGCTAAAAGAAAGTCACAGAAATTGTCTCCCTTGTAAAAAATGAATGAAAATCTACAAAGCAAATCAAGTCCCCTTTATAAATTTGTTAATCCTTGTCATGCTGAATAAAATAAGATGCCACACCCACTTCTAATTGTCAGCCAATCAAATTACTTGATTCTGGTTCTTGATACAAATTCACATACTGAATGACAGTGTAGAGTCTTCAGAAGCCAACTGATATGGACCTACACTGTTTGCAAAGGCAGGCCATATCCAGGTTCAGCAGGACCAGAATTAATCTGATAATGCTTTGAACAATTAAGTACTAAAACACCTACTGGCCATATGGTATCATTTGGTGTCCCAAACATTTCAATGATGAGTTCCAACTGATGTATCTCTGAGTTGCCTGGCAACAGTGGCTTATGGGCCAGCAGCTCGCCAAGTATACAACCAGCTGACCTGTAAAGCAAATAGGAACATGTATAAAAAGGCAAAATCTGCACAGCACAAGTATCTTGTGTAAAAGTAATCTGAAATTAGAAAGTCTTTAGTGCAAATTTTCAGTTCACATGGTTCATATAAGGAGTTCATATTTTAAACTGTGTTTGAATTGGAATTGTATGGTCCAGGAAACACGGTTAAGGTCAGGTCGTGTCAATCAGTTAACTTACATTTTTCCTGGGCAGGTTTTACCCTCTAAGCAGTTAACCAGGGACCAGTTGTTCAAAGCATCGTTAGCTTAACAAGCTCGTTAGTGGTCAAAATGCTAACTGTTCTAGTAAGTACAATATCTAATTCACAAGTATTTTTGCTGAAAGATAAGAGTAGCTTTTGCAAAAGCTATACACATTTTTTCAGCAAAAATATTAGCATATATGCCATACTTAATGATCTAAGTTTTAACGATATGGACCCAGTTGTTCAAAGCTAACGATGTTGTTAGTTAACGATTCGTTAAAATTTACATCAAGTGATACGCAAATACATGTATGCTGAAATTTTTTGCTGAAAAAATGTGAGTAGCTTTTGCAGTGCAAAAGCTACTCACATTTTTTCAGCAAAAAATATCAGAATATTGTGTATTGAATCTGCTAAAACAGTTAATGAAATGACCCTTAACGAGCTCGTTAAGCTAACGATGCTTTGAACAACTGGGCCATGTTAACTAACAACATCATCAGTTTTGAACAACTGGACCCAGAACTTTTGTGTACAAGCTTTCATCAGTAACTGACAACTGCCCTTCATGAATCAGTAGAAAGGGAGAATGACTGTAGAAATTATTCCATGAAAGGTATGAGGACAAACTGTGATTCAAACTTGCAACCTGTGGATGTGCAGTCAGATGTACTACTGCTGCAATATAAAGCTCTACAAGTTCAAATACTGTCCAGGCAATCTGTATATCGAGGGTTGAGCGCAAGACTGGCGTAAGTCAGATGGTTGTTTTTTCCCAAACCTAATCTCCTCACCATGAAGGCGTTATGAAGATTACAACATTTACTTCTGTAAACAATGAAAATTTAGGTGCCATTGCTCGTATGAGCAATGGCACCTAAATTTGCATTGTTTACAAAGGGGTCCAAATTGCCCCTAAACAAGGGTTTTAAAAATATGTTTGAGTTACTATAGTCTTGCACTCAACCCTCGATATGGTCTTGTTTTAGCATGCATAATTCGTATATACTTGAAGACATGAATTTGTCATACCATGTTACCTTCATCTACTGTTTTATTACATATTGTGGTATTTCAGTCTGTCTCAAAAGGAGATTATGTAAATGAAATGTCAAGCTCACTTTTACCTTCAGTTGAAGGTAAAATAAGCAGACGACATTTAACGATATCCTAGTATTCTAGACTCATCCACTCTCCCATTCCCCTTCTCCAGTAAAAACACCAAAAATAAAGCTGGCTTTTCAATCTGTCTCACAAGGAGATTATTCAAATCAAATGTCAAACTCACTTTTTTTCTGATTTTTTGCCAGAAAACGTCTTGACATTTTTCTTTTCTTTTTTTTTTTTTTTTTTTTGTTTTTTTTTTTTAGAAAGTCATGCCATGAAAAAATTACCCTTGCTCAAAAATACTTTAATCATTTTTGGAGCCTTGATAGAGAAGAGTTAAGTCTCTCACTCATCAAGCTGTATCCAGGTTCGATTCCCACCACTGGCATGTGACAGGGTAGTAGTCACCCATCCACCATTGGTAGGTTTCCCCAGACAGTTTCCTCCATCACTTTCTATGTGATCAATGTAAAATAAATACAGTTTAAACTTTTATATGCTTATATTTAAAATCAGCATGTTAAAGAAAAATTTTTACTCACCACATATCTACTCCCACAGACTGTTCTTTAGCACCGAGTAACAATTCAGGGGCTCTATACCTGCCATAAATATTACTGTATTTATCCTAAGTGTTTGGACAGACAGGTCTAGGCAAACAATGTAGACTGATCAGATGCCATAAAATGTGGCATGTATCGGTCTACACTGTTTGCAACTCATCCAGCAATTTCTATACATATTAGTAGGTGGTAAATGAACTTGTGTATATTTCAGAATGGCCCAGTCAACATAATAAAGGTCATGTTGAGCCAGTCAGTTTACCTAACCACACTTTTCCTGGGCATGCTTAGTCCTCCAAGCGGTTAACCAGTACTTTTGCACATTCTCTCTCCAGAGACTGAGAACTGCCTTTCTTGAATCAGTAAAAGGGAGAGACTGACCACAGAAAATACTTCATGATCAGTCTCCATGAAAGAATGTCGACAGACCTGAAGGGGATCAAACCTGCGACTTCCTGATCACCAGTCCAATGGGCATCTGAGCCACCGATGCCTGCTCCACATATACAGTTTATGAGAAGATTGGAGCAAACAATGATTTTTCTGAATTATATCAACACTTTGCTGATTCAAAACTATTTGGAACAAATATTACTGTCAAACTTAACTGATTATTTCCTTAAGACACAGGTGGTAAGGGTCAAAGAGTGCAAGAAGATTGTAATATGGGCCGTGCCGTGCGAAAATGTATCTTTGGTATATACTGATAGCAAAAGGACCAGACTGGCCTGTGCATTTATGCAGTCTGATCAGCACCTTCACTTTCCACTTCTAGAACCATTGGGAACTGTAGAACATAATAAAGTATAGTAAAGTTCATAATCAGACTATATATCACTGCTAGCTGATCTGGGCCGAGTTGTTAACAAAGTTGTTAGCTAACTTGACATTAGAGTGTCTATCTTGAAATATGGTAAATCCATATTTTTTGCTGTAAAAATATGAGCAGCTTTTGCATTGCAAAAGCTACTCACAAATTTGCAGCAAAAAATTCAATGTTTTAGAAAATACCTTAGCTACAACAGTTAACCAGTTTGTTATTGACGAGCTTGTTAAGCCAAC
Source organism: Anodontia alba (assembly GCA_964016985.1). Classification (NCBI taxonomy): domain Eukaryota; kingdom Metazoa; phylum Mollusca; class Bivalvia; order Lucinida; family Lucinidae; genus Anodontia; species Anodontia alba. The sequence continues at coordinate 36,678,005 of OZ024827.1, forward strand.
GATGCTTTGAACAACTGGGCCCTGGATATTTACTCATTGCATTTACTCCAAAGACATTTACTCTCATGTTGCGGCTCATATAGAAATATTACCATAACGTCACAACACATGGAGTCATAGGTTTCAGTGGAACTTCATATTTTCTAGCTAATCCAAAGTCCGCTGAAAAATATATACAGTCAAAATGGGTAAAATAATAACAAGCATTCAATTTTTGTGACTCTCACTTATTTATGCTTTTGCAAATTTACTCCTTCTTTTTCTCATTCTAGAAGTGTAAAACACAGGTCTGAACAAGAGAGGTATCCTGATAAATATCTTCTTCTTATTGCTTGATAAAAACATAATTTAGGTATTCTGTAGATTAATGAGTTCCCACAATTTATGATTTCATGGAGATAAGATCCCTATCAATACTTTTCTGAAACAAAAAAAAAAGTCTAAAGCTATAGTAAATGGGAACGTGTTTGTAAAACACTTTGCCCCCAATATATGCTTGTCCGTTGAAAATGCCAAAGTCAGAAAGGGGCATAACTCAAGACAAAATAAATCTGATTGTTTTCAACACATAATCATGTGATCTACATTTTAGTGCCAATAAGCTCACCAAGTTTCAAGGCTCAAATAGTTATCAAAATATCATCATCATCATTAATGGATTTTTGATTAACGTGCAGGTGCAGGGGCAACATCCACGTCAGTGGGCCCTCTTCCAGGTTGCTCACAAGAAAAGCATGATGAACGGACAGACAAACAGACAGACAAACAACCCAAAAGCAATATGCCCCTCCAACTTCTTCAAATTCGGGGGCATAAAACCTAAATATTACAAAAACATCTGATTTTTTAGGTATCAGAGTAAATAAAACAATCCACCGAAAGTTACTTACGGCTTGATTCATGTATTATTGACTTGCCCTTTATTTCTATTGTATTTCTCAATGAAAACATACTATGATGATGGATCTCATTCAAAGCAGCCCACCAGGATGGTAAATAAAATCCACCTCTCATTTTGATGGAAAACAGGAAAAAAGATCTAAAATCAGGGTCCAGTTGTTCAAAGCATCGTTAGCTTAACAAGCTCGTTAAGGGTCATTTCGTTAACTGTTTTAGCGGATTCAATATACAATATTCTGATATTTTTTGCTGAAAAAATGTGAGTAGCTTTTGCACTGCAAAAGCTACTCATATTTTTTCAGCAAAAAATTTCAGCATATTTGCGTATCACTCGATGTAAATTTTAACGGATCATTAACTAATGACATCGTTAGCTTTGAACAACTGGGCCCAGCACAGTTGGTACAAAGAGTATCCAGAAAAATATTTTCTTATTTCTCCATGAAGATGTTACGCCTTTCCAAGGTCTATTTTCTGGGAAAAATGAGAAAAGTTTTATCAATTAGCTGTCTGCTGAATCTGCCCATAGAGTGGTGAAAGTTAAAACTGCAATATCAACACATGTATATGGTTTACCTACAACAAAATGATGCTAATTTGAACAGTATGAAAGTTCACAAATTTTGATACTCTATGTATTAACAGGAGGAAAGAGATATGACTATCACATTGCTTCAGATAAGAAGGGTACAGTCAAACCTGCAAAATCTGCCACCTCTTTAAGAGTGCCACCTGCATAAAAGTGCCAGCCTTAAACATTCCCAATCAATTTCTCTATGATTTTGTTTTCTATAAGAGTGCCACCTTTACATGAGTGCCATCGGCCAGTAAAATTATTCCCAAAAATGCAAACTGTCCTCCATATGATGGCCACATATTACATGCGCCTGTGAAAATTTAAATTGCCCGTAATCATCAGCAATTAACTACAAATGTCAATAGAAGCCAATCATGCGTGTGCAAATGTGAAATTACAGGTAAATACCCTGGGGAAACCCGTCTGTTGTCATTTGTCAACACAATCTTGCCAACTCTCTTTGTGTCTTGCATAATCTCATGTGTAAAGCTAATATTTTCTTTCTTTCTTTAAAATATTGTTACGCATTCTGGGGAACTGATTTTCACACTGATACATGTAAGTAATTAAGCAATCTCTGTCGATCAAAACTAATTTAGTAATGATAGTTCATAATTGAACACAGAAAGACCGCAAATGAACTTTGGGATGAACTTGTTGTGGAAAGAAACTCATTTTTTTTTCTTGATAAAACGGTCTTTTAACTCAGATCAGAGTGGATCAAAGGTGTTCTTATGCAATGTAAGTGGTTTTCCGTACACTGCCTTCCTTTTGGGCACAAATATTGGCCAAGATTATGGCAGCATCCTGGATTTTGATCAATGTTGTTGAAGCAATTTGTCCCCATAATGTTTGGCCTTGATTGTTTTTTTCATTTTTTTTTTTCATTAAAAATAATAATAATAAAAAAAAAACACAAATGTATTAAAATTGAAAGATGCTTTCATTTTACTTTCAGCTGACATGAGTATCGAGTCCACACTTTATTATCACAAATTAATGTCATAGATACCTGCCAGACTCTGGTGTGTTGATTTAGTTTTCTTCCATGATGGAAATTTTACTTAACCTTGATAAGACAGCCATCTTTATATAACAGCCAGTTTAGCCGACTCCCAAAGGTGGTGCTCTTATTGAGGTTTGACTGTATCCACATTACATACCGGGTATTCCTTATTTCTCCACGAAAATATATGTTGTGAGTACTCATTAAAAGCACCTCGGTGAGGCATTTCTAATGAGTACCAATAACATATGTTTTTTGTGGAGAAATAAAATATCAGTATTTTTGTTTGAAAAAAAAAAAAGCATCTTATCTGGAGCTCTAGATTAACACTTTCAGCCTGGCAGACCAAAACAGATACCTGTGTAAACAATGTTGATCCAGATGAGATGGCTCCTAATAAGGATCTATACTGTTTGCCATTCTGTTTTGGTTTTAGACTGAAACCCCTTTACGCATCCGTGGACATGTCCAAATTCAAGGATAGGAGACTCCACTTCAGAAACCCAGGAATGAGAGATTAATCAAACTTTGTCTATTTTTGTTATTATTTATGTACATATAAGACAATTTTCAAGATACAGTTGACAACTCGAACACCGATGGCTCAATTACCATGGCTAATTAAACTCATTTTTCAGTCCCTGTGAAATTCTGACAGCTCAAGAAAACAAATATTTAGGGAAATTTTCTTATTTTATCATGAAATTGTATGCTGTGTGTACTCATTAGAATCACCTCATCAATGAGTACACTAAACATACAATTGTTGTGTAGAAAATCTAAAATATTTCCCTAAATTATCGCTACTTGCATCCTGACCTGGCGCCATGATTAACCCTCAGTGGCTCGAACTACCCAATCTCAAACAAATTTCCATAGTCCCAAAGATGTTCATATCTCAAACAAATTTCCATGGTCCCAAAGATGTTCATATCTCAAACAAATTTCCATGGTACCAAAGATGTTCATATCTAGAACAAATTTCCATGGTACCAAAGATGTTCATATCTCAAACAAATTTCCATGGTACCAAAGATGTTCATATCTAGAACAAATTTCCATGGTCCCAAAGATGTTCATATCTCAAACAAATTTCCATGGTACCAAAGATGTTCATATCTAGAACAAATTTCCATGGTACCAAAGATGTTCAAGCCATTGAAGTTCGACTGTATATGTAATGCTCATCTTAGAAACTTACCTATTTTCACACAGCCCTTATCTGTCATCAACAGATTTGACACCTTCAAATCTCTGCAAGATAAAATAAAACCCTAATAATACCTCACCACTATCATGAGGCGGGCAGATAATTGTCAAAATTTGATGAAATTTACCCCTTAGCAATCTCAGACCAGATCTTCACAATATCAGTGCACATACCAAGTTTGGTGAAAATCCCTTAACACTTACTCAAGTTATCGTCCAGAAATGAAAATACAGAAGGACGGATCTTTGTACATACAACAGATGGATACATGGATGAATGGATGGATGAAACCATAATACCTGGCCACTATCATATGGCGAGTATAAAAATGATGTTGGCTATTTATGTAGTCTCATCAGTGTATTTGTTCCTCACTTTAATAGAGTCTTTGTAGAATAAATTAACAAAGAACACCCTGGTCAGACTGCAAGGATGTGCATGTTGATCTGGGCATTCTCTGTTGCAGTATAGCCCTTTTTGCATGCTGTGCATCGTTTAGGCCCGAATGTACAGCAAACAGGACCCAGTTGTTCAAAGCATCGTTAGCTTAACAAGCTCATTAGTGGTCAAAATGTTAACTCTTCTAGTAAGTACAACGTCTAATTCACAGGTATTTTTGCTGAAAAAATGTGAGTGGCTTTTGCAAATGCAAAAGCTACTCACATTTTTTCAGCAAAAATATTAGAGTATATGCCATATTTAATGATCAAAGTTTTAATGATATGTTAACTAATGACATCGTTAGTTTTGACCAACTGGGCCCAGACTACTTACTTAGTCCAGGATCATCATTGTTATTTTTCTTTTTTCTTTTTTTTGAGTTGAGCTTAAATATTTTATTCTAGTGACATTTTTTTAACCCATTTATGCCAAATGGATTCTTCTACCTTCACTCTTCAGACTGTTCCACTTGCAATAAAAGGGGTGTCTGGTTAGTTTTTACTATTACTGTATTGTATAGAAGTTTCTGTATTTAATGCAGTGTAGACCCTGAACAGATGCTGCATTGTTTGTTTGGTCTGATGAGACAGGGACTTGTCTATCACTTAGGGACACAAAATATTTTTTGATGATTTTTTGATAATTCTGCAGCGTCTAATCTGGGTCTACACTATTTGCCAATATCCCTTTTATGGGGTGCTAGGCATAAATGGGTTCAGAAAACATGGGAAAAATATGCTTTCACCAGGAAAATTAGGTAGGATAGGGTTACCTAAACACAAACATTGTTTGTTTGGCCATGAGACAGGGACTTGTCTATCACTTAGGGACACAAGATTTTTTTTTGATGAAATAATTTTTTTATATATTTAAAGCCAGGAAAAAATTGTGCACATTCTGAATAAAATTTGATCATGGGAATAGAAGAAATTCCCTCATAGGACTTAGCCCCTATGTTGCTGTTGTTGTTTATTTTTGCATGTCTGACAGTATGAATGAATGAAACTAGATAGATTTTACCTGTGTATGATGAAATTTTCATGTAAATATCTCAGCCCTCTGAACATCTGTTGCATTATACATTTCACCTGCAACAGATAAATACTATCACAATTACAGAGGCTGTGCCAAGCTAAAAAGTGTCTTCGAGCATGCGCAAAATACACAAATTCAGATTCATCTCACACATCTGCAAAGTCTCATCTGGGCATTTGCTCTCAACTGATACATTCTATAGTGTCTAATGACTGTTAGCCGACAGCAAAGGCCCTGATCAGACTCTGCAGATGAGCAGGCTGATCTGGGCCTTCTCTGTCCACATATGCTCAAAAACATGTTTCGACATGACGTGGCCAACACAGGCCTCAAGATAATTTTCTTATTTTTGCACCAAAACATTATACGCTAAATTCAGAAAACTTCTTACACTTAGGTTTCTGACAAAATGTCATATGCAAACAGTGCAGATCCAGATCAGACTGCTCCTAAAGGAGCAGTCTGATCTGGGTCTACACTGTTTGCCATTCCACTAAGTATTTTAAGGCACAACTAAACAGCAAAATTTAGGCAAAACTAGATTGCAGTCGATGGCACGCCATCGCAAATTCCCAAGCTTTCACCACTAAGCAGAGAAACGGGAAAAATAATGTTGCTCTCGCACACCCTTACCATACAGGGAAGTCATGTGGCAAGTTTGGTTAAATTCTACCCAGTGGTTTAGGAGATAGTGTGATGGATGGATAGACAGATGGAGGTGTTCACAATATCGCCATTGCTTTTTTTTTAAAAATAGCATGAGGATAAAAAGTATGGAATTTTGGAAATTTTAGGACATTTACTGTATGTTAACCTTTATCTTGCTGTTCGCGACAATAGTCGCGCTGGGGGGGTCTGCCAACTCAAAAGCCTGTCATACTTACAATATACCACATGCAACCATTCAGAGCAAGTGTTCTCATACAGGAGTGAACCTACTTTCATACAAACATGCCACTTTTCATTAGATAGTCAGGTGCTGGATTTTACCCACACTAAAAAAGACCGAGAATACCAAATTTCAAGCTGCCATTATTTCAGCACTCACTTCAACAAATTGATCAGGCTTTTCTGGAAAAAAAGCCCATAACACCTGAATCATTTCCAGTGAGGAAGAAGTAGGAATAACAGTAGAACCTATGTATGTCACTCGTTTCATTCGCAATAGTACACAGTAGGCGCTGGGCTCTTGTAATTTTTTTTTTTTTTTTAAGTGTCTTAAATGGTTCCCGGTTTACACATGACTGTCACGTGACTTTCTAGTCACGTGACCATCCTTTCTCCGGTAAAATGGCCACCTAGGATAGGCAAATTATACATGAAAATTTCATGAAAATCGAGGTAAAATTCAGGGGGTAATGACTTCTCAAGTAGAGGTACCCCCTCTTACAGGCCTGATTCATTTTATTTCCGGCAAGAGAAGGGTTAAAGATGCCATAACAGTTACTGGAGTGCAGGACCCACTTCTTACAACCATTATTAGCTTTATAGTAAAATTGTTAAGATGCTGTGATAATAATTTCAAAGCCTCAATAGGCTATAATGGCTACACTTGGTAAATTTTCCGTCATTTTTTACAAGAGACACCTTTTTGAATTTTCAGTTTGCTTCCAAGCGCCTTCTGAAAAGGGGTCTACTTTAAAATGAAAAGTATTTACTCATATGGATAGCAAATTCTTTGCTTTTAGAGAAGGCATCTTTCTAGAAGGAAAGTAAAATTATCAGTGCCTCCCCATGGAATTTATATTGCACAGTACACATATATTAGAATTGTGAAGTGTGGCCACCAGGCTTTAAATGAAAAGAACTTTTTCTGTATACTTCAATTCCTTTCACATTTTCGACACAGTGTCCCAAGTTTTTACAGTAACAACAGAAACCTGGGAGATAATGGAAGTAGCAACCGAAAGCCCATTTTATGCTGCATATGATAGTCATAGTGCCAAATTTGGTTGGTTTTGAGTTTAATGGTCAAGTTAACACTATTAAGGTCTTGTCGAGCCTGTCATTTCACCTAACTACACTTTTCCTGAGTAGGGATAGTCCTCTAAGCAGTCAACTAATACTTGTGCACATTCATTTTCACATTCTTTTGCCAAAACCTGACAACTGCCCTTCTTAACTCAGCAGAAGGAGAGAATCACTGTAGAAAATATTTCATGATCAATCTTCACAACAGAATGTTGCAGGAGCCAGTGGGGATCGAACCCACAACTTCCTGATCACCAGTCAAATATGCATCCAACTGACCTACCGAGGCCGGCCTAATCACAGTGTTAAGGATGAACATCATTTTAGTGAATAGCAAACCGTCTACACATCTAGGCCCGGATCTTCACTATTTACACCAACTTCGAAAGATTGAAATGTGTAAATACATGTTTTCTAAGATTATACCTTCCAAGACTACCAGTTAGTGTGTGACAAAAGCACAATTAATACTATATATCATGGATTCCATGGCACGGAATTCATTTCTAGAAAAAGTTACAACAACAAGGAAATTTTGATAATTGACAAGATTATCCCAGTTTAGTCTGGAGACCCCAACAAGGGTAATTGGAAAACAGTACAGACCCAGACAAGATGCTGCAGAATGTGGAGTCTGATCAGCATCTACACTGTTTGCATTAACTTCAGGAATTTCTATAAAATATGGTAATAATAAAAACTAACCAGATACCCTGGTATTGGAAATAGACCAGTCCAAAGTGTTGTTGTAGAAGAGTCCACTCAATGTAAATGGGTTAATGTGGGTTAGTGTGTCTTACCTGTGTCTCTGAAAATGGGGATGGCATGTTGTCTAACAGGGAGGCCAGGTCTTGCTCACAATACTCCATCACCAGAAATATACTGAAAATATGCAAATTAGTTTAACACTAAGCATGCTGGGTAAAAACTTCAAAGGATGACATTAACATTAGAAAATATTTTTCTTATTTTTTTTATTTTTTTTCTGGATAGAGTTTAACTCTTTCACTGCCACAGGCGATAATAATAGGTTTTTGCAAACAACATAGATCCAGATGAGACGGCTAAATGAGCCGTCTCATCTGGATCTATGCTGTTTGACATTCAGTCAACTTTACATATAAACGTCTTTCAAAGCGACAGTTTGTTAAAATAAAAAAAACAGATGACAAATGTCGTCTGAAATTTGGCACCAAAAGTGTCTCCATATTTTCTGCAGAAACCAGGATTTGACAATTCTCCCCTGGAGACAATTTGAATGAAATGTCCAACCCTACTGTATTTATTCTAAATAATTGGATGCTTTTACTCATTACTAGATGTCCCAACATTTGAAATAAAAAGAACTTTGTTGTTCTATACTAAAATGTGAAAACAAGCACTAGAAGAGTGAGAGTTGTCATCCTTGTTTAGCTCAGAGGGAGTTGTCATTCTTGTATATGACACTCTGCCTTACCCTATTCTATACTCCTACCAAGTATGATAAGACTCTTTCAAACTGCTACTGAACTATAGATTGAAAACAAAAAAATATACATATAAGGGGAGATAACTGTCAACAAAAAAGCCTGAGAGTTGTCATTCATGTATGTGACACTCTGCCTTGTTCTATACTATAATCCTACCATGTATCATAAGAATCTCTGGAGCTGAGTTATAGATCAAAAACAAAATAAAAGCACTGCAAGCACTGCATCATCACCCCCCCCCCCCCTCAACACCCCCACGCCCTCATCCCCAACTCCACTTACATCAAGCAAGTGCCATAACTCGTTCTACATGTTATGTCTCATTAAATGTTACATTCTTGCAAGTCTTCAAGAAAATCTCTGAACCGTTATCAACTTATAAAAAGGGCACAGGTATGTGACTTGGATCACTATTGACAATGTTCAAAGGGCGGTAACTCCAAAAGCAGGTAATTCAGAGTTACTGTTCTTGTGTTTTGCAAATTGTATCATGGTGATAAACATTTGCATAAAGTTCAAGAAAATATCTTGAAAAGCTTTCAAGTTACAGAGTGGACACAAATATATTACAGAAATCACTATTTACAAAGTTCAAAGGACCATAACTCCAAAAGTAGATTAACCAGAGTTACGGTTCTTGTATTCTGCACCTCAACTGATGATGCTTTACATTTGTGTGAAGTTTCATCAAAATATCTGGAACGGTTTTCAACTAACAGAGCGGACACGAGTACATAGTAGAAATGGCTATTTTCAATATCTACTACGATTCACAGGGCCGCAACTCCAAAAGCAGGTTAACCAGAGTTACGTTTTTTGTGTTCTGCATGTTGTTTCATGGAGCTTTTCATTTGAGAGAAGTTTCATCAAAATATCTGGAATTGTTTTCAACTTACAGAGCGGACAGGAGTACATGGTAGAAATGGCTATGTTCAATATTCAATAGGCAATAACTTCAAAAATAGGCAAACCAGAGTTACGGTTCATGTGTTCTGCACGTCGTCTCATAGTGCTTTACATATGTGTGAAGCTTCGTTGAAAAAATCTCAAATGGTTTTCAACTTAAAGAGCGGACAAAAGTACATGGTTTTCAACTTACAGAGCGGACACAAGTACATGGTAGAAATGGCTATGTTCAATCTTCAAAGGGCAATAACTTCAAAAGTAGGCAAACCAGAGTTACAGTTCATGTGTTCTGCACGTCGCCTCATAGTGCTTTATATTTGTGTGGTGAAAATATCTCCGATGGTATCAGAGTTATGGAGCTGACACAAATGATGGAAGCACTGATGGACAGACGGATAGAAGGACGGACACTCAAAATTTTGGACAGTATAACATAATACTCTTGCCACATTTTGTGGCGGGGCATAAAAAGTCAATATAAAAGGGGGGATAAATGAAAAACAAAAAAAGGTGACAGTTGTCATTCTTGTACATGACATTCTGCCCAATCCTACCAAGTATCATTAAAATATTTCGAACAGTTTCCAAGTGATAGACTGAAAAAAAAGTAGATATAAAAGGGGGATAACTGGAAAACAAAAAGCACAGGAGTTGTCTTTCTTGTACAAGACACTCCACCTCGCACTATCCTATAATTCTATCATTAAAATATTTCAAATTGTTTCGACATCATTAAGGGTGGCCACAAATGGTGGAAACTTGCATGCCAAAGTTGCCCATGCTAACACAGGTGTGACAACAAGGCAATCTGACTATCTATTTGAGTGTCTAAAAATTGCTGGATGAGTGGCAAACAGCATAGCCTCTGATCAGATGCTGCATTCTGCAGCATCTAATCTGGATCTTCACTTTTTGCTCAGGCCTGTCTACCCCAACATTTAGGGTAATTATTGTGTCTTATGAAAAATCAAAGCACTGACAGCACTGTTGGGTGGATTGTCTCTGAGTGTAGGCTGGGAAAATGGTCCTGAACAGGGACAAAACTGTTTCATTTAACCCTTAACTTCCTGTAATTAATACTTTTCTTAATTATCCATGAAAACCTACATTGTGGATACTAGTTAGAAGCAACTCAGCAAGTAGCCACAACATATATTTTCATGGAGAAATAAGAAAAAAATATTTGTCCGGATCAGGGCTGGCTAATCAGGGCTAAAAAATAATCGATGATTAGTCCTGCCATTTTAGTCTATAAACATTAGTGAAGATTTGATCATAATCTTACCTGTCTGCTTTACTGTCTGAGCACGACTCTTATCATATGTTATACTTCACTGTATGTATTTGGACCCACAGGCCTGAGCAAACAGTGTAGACTAGAACGTGTCTCATCAGGGTCTACACTGTTTGCCACTCATCCCCCTACTTTTAGACACAGTATTGGGTAGTAAATCATACTTGTTCAAATTTTAGAACACTTATGGTAAACAGTTAGGGTGTCCTAATCCTTAGGATAAATGCGGTAATATAACAGCCACAGAAATCAAATAATCGATTTTTAGTAAATCAGTAATGGTAATCATTTTTGCAGAATTTATCAATCGATTAATCGATTATCTGATTAATTGTTACAGCCTCAGTCTAGATACTCTTCTCATCTGGAGCTATGGTATTCAAAACGACTATAAACAAACAAAAAATATTTCATTAATATGAAAACACTCCTATTCAAATATATTAAAAATTTCACCACCAAAAACTGAAAGTTTTCAGATAATAAAAGCACCGCAAGCATAATACCCTGCCATAGCAATTCTTTGTTTATGTATTAAAGTTATCGTTGCGAAAATGTCTGGAAAGAAAATGACAGAGGGACAGATAACAATCCTAAACCAGATCCTGATAATATCAATGGACAGATAACAATCTTAAACCAGATCTTGATAATATCAATGCATATAGCAAGTTTGGTTAAAAGGCCTTGTTATTTACTCAAGTTATCGTCTGAAAACGAAAATATGGGCGTGTCTCGGGCAGATAATTCCGTAAAGATTTGACGAAATTTGCCCATTAGCAATTCCAAAACAGACCTCCTTAAGGTCAATGCATATAGCAAGTTTGGTTAAAATCTCTTGTTATTTACTCAAGTTATCGTCTGGAAACGAAAATATGGGCCTGTCTCGGGCAGATAACTCCGTAAAAATTTGATGAAATTTGCCCATTAGCAATTCCATACCAGATCTCCTTAATGTCAATATATACAGCAAGTTAAGTTTGGTTAAAATCCCTTGTTATTTACTCATGTAATCATCCGAAAATAAAAATATGGGCGTGTCGCGGGCAGATAACTCCGTAAAAAATTGACGAAATTTGCCCATTAGCAATCCCAAACCAGATCTCCTTAATGTCAATGCATATGGCAAGTTTGGTTAAAATCCCTTGTTATTTACTTAAGTTATCATCCGGAAATGAAAATATGGGCTTATCCCGGGCAGATAACTACTATTGTGTGGCGGGGTATAAAAATTATAATATTTTTCATATTTCTGCTCAAAACATAGATTGTGGGTTCTCTTCTCGTTAGAACTGCCTCGCCGAGGCAGTTCTAAAATGTATCTACAATCTATGTTTTTGAGCAGAAATAAGAAAAATAATGTATACCCTGTAAACTCCAGTTTTACTATATAAAAGTGGGGTTTAAGAGGGTCAAAATTATATAGGTATGTTTTCGTGAGGATTTCTTATATACATGTACCTATCCAAACTTTTTCCAACAACAACTTCTTTGAGCTGAACAATATTTTCATGGCGAAGATTCAACAGTATGTTAATTTCTCGAAGACCACTCACAGGAATTCCTGAAATCATAGTACATGTGTTACTGCTTAGCATCCTTGATAAAAATTTCATCATCAGCTGACATTCTGAAATTTTTTTTTTTTTTTTTTTTTTGGAAAACAGGTTTTGATATTTTGTGCAAATTATTTCCTTTGGAGATAATTTTCATGAAATGTCAAACCTATTTTCTTGGAAAAAAAAAAAAAAAAAAAAAAAAGAAATATCAATTTGCTGTATATTCCCAGAAAGTAATGAAGGTTAAAACATCAAGCATATCCGAAGTAGTAATATTATATGCTCCTTAACCATTTCATCTCTACAGACCAATACATATAGCTTTGAAAACAGTGCAAATCCAGATGGGATGGCTCGTAATAAGCCATCTCACAAAGATTATCTGTTTGCCATTCTATTATTGATTTTTGACTGAAGCCCCTATTTGCAACAATGAACGTGTCCAAATTCAGAGATGGAAGAGTCCATGTCAAAAACTTGGGGAAGAAAGGGTTACTATATCCCATACAGATTGCTTTGTTTCTTTGTTTGAATTTGTGTTTAACAATTCATCTACCCTTTTGGATCACTTTGTGTCTTCCAGAGAAAGGAAAACAAAAGGACAGAACAGCAGATTAAAGGAAAGAAAGAAATAGAACCAGATAGGGTAAAAGGCGAATGGCATTGCTGAAACTGAAAAATTGGTATAAGCCCCCTTCTCCAACCTTCTGCACGTACAGCAGGGTCTTATCAACACCCTACAACCAAAACTTTTAAGTAAGCATTTATTTATTTATTTCATATAATTAACCCTTGTCCAGCTGCCTTGATATGCCTTGCCTTTGCAAACAGTGTGGATCCAGATCAGTTGGCTTCTGACCAACTGACCTGGATCTGCACTGTTTATCATTAAGTATGTGAATTTGTATCAACAACATGGATCAAGCAATCTGATGGGCTGAAACTTAGAAGTGGGTGTGGCTTCTTAATTTATTCAGCATGGCCAGGGTTAAATGCAATTTGCACACTGACAGGGATGCAAATTCATGAAGAACTATTTTTCTTTGGGTAGAAACAAGTACTCCTGCTTTGCCTGGTCTGCAACATTAAAGTCACTGATGGAGGGGTCCTGCCCTGACTTTTCAGTCACTCATTCCATTATTTTTTTTCTTTTGGGCTCATCAGAGGGAAATTAATGGCAGGCCACCTTATCACCAGACTAAACAATAAACAGACAAATGAGGATGTTTGGCAACAGAATTTAATGTTACCAAATGTATGTATGTATGTGTGTATGTTTATGATGATATTTATTCTAAAAACTTCTACTGCGGTTCACTATATTTACAGATGTTCAAGAAGGCATTAAAATACATGTACTTAGCAACCTGGCCCCAAGGTTATAAAACTTTTTTCATGCTAAACTCAGCCTAGCATGAAATTTGTCCTGTTTGTAAATCTCAAATTACTAACAACTGCAAATTATTTCTTGCTAAACGTCACTGAGCATGAAAATTTCTCTGTAGTTGGCATTTTCGTATTTATTAGCAGAGAAAATTTCATGCTCAGCTGAGCTGAGCATGAAAAATGTTTTCTAACCTTGGGGCCTGACATAACATCATAGTAATAATGGACATATAGTTTTTCTATATCATATATACTGGTACAATTACTGTAGGTCACTGTACTCACCATTTTTTTCTCCTACCATCCTCATTTTTTTCAGTGCCACAGTTGTCCCAAATCTTGTATCTCTTGCCTTATCTGCAAGTACATAAAATTAAGACAGAACAGGCAGAATGTACCTTATCCAATAATTCATAGCATCACATAAGATTTTTTTGCCGATAAGAAGTATTGATATTTTTCTTATTTCTCAACAGAAACATATGTTGTCATAGCTCCACTTTACAAGCGGGAAAACCTACGTTATACATAACTGTGAAAAAAAAATCAAAGGACTGATAGTCCTAAGAGTCTGCTAGCTTGTAAAGTATTGATGGAGTGCTGTGTATCTTCTATGCAAACACAATACATGCAAAGAAGATAGTTTGCATTCCAATGCTACCAATACTACATCATAAGATGGATCTCTATGGAATATATCAAGCATCTGGGCATTGTACTTCCTGAAAAGAAGACTTTCTTTAAAAACTCTATCAAATGTACGTCAAGCGAAGACTGCATATGGGTTGAATGAGAAAGTCATAGCAAGTGTTGTCTCTAAATCAAGGAAAGGATATTCGTATAATTTATCTCCTGCAAACAGAATTTCATTCATCATGTTGTTCACATTCCACATGTTGGTACAGATCCTTTTCTGTACAGCTTTCACCAAAAATACTAAACAACATGGTAGGCATTGATGCCCTCTTGAATCAGGACTAAATATCTCATCTCCTTGATGGATACTTCCTTACAATAATACAGATGCATTTTCTTGTAGATTTATATGATTTGATGGACCTGGATTTTGCTCTATATCCATATTTTACACTTGCTTACAACCAGTGGCTTCATCCAATATTAAATTTACATTCAGAGACAAGGCTTTGTGAGAAAATTTACTATTCCTTGAAAAACAACCAACATGAACACTCTGTACTACATGCTTTTACTATCAATTTCTCAAAATAAGTCAGATGGAAATGCATTCTACTTTTTTTTAATGTATAAATAAGAATGGGTCTTTACTGAGGCATCTGTGTAGAACAGATATACATATATAATCTAACCATGTACTGAAAAACTAAATACAATTATTTCTCTTCTGTTTTGTTTCTTTCTTCACAAAAAAATCCATTTATTATCTGCATATATAGGCCAATTCAGTGATTGGAGTAATGAACCTCTTTATTTTCCAATTGAGTTTATCACCTGATTATTCCAAATGAGTGTATCTCTAGCAGCAATTTCCAATTTCTAGAATTATTAAAGTTCAACTCTAGATATGCTCCAGTTCATACAAATTCAACACCTGATGTAGCTCCACGATTATTCTAGTACAATTTTATAAATTTACTCTATCAACTTATTATTAAGACAAGAGCAGATTAAATAAAGGGCTAGATTCGCGAATTCTTGTATACTGCCCTGTTAATTCTCATTTTAGCAAACTGTAAAATATGCTTCAGTTTGTAAGTTTTTATACTATATAATATTTCGTCTTTACAACTATGTATGAAATATTTGGCAAAATCGCTTTGAATCTTTAAGAGCACTACCAAATCGGACCCCCTAAAGCACCAAACGCGACATTTTTTCACATTTTTTGTGTAAAAGGCAGCTGAAAAAATATGAAGCCCCGTATTCGACACCATAATTTTTCGTGCAACGTTTCATAAACGAATGAAGTATATTTGGTAAAAAAATCAAAATGTCGAAATTGTGGCTTCATGTTCAAATAAAATAAAATATAATTGAAGAGATCTCGATAAGACTCTTCATTGTATTCTGTTTGCGCTACTAAGTTTTTCTGCTTTTTGAAAGAAAGATAATCAAATAAAATGAATTTCGTCCAGAAAAAAGAAGAAATAATCATAGGTAAGCAATAAGTACGACATTCCATCCAGAAAGCCAATGAAACCATTGTTTTTCGACAGCAAGAGACCCGGCTTCCGAAATTACGTTACATGCGAAATTTGCGTTTTTACAAGGGACGCCACTCCAATAACCGCTGAGGGATGACAGTTCTGCCTTATTGACAACGGTGGTTTTACAATTAAAAATCGGTGTTTTGCGTTCGTTTATTCTACATTGGAGTTTTCTATATTTTTTCTCTCGAATGAAAATTCCAATGTCCAAAATTCGAGGTTTCAATGGAAATAAAAACGACTTCATTCATGCGTTGCGGGCGGTTTTTTTTTTTTTTTCTAATGCTGTCTGTAAACGATAAAACCGAGCATTTGAAAGGAAATAGTGCTCTACTAAACTGTATCTTTAGAATGAATCCGGAGCTTTTATTTTCCCAGTCTGTTCAGTGTCTAGATATGTTCGATGTTTATTTTTGCATACTTGCACCACACATAGCTGATCAACTATGGAAACCAGAGGACCAACAGTCCTGTAGCTCAGCTGAGACCTCCGGTCCTGGGCGGGGACAGACAATCTATGAGTGACAGATCTCTGTGTCACGACCACTTGATATAAGTTTCAAATAAATCCTTTGAACTGAGATTTTATACATTTTTTTTTTTTCAGGATTTTATACATGTACATAGCCCCAGAGCAGCGGCAGATAAACCCTAGGGAACATAATTTTTATGTCAAATGAATTCTGTTGTCACTATGGCCAACTGATGCAAGTTTGAAAGAAATCTCTTTGAAATGTGATTTTATACCTATTTTTTTATACATGTTGGTAGCCTTAGGACAGGGGCAGATCACCTCTTTGGGACAGAGTTTTGATGTCGGATGAAACCTGTTGTCACTGTGGCCAACTGGTGCAAGTTTCGAAAACAAATCTGATTGAACTGTGATTTTTTACATGTACATAACCCTGGAGCACGGGCAGATAAGCCCTTGGGGACAGAGTTTTGATGTCGAATGAAAGCTTTTGCCATGATGGCCAACTGGTGGAAGTTTATAAACAAAATCTCAGTGAACTGTGATCTTGTACATTTTTTTTTCATGATTACATACCTGTACATAGCACAGGGGCATATCAACCCTGGGGATTGAATTTTTATGTCAAATTAAATTTTTTCTCACTATGGCCAGCTGGTGCAAGTTTCATAAAAATAATTTTGAACTGTGATTTGTGATTATATATACAATTTTTCCATGATTTGATACATGTACATAGACATGGTAGGAGCAGATTACCACCGGGGGCAGAGTTTTAATGTCAAATGAAACATTTTGTAACTATGACCAAATAGTGCAAATTTAAAAGTCTCTTTGACCTGTAATTTTATACATTTCTTCCAATGGGATCAAATATGACATTGCCATAAAATAGATCAATGATGAGTTGGCTGATCTGCGTCTTCACTGGCTCACATGTAATTTTGTAGCAGTCGGTATGCCGCAGCTGTTATCAATACTAGCATGCCAATTAATGACATTCATGCCAAATGTTATGTGATAAATTTGTTGTTGGGGGTACATAACTTTTGGTGACATGATACTTAACATTTTAACTGTATGCTGCAAACTGTGACAAACAAAAATATGCAGTAATGATACCAATACAGCAAAAAAAAAAAACAAACAAACAAAAAACAAAAAAAAAAAAAAAACATCAATCACTGAATATGGTCAAGCAAAAACAACATATTCTTATAAGATAAATGTATCCTTTTGTTTCCATGGCAACAGAAAGTTAAGTGATGCGAATGCCACTTTTTACGCACAGTCAAATACTTTAGAACACATTTAAATCAATGAAATAAAACACACTTTACATTTCATGATTCAAATCAGTCAAAACCACATATTATTTGGCTGAAGTAAATGGTTTTACAGTTTTGTTTCCATGGCAACAGAAACTTTAGTCTAGTGTTTTTCTTTTCTTTTTAATGTGTCTCCCATTACTGATAATCAAAGTTTTATACTGTATGTAGTGATAAAGATAGAATCGCATAGTAAACAGAATAAATTAAGTAAAACTGCGTGCTTTTTTGTAATAAATTTGACATATTTGTTGTCATGGTAACAGAAATTTCTGTGTTATGGTGATTTTTATTCGTAACTTTGTGCTACAGTATTTGACAAATATGAAACTAACAAATGGGAATGCTTTTAGTGGCATTGCTCCTAAATTTCAGCTATGAAATTGATTAAAACAAACAGTTTTACAGTACACCATGTAGTGTGTTGTTGTTACCATAGCAACCATAATGATTGGTTTTCAAACTTGTTGTTGTTGTTTTTGAAGATGTCCCGTGCTGACTTATATTTACAAGCGTTTTGATCAATATATTGAATAGGGCAGATTTTGGTCATTCGTGAACCAAGCCCTTTGAAATGGCTATGTTCAGTCCAGATTAGCGTTTATAACTGATTGTCATTTGCTAGTGCTTCACCTAAGCATCAACAGATTAGCCCGACCAGCTATGCCTACCCTTTTCAAGAGATTTTCAGATGTCCAAAAAAGAAGGGTCATAAACCTATAAATGGGCCAGCAGTCTAAAACAACTCCGTGTCACTGAGGTATGAATAAAGTTGAATATAAAATGCAATTTTAAGTTAAAACCTATTTTTGATAGACTATCAACTTACACCATTGGTCTCTTTGCTATATTTTAGCGTCAGTTTGAATCTTGGTGTTTAGGCGCCCCGAGATAATCGCTTAAAGTAAGGTTAATGTCTTAAACTATCACAAAAACAAATTTGGATACATAAAACTAATACCCTGGTGTAATTTCAGCATTCAGTTAATAAATACAATGAAATAATTTAGTGCCGTGGGGTGCCTTGGGATATCGTGGGGTGCCATGGGGTGATTAGTAGGACCCCGTGCCGAATTAACGCCTTGACAAAAGTAGCGCGTGTATTACTACACCGAATTTTGAAGTCTATGTTTCAAATTGCATTATCTAAATCGATTTCAGTTATAGTTATGTTAGCGAAATAAAAAAGCCATACAAAATTCCACTGCTTCACATTCAGTTCACGTAATAGTGCCGCATTGCGTCTGATTAAGAAGTAGTGCGCGTATAAATATACGCATAAATAGCTGTGATGAGAATCCGCTCGTAAAACCCCATGCGATTGCAAAGAGCCTGCTAGCTGTCGCTAGCAGACTCAAAAACTAAAGATTTTTGCTAAAAGTGCCTGTTCAAATCATTCAGTTACAATCATTTTCCTTTTTCTTGTTCTGACAAAAGCCAAGACAGGCTCAGGGTATGTAGCAAGAAACAAGGCATTTATATATTGGCAAACTTGATCCTAACCATATTGCGTACATGCCATTAGTTGTTGATTGAACCCTGTGAGAGTTTGCAAATTTTTAGGGGAGATTTGATGAAATTCTGTGAGATTTTTCACTTTCGAGCTTACATAAGTAAGTTAAAAGCCATTATTTTAATGAATTAAGCATGGGATAGCCATGCTTATGTGTGATTTATTTCTAGTTCTTCAAAAAATAGCTTATTAAATGGTATGAACTTTCTGTGAGATTTGAAAATCTTATGGGAAACTGGGTCCAGAAAGGCCAAAATTCTGTGAGATTTTGTCTCACAGTGTGAGGTATGGCATGTATGATATTGACATTGCTGAGAACACTCACATACAATTATTTATAAGGTTATCAAAATACTGTACCTTAGTGTTCTCAACAATGACAATATGGAAGCACATTAAATCTGCAAATATATTTCCTTTCATCCATGGTACATAATCTGAGCTTATTCCATTTTTTCATCAAAACAACAAAAATAATAATAAAAACAACTAACAGATTAAAAACTACATATAATCTTTTTCACTGTTTTGTATGATGACGGTTTTCCCCCTTGACTTAAGGTGCTTTTATTTTCATCAATTGTATTGATATTCTTCTTACTTCACAATTAAAATACATGTTGTGGGTACTCATAGAAGTACCTCACCAAGACCATCTGACAACCTTGTTATGTGTCTCAAAACATAGCACCAGGCCCCAGGTTATTAAACTTTTTTTTCATGCTCAACTCAGCTGAGCATGAAATTTTCTCTACTAATAAAGTTGAAAATGCCAACAAAAGTTGGCATTTTCAAATTTATTAGCAGAAAAATTTTCATGCTCAGCTATGTTTAATAAGAAAGAATTTGCAACTGCTAGTAATTTGGAATTTATTAGCTGGACAAATTTCATGCACAGCTGAGTTGAGCATGAAAAAAGTTTTATAACCTCAGGTCCAGGAGGTCCACATTATATGTTTCAAATTTCTCCATGAAAACATATGTTGTGAGTACTCAAAAGAAGCACATCACCGAGGCATTTCTAATGAGTATCACAACATTTGTTTTTGACTATCCTTTGATGTGTCTAAAAGGTATTGATAAAGTGGCAAACAGTGTAGACCATAATCATACTGCTCCTTCTGTGAGCAGTCTGTTCTGGGTCTACACTGTTTGATCAGACCTACTTGACTGAATATTTGCATAAATATGTTACCATAAATATTTTATCCCAGTATTGCCAGTAACAACTTTCTTTCTTTCTTGTTATTTTTTTATTTTTTATTTATTTTATTTTTATTTTAGTTTATTTTTTATTTTTTTATTTTTGAGAAGACATAAAAAAGCTGCTAGGTTTCACAGGGAAAATTAGACAGTATAGGGTTACTCTGATCACATATTTGTTTTGATTGGCCTAAGCAGACTCTCACAGCTGTGGTTCAAGATCTACCAGGTATTTAACTAGCTGAAGGTTGGTGGTTCTCTACGAGTATCAAATTTCCACTACAGGTATTGAGACAGACAGGCCAGAGGAAACAGTGCAGACCTAGATCAGACACCATAGAATGTGGGGAAAGTGTAGACCCGACCCTGATCAGATGCCACAGAATGTGGCATCTGATCAGGGTCTACACTGTTGGGTCTACACTGTTTGCAGCTCATTCAGCAGTAAAGAGACACTTAAACAGGTAGTAAAATGAACTTGTTCAATTTTAAGACAAGAAGTATGGTAAGGAGTGACCGTGTATGAATTTTTAGGATATACAAATGTACATGGTACTCCAGCTTCCTTCATCATTTGCATACATGCCATAAGCTGTGGACTGAAATTTGTGAGGTTTGGCTATTTTTTAAGGGAGATTTGATAGAATTCTGTGAGATTTTAACAAAAGTAGCTTTAAAACTCTACCAAAATAATCAAACACCTTTATTTAAATGGCAAAATAGTCAAAAGCCTTTATTTAAATAAACAACGCTTATGATAGAGACAAAAAAGTGTGAATTTCTATTTATTTCTTCATTAGTTGTTTTGTATGACTGGTCGAAAATTCTGTGAGATTTGAAAAATCTTATGGGAACTAGCTTCCAGAAGAGTAAAATTCTGTGAGATTTTATCTCACAGTGTGACATGTATGCATTTGAACTAACCCACAATATATATAGCCTAAATTAAACAGAAGACTTGTTAAGGAGGAGTATTTGGTGACAATTTTAAGATTTTTAAAGGCACTTTTTTCAACCAAAGAGTATTAATATTTTAATTATTTCTGAAAAAAAAAATGTATGTTGTGGGTACTCATTAGATAAGGCTATGGGAAGCACTTCTAATGAGTACCCACAACTTATGTTTTTAGGCAAAAATAAGAACAAAATATTTTAAGAATTATCGAATACTCCTCGTTAACAAGCCCTTGTAAATACATTGTAATGTACTGTTAAAACAAAAAGCGTATGTGCAAACCTTAACCAAGGTTCTGCTGAACCTGGATATGTCCTGCCTTTACAAATAGTGTAGATCCAGATTAGTTGGCTTCCTCAGAAGCCAACTAATCTGGATCTGCACTGTTTGCCATTCAGTACATGAATTTGCATCGACAACCTGAATCAAGTAACCTGACTGGCTGACAATTATAAGTGGGTGTGGATCTTAATTTATTCAGCATGACAAGAGTTGATCCTACTTACACACAATACCATATGTTCCTTCACCAACCCTGCTTTGTTTCTCAAACTCTGTAACAGACCTACACTTTCCATGCTGGAAAAAAGAAAAGATATTGTCCTTAACCTTTACCACTCCATGGACAGATTCCGCAGACAACAAATTGATTATATTTTCTTATGTTTCCCAGAAAACAGGATTAGATATTTCATCCAAATTATCTCCATTGGAGACAATTTGCATGAAATGTCAAAACCTGTTTTCTTAATGGAATGACAAACAGTGTAGACCCTGATCAGACTGCTCCACTTCTGCACTGTTTGCATATGCCAATTTGTCAGAAACTTTGGTGTACCAAATTTTAGGACATTTAATGTACACATTACAGAATTCAATGATCCTGCAAACAGGTCCAGCTGTTCAAAACAAAACTAATAATGTCGTTAGTTAACGTATTGTTAAAATTTTGATCATTAAATACGGCATATATGCTAATATTTTTGCTGAAAAAATAGGAGTAGCTTTTGCATTTGCTACTAACTTTTTTTCAGCAAAAATACCTGTAAATTAGATATGATATTTACTAGAACAGTTAACATTTCGACAACTAACGAGCTCGTTAAGCTAACGATGCTTTGAACAACTGGACCCAGAATAAATTTCATGATCAGACTATACTGATGGGCAGTCTGATTTGGGCCTTTGCTGTTTGCATATGCAATGAAGACAAATTTTTGTTTGCTTAGGCAAGATAAGAAAATATACAGACATTTTTTTTTTTTCTAATTTATTTAAGAAAATGCTGTGGGTAAAACCGCTTGCCAAGGCCATTCCAATGAGTACATACAAGTTATGCTTTCATCATCAGTCTTTCCTACAGCTATGACTTCTACATCTGCCAGAAAAATGGCTACAGTAAATTTTCTAAAATTTCAAACACTATTCCATACTTTTTGGCCTAACGCTTTTTATGTACTTGTTTATTAAAATAGTGGAATGACAAACAGTGTAAACCCTGACCAGGAGCAGTCTGATCTGGTCTGCACTGTTTGCTTATGCCATTTTGTAAGAAAATTTGGTGTACAAAATTTCTGATCTGGTCTGCACTGTTTGCATATACTTTCTTCTAAGAAATTCAGTGTACAAATTTTTAGGACATTTACCGTAAACTATTTGCAAACAGTGGAGTCCCTGATAACATGCTGCATCATGTGGCATCTGATCTGGGTCTGCACTGTCTGCCAGTTACCCTTTTGGTGGTCTCCAGACTAAAATAGGTTAACAAGAGCTATGAAAGTGAACAAATCTTACCCTGCTTCCTTCAGGTATTTCCATCCATTTACCCGTGAGAAATGACAAAAAGGCTGGTTTGGTTTCTTGACTTGTTAGATCAATTGCATCAATGGATGATGTCATTTTAAATTTAATCAGTTAAATCTGAAATAATACCAAAATAGAAAACATGTATGTCTTAGATATACTTTATCTGGAGAAATTAAACAATATGATGTAGGTCTTGGAGAAATTTTAAAAATTTCTCCAAGAGGTTGGGAGGGGAGCATTAATTTTTGTTATTTATGGCTATATATAGAGTGATAGAGTGGTCGAAGTCAAGTGTACTTTTCTGTCTATTCCTTTTACTTTTTTCAGTGACAGTTCACCATTTCATACCTAGATTATTTTAGCTGTTTTCATCAGGTGAGTATAATGCATTGATGATTGATGTTAGGCATTGTTTCAGATTTTGCAGCTGCAGATCTTGCCAAATTGCCATTTTGCCAGACTAATAATGATTACAATTCACAATGATTCAGGGAAAACTCAGCCCATCTCAAGTTCAGCCCATAACAAAGTAAGCCCATGACAAACTCGGCCAATAATGATAAAACGATACTGTTATGCACCATTTGCAACAGGAGTTTATAATTTATACTTGTAAACTGAACAAGATGAGATATTAAAAGAAACATATAATGAAAAGATGAATTATATGTTGTTCTTTTTATTAATTTTTACATTAAACAATTATGGGCTTGACCTTTTGATCCACTTCCTAGTAAGCTGCATTATGTTACAATTTACAGGTTGAAATCTCATATCCCATTTCCAGGCCCATTTGCCCAGTTGATCAATATCCTTTTGGAGTTTCGAAATGTCTTCAATGCTATCAATCTGAAGATAACAGACACAGTCATCAGCGAACAGACGAATCTCAGATTCTATTCCAACCATGAGGTTATTTATATGCAAGGAAAACAACAGTGGACCGAGAATAGTGCCCTGCAGCACACCAGACAAAACAGCTGTTACAGCTAGGTGCCCATTGCGATTTTGTTTGTTTGTGTTGAGGTTTTACGGCTCAGTCAACCCAATGGGGTCATGTCGAGCGCGGTCAGTTTACCTAACCACACGTTTACTAGGCAAGCTTAGTCCTCCAAGCGGTTAACCAGTATTGTGCACATTCTTTCGCCAGAAACTATTGCGATTTTGCACCATTGACTACAACCCTTTGTTCTTCCTGAAAGCATGTTGCCTATCTGACAGAAGCTTGTGTTCATCAAGAGGAGCCATAATATTTGTACATACTGAGTGTTCAAGCATCTTGCAAGGAACACACGTTAAGGACACTGGACAACAGTTACTTGGTAGAGCTCTGTCACCCTTCTTCTATAAAGTGGACAAATGTTAGCCAAAGACCATTCCTTGGGGATTTCACCCTTATCAAGAGATTGTTGGAACAAATGAGAAAATACAGGACCAAATTATACCGGAAATTCTTTAAAGACTCTAGGATGAAGTTCATCAGGTCCTGAAGCCTTTGAAGGATTCAAGCATTACATCAGTTTTATGACACCTTCATTTGAAATATGAATGTCACCCATAGGCCGAGCTGACTTCTCAAGCAGAGGGACCTCACTTTCTGAAGTTTTGGAGAATACATCCGTAAACTGACCATTGAAATCCTCAGCCTGCTCAGTTTCAGACTTAACCAAATCACTACAATTTCTCTTTTTGAGAGGAGGGATACCTCCTCAGGCTATGATCCAGGATGTCTATGATAATATCACTTAAATTGAATGAGTGGACAAATACAGTCCAACCTGTATTTAGCAAGCACCCAAGGGATACTCAAAATGTGCTTGCTTAAGGCAGGTGCTTGCTTAATACAGGTACACATTTCAATGTACAGTGTATTTGCCTTTTCTGGGGAACTGAATACATGAACACGCTTGCTTAATACAGGTTGCTTGCTTAATAGAGGTGGCCACTGAGACAGGTTTTACTGTATCAAGACTACAAAGGACCCCACACTCAGTTTACCAATAATACGAACTTAGGCATGGCCATTTAAAACTGCATCTCTTTTAACACAGGCACTTGGTGTTTAGACCTTAAACCCATAAACAGCCCAAAAAGATGATTCTATATAGATCTATAACCTTAATGAAGTTTCAGGACACTTGTTTCAAGATACAGTGTGGGTTAAATTTTCTTTTAGACATTTTTTAGATCTCTACAGAATCGTGCTCCTCATCAGAATATAAAATGCATACAAAAACTACAAATTTCTATCTTTAATAATAAAGATACATGTATCATTATTTTACCAAATATTTTGGCATGAGAGTCAGTGGAGCGTGACCATTTGAACAAAATTTCAATCCTGTTTCAACAGTAGGATCATGGAAATTGGCCAGCTGATTTCTGATCATGATTTTATACATGTATACAGCACAGGGGCAAGGGAAGATAAACCTGGCAGAATAAAATGTTGATTGTGACTTAAAGATTTGGCTACTTAAATCATATATTGTTAGACACTTCAGCTATTTTTGTGTTTGTATGTGTGTTCATTGCTCTAAAGGGTCATTCTTTTTATAATATATGTAGTTATTTTCGATCTAGAGGCCATTCCCTTGCTACAGTGTGTTTCAACTCAAAGTACAAATGTACCCAATGGTTTGGGTGGAGAAGTCAAAAATTTGTTTTCAAGATGGCGGCTATGATAGCCATTTTGGATTTACAATCAGCATGATTTTATCTATTTTTCATCTACACGTGAACCTGTTGCTACATTGTACGTTTCAACTTAATTCGCCTTGTGGTTTGTGAGAAGATGTCCAAAACATATTTTCAAGATGGCGGCTGTGGCAGCCATCTTGGATTACTGATCAACATGATTTAGCTCATTTCAATCCAGAAGTTGTCCTGTTGCTACAGAGCAAGTTTCGGCTCAAAGGTTTGGGAAGAGATGTCGAAAACTGACTTCCAAGATGGCAGTTGTGGCGACCATCTTGGATTTTTGATAGGCTCTGTTTTAGCTATTTTGTGTCTACTAGACGCACCGATGCTCGATATCAAGTTTCACTTGGATCATAGTCTTTAGAGGAAATGTCCAAAATATGAATTCTCAACATTTTTCCCCATATAAATGTATAGGGCCTATACAAATGCAAAGGGAAGCAAATTGGACCTTGCCCTAAAAAAGGCCAAAAGTCTACATAGGACCATCATTTTAGCAATTTTGGTAGACCTCCCATCCCCAATGATTTGTGCAAAGATTAGGCCCCAGGGCTTATTTAGTTCTGGAGAAGATTTTATTTATATGTTTTTACCATATATGGGCATGGCAGCCATCTTGGTAAATGGACTGTCACTATTTTAGCAATCTTTTATTTCCCTGCTCCAAGAAATTTGAGCAACACTGGCCCAGAGGCTTCAGAGGAGAAGTTACTTGAAATTCTCAACATTTTTCCAATGCAAATGTGGGCCCATACAAATGCATAGGGAAGCAAACTTGACCTGGCTGTAAAAAGGTCAAACGTCAATGTACCACCATCATTTTAGCAACTTTGGTAGACCTCCTGTCCCCGATTATTTGTGCTATGATTCAGCCCCAATGCATCCTCAGCTCTGGAGAGGAAGATTTTTAAAGCTTTTTACCATATATGGGCATGGGGCCCACCTTAGTCAACGGACCATGACCATTTTAGCAATCTTTAGTTCTGCCAACCTAAGGAGGCTCCATATGAAATTTGAGCAAAACTGGCTCAGTGGCTTCAGAGGAGAAGTCGTTTGAAAATGTTAGCAGATGCACGGACGACGGACAAAAAGTGATAGCTCAGGTGAGCTAAAGTGTGCTTGTTTGAAGTCTTTACATGTCAAAAATTCTCAGGCTTCTCTAGTAGTTGTTTGAGACCTTGAAAATAATAAAAGGTCTTTGATTTTGTGAAAAAAAATCAAGAGGCCATGTAAAAAGAATAAAAATCTTAGTCGGTTAAAAACAAGTTCTGGCCAAAGAAGAAAAACAACCTCCCTGCCCCCTTCCCCCAACACACTCCAGATAATCAAAATAAATAAATCAATAAATAAAATAATAAATAAATAAATAAATGTGACTCTGGTCATTTGAAAAAAAAAAAACCTTAGTGAAAAACAACTTCTGGCCAAAGAAAAAACCTAGCCCTCTTCGCCACTCTCCACACACACTAGAAAATAAAAATAAAGTGTGGCCTTTCCCAACCCCTAGTCTTCCACCCCCATCAAAGATCAAATGACAGTCTAATGTCAAGCTGCATACGAAGAGCACCTGACATGGATGGAACAAATGCTGGGTTGCATCCCAGCGGGCACATGACCTAAATACAATGTCGCCTCAACGTCGATGCAACGTCATGACGTTGCATTGACGTTATATTTACGTCATGTGCCCGCTGGGATGTAAGAAGGGAAATGAGAAATATTTTATAATTAACACATATCTACTTGATCAATTGTTTCATCCTGCAATACACACAGGACAGTATTATTTTGAGACCCAAGCATCTTTCTCATGTTAACATATTTAAAGCATGCATAACCTGATTAAAATAAACAAACAAAAAACAAACAACATGCCATGTTTTTCTCTTGGAGGATTTGACCCCCCACCTTCCCGACTAATACTTGATCAAAGTCGGGTTAGTGGGGCATGTGGGGTATAACATTTCCATATGTTTCTTATGCATGTTATGACTGAGACCATAAAAATCTGCCCAGATATGCCAATAAAATGATGCTCCATCACACAATTAGTCATGTAATACTGATAAGACAGATAACGAAATTTAAACTAGAGCCCCACGCAAAATATTCGTAGATATCGAACACAATGAAGTAGCTCAAAACCTAATCCAAAATCTACATCTGCATAAAAAGTAAAGCAAATTACAAGTTTTAAACAGTTTTCTACGTTAAAAAATAAATATATATGACAGTATAGGGAACCAGTGTTATCACAGAAAAGTTGTCCACCAGATAATTCTGGTAATGCCACCTTTGCCCTGTTGTGTACAGACTTATTAGTGAATGGAGAGTTCAGGACATCTAGTTAAATTATCAGTTGACCATGAACTTGTTTGCATTTTTTTTCTATGAAAAAAACTTGTCATTTCTTTCTTTCTCAGGAAAATCTATCAAAGCTATAAGACAACAATAGATTAAATTATAAAATCCCCATACATTACAGGCCTCTGTGAAATACAAGGTACCCCTAGATGGCAAGACTATCCTATTCTAGTCAACAAATTTTGCCCCACTAGCTGAGGCCCTCAACAAACTGACTGCTTATGTCATTTACTGTCATTAACTGTGACATCATCAGTAAAATGTTGAAAAACATAATGTAAACATGCTGACTTTCGGATGAATTAATATGAAGTATTTCAATTTTTAGATTTATTTCTTGCAAAGTGACAGATGAAGGATTTAGTGATATATCATGCCTGAGTGCTTGAACAGCCTCTGCCACTTTGGACCGAAAAACTCAAGGTAAATCATTTTGTTTTCAGTCTGATTTTTTCTGTCCTCTTACATACTATCTAACAGTTTTTCAGGGTAATTAACTCTTTTGAAAGATCTAGAAATTGTACCAGGATTAAATGCAAGGTGCTTTCAGACAGCTGACATGGTTAGATTTACCAAGAAACAGACAAATTGGAGGCACTATGGTATCATTAAAATCACCTTTACTGCAACAAATCCATTTTCACAGTACCACATTGTCCTGACAAAAACAGATTATCTGATTATTGCCTTTTCTGTAATATCGTCGCCATCTTAAAACAAACATAAATGTAAACAAATAAAACATTTTGATGTTGCTGTTATCTACAGACAGTCAGCCTACTGGCATAATGACAAACCATTTATGTTGCAGAGAAACAGGCTCATCAGTCCAAATGGAAGTGCTTTTCAAAGGCTCGCTAAATATCAGGAGAGTTAAATGAGAAAAAGGGACGGTGCAGGGTTCTCACTAGGATTTTAAAAGTAGGAGTCCGGGACTCCCCTTTTATAAAAAGTAGGAGTCCCAGCCAAAAAGTAGGAGTTCCACTCCCCAAAAATAGGAGTCCCTTTTTTTTTTTTCATGACTCTCCTTTAATGTGAGCATGTCTCCAGTAACTTCATTCTACAAATACCAGATGGTATTTTCACACACATTTTTTTTTTCCAAATGATTTGGGTCTCTGCTTTATTTATTATTCCAATCAATGCGTGTAACCAACTGGTAGTCATAATCACACATCCTGATGTTGTTAATTAATTCATTGAAGCTGGTCCAGAAATTAGGATGATGTCATGTTTCTCTCATGGGAAAATAGAGACATCTTTGCAGATCAGGGAGACATGACAATCCTAACATATTGACTTGCATGGTAAAAATCGTCGCACTTTGAATATTTAATAAAGTAATACAGTCAATGTTTCTAGCTTTTTTTTTTTTAAGAGGTAACAATACTTGAACTCTTCCATCATATGCTGCAAGTAAAGCAGATATTATTATTTTATGGTTTTTGTAGCAAAAGATTCGAGGACATTTCTCAAGAAACATATCTAATTCTCCCAATGGCACCCCTCTTTCATTGCTTTTCAGTTAAGTTCAATACCTCATCCCAACCCAAAAAAGTTTGGTTCATTGCTGTCTGTATTACGTGATCTTGTGTGATATGGATATTAAGTGAAACATATTTTAATCAAGCCAATTAAAGCTCTGTTATATGTTATCGCAAACTTATATATGAAATATATCCGCACATCCTGATCATGGATATCTCTGTTGAGCTTCCCGCAAAACGTCATTTTAATGTTTACATTTACACCGTGCTGCGATCAGTACACCCTACGAAAAAATGTCTGTGACTTCTTTACTTGCTGAAATTTCGATCTACATGTACTGCTTTGATTTGCCGAAAAAATCTTGATAATTTAGTTCTACTTTTAATATGTATTTGTTTCATATGCATTTCTGACAAGAAAATGCTCTACAATGCAACATGGTAATGGTTCATTTTTCTCCCAGGACATTTTCCCGCCACCCTGTCAAATGACATTACTCTTATGAGCACGTGCTATCGTTAAGAGCACGTGCTTTCTTCATGCAGGAGCAATGGAAAATGTAACCTGTACTAGAACAGTTCCGACTTGTATACCGTCGTCAGGGGTGCATCTGAGTAGTCCCATTAGACTCTTCACAGGTTTTACTTTTTTCTTTAGTGACAAGCAGGAATAACTGTTTTGATGCGAAGACTGATATCTCGCAAAGGGATTAAGTACAATTTTTCTTGTGGCCGCTTGTCATCTTTTAACAGAAAACAGTAAGCAGGCATTTTTGATGTTTGTGATGAAAGTTCAGTGTCCCAAAATTTTGAAATGGAAAAAAATGATCAATTAATAAAAAAAAAAAAAAAATGTGCATTTTTGATTTTTAATAATGTGCATTTTTTGATGAATCAGTTGGTTGGTATGTCAATACACAATGAAACGGGTTGCATATTTGTTTGTGTTGAGGTTTTACGGCTCAGTCAACCCAATGGAGTCATGTCGAGCGCAGTCAGTTTACTTAACCACACGTTTACTGGACTGGCTTAGTCCTCTAAGTGGTTAACCTGTATTGTGCACATTCTTTCGCCAGAAACTGACAACTGCCCTTCTTGAAACAGCGGAAGGGAGAGAATGACCGTAGAAAATATTTCATGATCAATCTCCACGAAAGAATGTTGCCGACCTCGGTGGGTCCAACTAAGCCACCGAGGCCGGCTACAGGGGTCGCATACCGGTGTCAGTCGCATGCTTTAATTGCTCGATTACTGATGCGTGTGAACTGCCAACGCCTGTTTAACTACCGCTTGCCTAGCAAATAACGGTACTGCCGCAGGTGTGAAAAGCACGTGGCAGATTACTAGTTCTTTTAAGATGCTACCGACGGTATGAATAACATATGGCGGACTTAAGACTTCAGTCAAATAATCCGATCATAATTAATAGTAGTCCCATGGGAAAAACATGCTTTGGAAATTTTTAGGAGTCCGGACCCTGATTTATGCATCCCGGGACACAGGATTCTGCGTCCTCGAGAACCCTGCCATGACAGAAAATGTCCTTAGGTTTCATGTGAAGCAGGAGGAGAAATAGACCTGTAAAGAAAATATTTCCGTCCAGTGCCCCCACCTGGGATCGAACCAGGTACCCTGGATCTGTAATCGAGCGTCATAACCATGAGGCTAAAAGGTCCGGAAAAATTAGACTAGTTAATTTTGCGCCCTGTGTATCTACACACATATTGATTATTTGTACTTTACTTTGCCACACTGCTACACTCCTCCATCCTACAATGAAAGATTTGTATCAAATGTTTTCTACTACATGTTGTATTCCCAGGCTCTTTCGTGACTCCGTAAAGTCTGTTGCCATTGCAGCACCCTTGAGCTCAGACTGTAGTCACCCTGGCACCAAATGAAGTAGGAGGAGAAATAGACCTGTAAAGAAAATATTCCCATCGAGTGTCCCGACCAGGGATTGAACCAGGTATCCCTGGATCTGTAATCTAGCGTCATAACCACGAGGCTAAACGGTACAGACCAGTTAATTATGCGCCCTATACATTTACATACATATGGATTATTTGTACTTCGCTTTGCCGCACTGGCCTAGGCCCATGCCTGTAATAATTTTTTTCATTTATTTATTATCATTGATTTTTTTGTTGTTTTTTTGTGTCTGTGTGGTGGAGGGGCCTTATGCCCGTCGTGGTACAAAAATCACGGGATTGGCGCAATCTTGACTTTGATCCCACATGAAAGTGCTGAGATGAGAACCTTTGCAGAGAGCATATAACTAGAGTCATAAACCATAAACACCTGATCCACACAATGTTGCTACATAAAGTTCGATAGCTAGAATCCCAAGTTGTTGATAGAAGCATGCAGAGTAGTTTCCCCTGAATTTCCTTAGGGATCTTGCAGTGTTTGAAAATAACAATAAATTATTTATACCGGAAAAGTGATGAAAGAAAGCCTTAAAATAAAGAAAAACGTACTTTTTATCATCTGAAAGATAATAAATATGTTTGAAGAGACATTAGGAAATTTTGTCTAGTAAATCTGGTCCCAAATGTTTAAGTTAAGACAATATCCCTAGCTGCAGAGAAGTCAAGGGCAATGGCGACAAATATTTGTAGGGTTTTTAGACCATTTGTCGCCAGCCTTACAAAAGCAAGAGGTATTTTTCAAAATTTATCGGATCTTCTGCTATGAAGGGTCGCTTTCTCTTTTCTAATTTAAGGAATAGTTACTCTCAAAACCACAAATTATGTGGATGAAATTACATAAATTCGGATGGTACTAGTATTCGCACACCCCATCTCCAAGTAAGTTCACAACAGGAGATGAGCATAAGGCCATGGATACAACTTTTTTTTTTATTTTGGTATATTACTGTGAGCAGTTACTTTGATATTGTAGGCAAGGGAATTTCCTGATCTACCAGTAAAGTTACTTAACATTACTGCCCACTAAAATATCAGCTTTGCTACCCCTTTTGCAAAACAGAAATCCTTTTTGTTCTCATACTTTGTTAATTTAGATATACAGAAGGAGAAAATCTGCAAGGACAAAAACTATCAAAACTAATGATATATATAGTTGAAGAGACTACTGGCGACAGTTATCGATAACTAAAATCTGTGTGCGAATACTAGTCATGATAGCACTATCATGGCAGTCACTATCATGATGCGTCAGCCGGCCTAGATGGCTCAGTTGGATGTGCGTCTGACTGGTGATCACACTGTATAGGTGTCAGTTATCAAAAGTTGAAATCTATCATGATAGTACTATCATGGCAGTCACTATCATGATGCATCAGCCCGCCTTTGTGGCTCAGTTGGATGCGTGGCCGACTGGTGATCAGGATGCATGTTCAACCCCCATCTGGTCAGCAATATTCTTTCATGGAGATTCATCATGAAATATTTTCTATGGTCATTTTCTCCATATTCAAGAAGGGCAGTTGTCAGTTCCTGGTGAAAGAATGTGCACAATATTTAGCATGACCCTGTAGGCCTTCATCCTGCAGCCCGGAATGTACAAATTTACATGACCAAGAGGGCGCATGGCAGTATAGAGATAGAAGAACATTTTTGTATTTATTTTTTTGGCGAATATTTTTTGTCAGAGCAACAGAAACACAACCACATGACAGCCCATATGACCATGATGACAGGATCAAAACATCCTGAATCAGAGTTTCAAACAAGGAAAGTATCCCAATGTTCTTTTATTTTTCTATGAAAACATTTTTTTTTTTTTTTTTTTTTTGCTATTAATGTTATGGTACTCATTGGAAGCGCCTTGGTGAGTACCAAAACATACATTTTCATGGGGAGAAATAAATACAATAGAATGCAGATAACTAGGTAGATAACAAACAAAGTTGAGGCTTAATTCTTAGGCTTTAGATGGAACAGTCCTCCAGGGATCAATTTGGGGTGCATATTTGCACCATAAAACTTCATAAGGGTGCATGAAAAATCATTGTTTGCGCTGATATGGTGCATCTTCATCCCATACAGCGCATAAGTGTTGCATGTCTGCGCTCCGGTTTTTTTTTCCCGGTAGTCCATTCTACCTGTTCGCCACATTTTTTAAAAGCCAGAACTTGTTCAATGGCCCTGATTCAACTTCCTCCCAATATGCTACTTCCAGTTTATCAAAAGTTTACTTTCATTTTCAAAGACATGATTTTGCAGTGAAAAATCTTTGTCCCTGGACCATGTGGACTCCAATGGAAGTCTAAGCAGCCTCTAGACCCTAGCTATTCATGGCCCATTGAAATTAAGGCTGATGGGCCTTTGACCTGATGGTCCTCGAAAATATGAATTCTGTTAAATGTCTGGAAGTGACACTCACACGTGACTTGAAATGGAATACGTAACCCCGGTACCCAAATTATTAGCAACATGTGTACTAAGGCAAACATGGTAAATAGATCACTTCAATTCCACAGATGAAATATTTATCAGTGTCCTCAGGATGTGAAAGAGGCAGCATATAAGGATTTGTTAGCCCAGTTTCGGAATATGGCAGTTGTGTTTGGGTTCCCCAAGGTGTGGTTCTTCAAGAAATCAAAAAAGTTCAGTTTAGGGCTGCTAGGTTAGGTACTGGCAATTACTCATTTACTGCTTTGAAACTGGAAGTATGAAAGGAATTATGGAAACATTTTAATTGGTCTCTCTCAAGAAAAGGAGGAGTGACAGTAGACTTATACTGTTATTCAAAAGTCTTAAGAGTGCTGCCAAAATTCCAACAGATACCTTATGATATCCCCCAATTAGGCGCTGTAGAAATCATCATTCATTGACTTTTCAGAAGAACTGACATTCACAAGGCT
Organism: Anodontia alba; assembly: GCA_964016985.1. Classification (NCBI taxonomy): domain Eukaryota; kingdom Metazoa; phylum Mollusca; class Bivalvia; order Lucinida; family Lucinidae; genus Anodontia; species Anodontia alba. Next base: position 36,712,604 of record OZ024827.1, read on the forward strand.
CATTTGTCCCTCAAATGGCATAATTTCGGATTCAATTGTTGCCTCAACTGAAGCTGCAGGCAGGGATATTCAAGTTACTATGGGCCCTTGAAATGGGTCAAGGGCCCATGTCCCATTCAAATACAATGTATATGTAAAATTTAGAATTTCGATGAGCATTTTAAAATTTTGATGGGCCCTCTGGAAATTTTGATGGGCCCAAGAAACTTTAATAGCCACCTGAGATAAAAATAAACACTAGATTTGAAAAACTTGTTTAGGGGGGCCGAGCCAAAAATAAATTCAATTGAAGTCTTACATTAACGGTTTTCACACAAAATGGATTGGGGCCTATCCCAGGAATATCCCTGTGCAGAGGATGGTTTGGCTAGGTTTTCTTCTTTGATGAGAGCTAGGGACTAATTTCCAGTATCACAGGTCCTGGTGAATAAATGAATTTGAGGAATTTGACACATCACCAGTAAAAATTATGGTTTTGATTCTGAAAAAAAAAAAAATCAATGCTTTTTAGAAGTGGGTTGAAAAAAAAATGCACATCTGGAGCTATGCTGATAACACTTTCTTTTGCTATCGTCACTTGTCTGATTTTATATGAGCCAGGGCACAGCATTTCCTACAAGATTGCATATGTGTCCAGCCTTTAACCCTTAAGCGCCAATCACAACTATTGTCGTCTGCTTTGTCATCTGCTTGTGATTTAAAAAGTCATTTTTGCAAACAGTGTGGACCCAGATCAGACTGCTCCTTTAGGAGCAGTCTGATCAGGGTCCACACTGTTTGCCTGTATGCAAAAATAAGTTTGAAAAGTCTGCAAGAATATTCAGCAGACGACATAAACAGACGACATTTTCAGATGCAGTTTTTCTTGGCGCTTTAAGGGTTAAGTTTAATATGTGCCTGTGCATACACACAGTCTGATTAGTCGTTGCAGAGCACTGTGGGTAGCCACAGATCCAAAAGCCTCTTGTGTTTCTTATGTCTTAAAGTGGACAGGGAAGACTGATCTGCACAGGCTGATCTGAGTCTTTGTTGGGTATGCATATGCACTCTTGTAGGAAATGCTGACTCATATACATTATATGTAGTTGAAGTAAGCACTACTTCAGATACATGTTAACTCTATTATTATTATTGTAGGTTTGCTCCAGCCAGTAGTAGCTAATCAGATCTGTCGTCATGATTCGCAAGCCACCACAACACAGACTAGTCGTGAGTTACTTTTCAGTTAGATAAATGTCAACTTTATTTTACATTGCTAGAAAACAAATTTAAATACAGAGAAATCTCAACAGTCACCTCTCCATAACACCTGCCTCCATAGTCCATATACATTTTTTAAGCTCTAAACAACACTGTACACTGAATCATCAGTTGAAAATTAATGATAATTTTCTTTAAAAAAAAAAAAAAAAAAGCACAGTATATGCATGAAAAATAAAAAGATATCTTGAAATGCTGTATGCTTTAATTTGCCTGTACACTACAACCTCTTTAACAGGGTTTATTATAACATGATTTTGGATATAACAGGGTTCAAAGATGGACCCCAAAAATGTATAGATTATATTGAAAAATGACCATAAATGGTCATTTTTCAATATAATCTATATATTTTTGTTTCGGTATAACACAGTTATTTAACTAACACGGTTTATGCTATGGACCCCAACAGTAGTGTTATATGGAGGTTGTGGTGTATTATCTGTTTACCTACATGTACCTAATGTATGATTTCTCTGCAGCTACAATAAGGACACCAAACCCAGTGTTGAAAAAGACCCTGACAGAATTTGGTCAGTATGTTGCGGAAATGTTACCTAAATATGTCCAGAAAGTAGAGGTTACAAGTTGTGAGGAGCTGGACATAATGATTCATCCTGAGGGCATTATTCCCACCATGCAGTTCTTGAAGGATCATCATAATACACAGTTTCTCAACATCATAGATATTGCTGGGATGGATGTACCTACAAGAGAATACAGATTTGAGGTACCTCATTTACCCTACTCTGTTTTCAAAATACATAGCTACAGATAAGAGGGGGTAGCCACATAATATTTTTCTTATTTCTCCACGAAAACGTGTGTTGTGGATACTCATTAGAAGTGCCTCATGTGGAGAAAACATATGTTGTGGGTACTCATTAGAAGTGCCTCAGTGAGGCGCTTCTAATGAGTACCCACAACATATGTTTTCATGGACCTGACAAGCTTGAGGTGGTAGCTTCCTTTTGCTACCTAGGAGACATGCTCTCAGCAGCAGGTGGCTGTGAACTTTCAACCACAATACGTGTGAAAACCGCCTGGAAGAAGTTCAAGGATCTGCTACCAGTCTTCTCTTCATGCCACCTCTCTTTCAAAACACGTGGCCATGTGTACAGCTCTTGTGTGCGGAGCGCAATGCTCCATGCCAGCGAGACTTGGCCATTGACAAAGCCGAACCTCCAGCGTCTGCAGCGAAATGACAGGGCAATGATCAGACAGATCTGCAATGTCAGGCCGCAAGACATTGTCACCACCAGGTCCATTGATCTACTTATGCGGCTTGGCATTGAGGATCTGGAACTCATTCTGAAGGAGAGAAGACTTTGATGGTATGGACATGTGGAATGCTCCAGTGGTGCAATCAAGACAGCCTTTGACATACAGGTTGATGGAAAGCGTAGGCCTGGGAGGCCCAAAATGACATGGAAGCAGCTGACAGAGAGGGATTGCAGAGAGTGGAAGCTCTCGGCTATCAACCCTCATGATAGACGTACCTGGAGATCTGGTGTGAGATCTGCCATGCGTGCAGCAAGCCAGCTATCTGGAAGGGGGCCCACTGATGTGGATGTTGCCCCTGTACCTGCACGTTAATCAAAAATCCGATTATGATATGATGATATGAAATAAGAAAGATATCAGCATTTTTCGGATGAAAAAAGCGCCCTATCTGTTGCTATGAAAATCTTTCAGAAAGCATAACTCCAAATAAGGCCAAATGAAAAATTATGTGTGTTTAGGGTAACATGTTAGAAAAAAAAATAGGTAGGGTAGGTTACATTTTTTTTTTTATGAAGAATAATACCATAATTACCAAATATATTTGGACTTCGCACATAATTCACATAAATTTTTACCAAGTCTGTTTGATTATTCTGAAATGTTTCTATAAGTACTGATAGAATGGCAAACAGTGTAGACTCTGATCAAACTGCTCCTTTAGGAGCAGTTTGATCTGGGTCTACACTGTTTGCTAAGCCCTCCTTGTCCGAATGTTTAGCATATTTTTTTTTTAGAACCAGGAAAATTAGGTACTACAGGATAGGGTTACCCTAAACACACATATTTTTTTTTATTTGGCCTAAGGTACTTTTAAAACAGAAAATTGCTGATATTTTTCTTATATTCCACAAAAACATATGTTGTGGGTACTCTTTAGAAGTGCCTTGTGAAATTTTCACAATATTGTTATGGATCATCAATGTTTATTTAAAATCAGTGAAGAAAAGCAAACAAGTATTTTCTAATAATTTTTTTTCCAAAAATCCAGTGTACTGTAGTTCTGGCAAATGAATGTGCACAATACTGGTTAACTGCTTAAAGGTCTAAGCCTGTCCAGCAAAAGTGTGGTTAGGTAAACTGACCACACTAGACATGACCCCATGGGGTTGACTAGGCTGTAAATCCTCAACACAAACAAACAATACTGTAGTAAAATAATTGCACAGATCAGCCCCATTTTTGTCCTAACATTAATTTTACCGTAAATATATGAAACAAAACACAGAAACAGGAAAGACAAATAAGCAGTTCTAGATAAGATGTTGTCAATCACAAATAATCTTTTCCATTTAGAATAAAATGCCAAGTGTCATATGTCTTTCCAAAGATTATGGAAAGCACAGTAAATATTAGTACAGCTTAACACCTTACAGAGTTGTTAATTCAGAACTAATTTTCTCCAGTTCTCCACAAAAACCTGTGTTGTGGGTACTCATTTGAAGCCCTTCTGTGAGGCATTTCTTTTGAGTATCCATCAATGTAGGCTTTTATGCAGAAATAAGAAAAAATAATGCAGGGCCCAGTTGTTCAAAGCGTCGTTAGCTTAACGAGCTCGTTAAGGGTCATTTCGTTAACTGTTTTAGCGGATTCAATATACAATATTCTGATATTTTTTGCTGAAAAAATGTGAGTAGCTTTTGCACTGCAAAAGCTACGCACATTTTTTCAGCAAAAAATATCAGCATATTTGCGTATCACTTGATGTAAATTTTAACGAATCGTTAACTAACGACGTCGTTAGCTTTGAACAACTGGGCCCAGAATTATTACCAAGTACTCCTCCTTAACTCTTTTACTGCTCTTTGCCATACTTGTCCCACAATTTAACCCTAGTTCTGCTGAACCCCGATATACCCTGCCTTTGCAAACAGTGTAGATCCAGATCAGTTGGTTTCTGAAGAAACCAACTTTCAGAAGCCAACTGATCTGGATCTGCACTGTTTGCCATTAAGTTTTGTGAATTTGTATCAAAAACCTGGATCATGTAATCTGATTGGCTGAAAATTAGAAGTGGGTGTGGCACCTTAATTTATTTAGCATGATAATGGTTAACTATCTGCCTATATGTCTCAGACACACAGGATGAGGGGCAAACTGGAGATGCTGATCAGATGGCGCATTCTACACGGTTGAGTCTGTGTGTGTATATAAGGTTAAAACAGTAGTGCTCGGGTTTTGCACTAGCGCTTACTAGATTCACAAATTGCAAAAATAAAAACATATCTTGTGCAAACAAGTCGAGATTGGCGAAAATAAATGGGCCAAAAATCTTTATTTAAGTACCATTTCAGATACATGTATCTGCCACTGTTATCTAACCACTTTTCATAATAATATACGAAATGATGCCACCCTGGTTACCATCTGTCATCCTTTCATCCATTATCAGTAAGACACATAGTCCATCAAGTAAGGGTACATCAAAGCACAATGTACCTTACAAAGAAGCTAGAGGGCATATGACGTTTGTCTGGCCATGTGCTCAATTAGCCGATCAGACTCCGTACGTAGGTGAAATAAACATTGACCTATGAAAATACATTTTGCAACCTTGTGTTTGTGTTAGTGTCTGTGTCATACCATGTGTTGTGTTGTTGACAAACTTGTAAATACATGTAGTCTCTGTAATCATGGCACAAAAGGATAAAGACTCAATTATACATGCTTCAGTGAAGGTTAGTTCTTTCATTTTAAGTCAGATCTAATAATGATTTTTGTTTACGGATACTGAGCATCATTAACAGTTTTGTATCTTGATTAATTAATGATTGTTACACACACAAAAATATTGCAAAAGCAGCTTTAAATACCCCCACATAAAGTACACAAATGTACTCTACTGATGTTTCTTTAAAGTATGCCTTTATTAAGTGGATATTTTACTTCAAGCGTTTCAGGGCCAATATACATGGTAGCATGACACATGGCATGATAACCTCTTAACCCTTGTCCTGCTGAATAAATTAAGATGCCACGCCCACCTCAAACTGTCAGCCAATCAGATTCCTTGATCCAGATTGTTGACAAATTCACATACTAAATGGCAAACAGTTCAGATTCAGATCAGTTGGCTTCTTCAGAAGCCAACTGATCTGGATCTACACTGTTTGCAAAGGCAGGGTATATCCGGTTTCAGCAGGACAAGGGTTAATACTTTTTGGTTGCAAGTGTTTTATCTGGTGCCATATTATAAATTTGGCCATTTCTTATGTGATGGCTTATTTTTATTCTTCAGATTATCTATATGTTGTTGTCACTGCGCTATAACGCTAGAATTAAGGTGAAGACCTACACAGATGAATTAACTCCCTTGGATTCTGCTTCATCTATATTTGCTGGAGCGAACTGGTATGAGAGAGAGGTTTGTGTTTTTCTTTCTTCTTATCACAGAGCACTGTCCTAGTGATCTCAGTATGACTTAAATAATGTTGAAAGGGACTTACAACATCAAATCATCATCTTGTGCATAGACAGTAGATATGCACCATGCATAATCTAAGAAAAGGACCCTTCTAATCCGATCAGACAAAGCAGATTGTCAGGTTGTTTTGAGTCCACAAGGCAGGGTGGACTGTGACTCAGCTCCTGCCATCTCAATGTTTTAGTTCCATGTGAAATGTCTGGATGCTGCAAACTCAGAAATAACATTTCATATACTCTCTTGAAATATCACAAGCGAATAGAGAATAATGAGAAGATTACCTTATTTACCCTAAGTATACCACAATCTCTTTATAACACTATTGTTGGGGTACATAGCCTAAAAACCGTGTTAGTTAAACAACTGCGTTATATCCAAACAAAAAAATGTATAGATTATATTGAAAAATGACCATTTATGGTCATTTTTCAATATAATCTATACATTTTTGGGATCCATCTTGGAACATCCAAAACTGTATTATAACAAACCGTGTTATAAAGAGGTTGAAGTGTATTTAACTCCTTACCATACTTGTCCTAAAATTTGAAGAAGTCTATTTTACTACCTGTTCATGGGTCTGAAATAGTGCTTGAGTGGCAAACACTGTAGACCCTGTTCAGATGCTGCATTCTGTGGCATCTGATCTGGGTCTACACTGTTTGCTGAGGCCACTGCTTGTGGAGACCTGTCTGTCCCAGTATTTAGGATTATTACAGTATGCACAATAATTTACCCCTCTCTGAGACTGAGTGAATTCAGCAGACAACAAATTGGTGATTATTTCTTATTTTCCCAAAAAATAGATTCTGACATTTCATGCAAATCACCTCCTCTCGAAAAGTTGGTTTTCTGGGGAAAATAAAAAAAAAAGTATCTCACAATGTTGCCTGCTTTAATTTTACCCGCAATGCTAGATGTTAACTGTTAAGGAGAATGGATTAACTTTCAAGGGAGGCAACTCCGTTAAAATGGTTTGGTTTCCCTTCTGAAAAGGGGGGCTACTCTAAAGAGAGCAAAGTCTTTCAAAAGGAGATTGATTTATAGGAAACAGGAAGTCACAAAAGTTGTCTCTGTTGTCAAAATCACAGAAAAACTACTAGTGTACCCAGTTCCCTTAAGTTTGTTTGTTGGTCTGACTTGTTCATTTCATGATTGGTCCATTTTAGCCCATTTATACTAAACAAGGGGGGAAACCTACGTTATTTCTAACAGTGAAAAAGACTTTAGATTTTTTGAGAAAACGGTCTGTTCACACCGGTTAGTCGATTTACCATTATTTTCAATGTTTAAATGAAAATACGAATAAGCTTAGTGTATGCAACAAGGATGATAATATACTTATATTTGCAGATTTGATGAACTACTGTATTATCATTGAGAACACTCAAGCACAGTATTTTAATAACCTTACAAGAAATTGTACGCGAGTGTTCTCAACAATGACAATAAACTCATGCATCAAGTTTGCCAATTTAAATGACTTGCTTCTTGCTTCATACGCTGAGCCTATCCTGGCTTTTTGTCAAAAAAATGGAATAGCAAACAAGTGCAACTTACTGCTTATACAGGCCCTTTTCTCAACAATCTATAGCCCTTTTCACTGTTATATATGACATAGCTTATACACTGTGCTAAAGTACAGCAGGGTTGTGCAATTATCAAATTATATCACTTGTCCACTGGCAAGTAAATGGTCAAAAACCACTTGTCCACCCAAAATTTACTTGCAAGAAAATTGACATTTTCTTATTTCTCGAAGAAAATATATGTTGTGGGTACTCATTAGAAGTGCCTTATCGAGGCACTTCTACCAAAACTGTTTGGACTGGTCCATTTCCTATAGTATGGTTCTGGTTGTTTTATTATTACTACATGTACATTTATAGAAATTCCTTATTGAATGAAGCAAACAGTGTAGACTCTGATCAGATGCCACATTCTGTACCATCTGATCTGGGTTGGCACTGCCAATTACCCATTTGGGGTTATACTGTCTGCAATAAAGAGACATCCACTAATATAAATTATATTTGGCATTCTTTACCAGAGAGACTGCTCTTCAAGAAGGAAATCAGTTCCGAAATAGGGGCTTCTGTTTAAGGAAAGAATTTGCTCCTGCTGGGAGCAAATTCTATCATTTAAGAGTAGCCCATATTTAGAAAAAAAGTTTGGAAGGATTTTTCAAGATTTTTCCTGAGTGTGCATTTCATTCTGGCTACGTCACAATTATGTATGTCCATTTCAGATATGGGATATGTTTGGCGTGTATTTTTCTAACCACCCAGACTTGCGGCGGATCCTGACAGATTATGGCTTTGAAGGTCATCCATTAAGAAAAGACTTTCCTCTTTCAGGCTATGTAGAGGTGAGAGCAACTATATAATTCTTAGCTTTGTATGAACCAAATTTTAGGGGTAGGGCATAAGGGTATGTGGTTCACGTTTTTGTCCAAAATAACTAGATGTGTGTAAATTCCTGTATACTTCATGTAATGCCCCACCCAATGCCCTCTTTAAAAAGGGGGCTTAAATAAAATGTTAACATGCTTAACCCTGGTCCTGCTGAACCTGGATATTCCCTGCCTTTGCAAACAGTGTAGATCCAGATCAGTTGGCTTCTTCAGTATTAAGTATTCATTTAGTACATGTATGTGAATTTGTATCAACAACCTGGATCAAGTAATCTGATTGGCTGAATATTAGAAGTGGGCATGGCACCTTGATTTATTCAGCATGGCAAGGGTTAAAAGGGTGAATAAATGGACAAGGAGTACAGCCTGCTGTACAAGCTTGATAGGAATGGGGATGTCGGGGTTGTTGAAAACTTGAAATTTCATGCCCGACTTATCCATTTTCCTGAGGACAAGTAAGGAATTTCAATTTACTTGACTTTATAGCTACATAAATACCTAAAAAGATAACTTAGATTATGAGATACTTGTATATATTTTTCCTGTTTCTTCAAGAAATATATATTGTAGGAGTACTCCAGAAGTTATCAGTAAGTACATTTTCTGAGAAAGGGGATATGTCATGAAGTATGCAAGAGGAGTTACGTAACTTGTCCTAAACATTGCTGCAGTGACGGTAAACATGTGTTCCATGTTTCAAAGTAATCCTTCAAGCATACTAAAAGTTATAGGAAAAAAGTCCAGGCTGTCACAGGAAGAGACTTTGGACGTGACAGAATGCAGTGCAGAGGCCTTGTGAAGGAAGAGTGCAGAGGACTTCTTAAGGTGGAGTATTTGGTGATAATTCTAGGATAATTTTCTTATTTCATACAAACATATGTTGTAGGTACTCATTAGAAGTGCCTCGGCAAGGAGCTTCTAATGAATAATCACAACATGTTTTTATTGAAATGTGATGAAAATTTTCTCAGAATTATCGTCAAATACTCCTCCTGAACAAGTCCTTTTGATAGTGATTCCGGGGATGGTTGGGTGATGCAAAGGTGTCGTGTATCTTGAGTCACCGGGGCGTCCATTTGATATTGGCTTACATTTGGGCAAGGCCTGCTGTCCTTGCAGCAGGTAAGGGTAGGGGAATGTTTTTATTATGCCCCCGCCATTTTCATTGGGGGTGGGGGGGGCATATAGTATCACTGCTCTCCATATGTACTGTACATCCGTCCCATTCGTCCCATCTGTAAGTAACAAAAATGGTGTCCCTTGATATCTTTTGAAAAGATTAGTATATTGGAGAAAAATTTTATACACAGGTATATAATCATAAAAAGTAGGCCAAGTTTGATTTAGGATAAAATCCACCTATTTTTAATTTTAGCAGAGTTGCCTCTCTTGAATAAAATCCACCAGTTATTTGGGGAGTTACAGCTCTTTTTCAATGTTGGAAAAAATAGTTTCCGCTTGATACGAGTCTTTTGAAAACATTAGTGTATTGGAGTCATATTAAATACACAGGTATATAATCATAAAATAGAGGTCAAGTTCGATTTAGGGTAAAATCCACCCATTATTATGGGAGTTACAGCCTTTTTTCATCTTCAAAAAATGTTTTCCTTTCGATATTTTTTTTTAAAAAAAAACATGTATTGGATTCATATTTTATACACATATATAATCATAAAATATAGGTCTAGGGTAAAATCTGCCAATTGTTATTAGAGTTATGGCCCTTTTCAACTTCATTTTTATTGCACCTGCTTGTAGCAGGGTGCGATATAGGCGTCCGATTTTCCGTCCGTCCGTCCGTCCGTCAGTCCGTCCGTCCGTCCGTCTGTCAACATTTATGTCGACGTTCGACATTTATGTCAAAGTTAGTATTCTAATCAACTACAAGACTAAACAACCATCAAACCTTGCATGAAACACCTCCCTGACCTCCTGACTTTGCGACATAGGCGTCCGCTTTTCCATATGTCTGTCCATTTGTCCGTCCGTCTGTCAACATTTATGTCGAAGTTCGACATTTATGTCAAAGTTAGTATTTTAATCAACTACAAGACTAAACAACCATCAAACCTTGCATGAAACATCTCCCTGACCTCCTGACTTGGTGACATAGGTGCCCACTTTTCCATTCGTCTGTCCGTCCGTCCGTCTGTCTGTCTGTTAACAGTTCTGTTATGTCGAAGTTCGACATTTATGTCAAAGTTCGTATTCTAATCAACTACAAGACTAAACAACCATCAAACCTTTTATGAAACATTTCCCTGACCTCCCGACTTTGCGACATAGGTGCCCGCTTTTCCATTCATCTGTCTGTTCATCCGTCCGTCTGTCTGTTAACTGTTCTGTTATGTCGAAGTTCGACATTTACGTCGAAGTTAGTATTCTAATCAACTACAATTCTACAACAACCATCATACCTTGCATGACACATCTCCCTGACCTCCTGACTTGGCAGGTATGTTGACCCAGTGACCTTGACCTATATTTTGCGCTCCATTGACTTTGACACAATTTACGTTGACGTTCCAGATCTTCTCAACTATAAGGCGTACAACTACTAAACCTTGCATAGTGCTTCTCCTAGATGTACTGACTTGGCATATACCTTAACCCGGTGACCTTGACCTATATTTTGCGCTCCAGTGACTTTGATATATTTTGCGTCGACGTTCGATATCTCCTAGACTATAAGGCCTACAACCATCAAACCTTGCATAGTGCTTCTTCTCAATGTACTGATTTGGCAGATACCTTGACCTGGTGACCTTGACCTATATTTTGGCTGCAGTGACTTTGACATAATTTACGTCAATGTTCCAGATCTCCTCAAGTGTAAGACCTCTAGCCACCAAACCTTGCATAGTGCTTCTCCTAGATGTACTGACTCGGCAGGTATCTTGACCCGTGACCTTGACCTATATTTTGCGCTCCAGTGCCTTTTACACATTTTACGTCAACGTTCAATATCTCCTCAACTGTAAGGCCTACAACCATCAAACCTTGCATAGTGCTTCTTCACAATGTACGGACTCCGCAGGTACCTTCACTGGGTGACCTTGACCTATATTTCGCGCTCCATTAACTTTTACACCTTTTACATCACCCTTCCATATGTCCTCAACTGTAAGGCCTTCAACCACCAAACCTTATATAGCACTTCTTCTCAATGTACTGACTCGGCAGGTACCTTGACCTGGTGACCTTGACCTATATTGTGCACTCCAGTGACTGACACATTTTATGTTGATGTTTGGTATCTCCTCAAATATAAGACCTACAACCACTAAACCTTGCATAGTGCTTCACCTCATTGCACTGGCTTGGCAGGTACCTTGACCCGGTGACCTTGACCTATATTTGACACATTTTACGTTAATGTTTGATAACTCCTCAACTATAAGGCCTACAACCACCATACCTTGCATTGTGTTTCTCCTTGATGTACTGAATTAGCAGGTACCTTGACCCGTGACCTTGACCTATATTTCATGCTCCAGTGACTTTTACACATTTTACGTCAACGTTCCATTATCATTGGGCTGTATGATACGAAAAGTCAGTGCTGAAGATATAGCCATTAGAGGGAATGGGACTGGCCTGGAATATATGTGCCCCACTAGGCACTTTGTCTACATTTTTTTCAACCCAGTTTTCCAAGTAAGCACTGCTAAGAATGAAATAAACTTATTTAATAACCACGTTCTGATTGTGGCTCCCGTGACTTTTGCCCCAGCAGGTGCGATGACGCCTTCCGCGGAATTCTTGTTTTTTTTTCAAAATACCGATATGCAGGTGAGGATCTGTGTCATACTGACGCATTTCTAGTTTTTTACTGACAATTTCTTCTATCTCTCTTCTCCCTTTCTCTCAGAAACAACCAAAAATGACCTACAAGGGTTGATGTGTTGTTAAACCCCCCAACACAATCAAATGATAGTGATTCCTATATAGCCACATTAGTCGTTTTTTTTGGAGCTTAATTGAAAAAAAAAAATATGTAAATGAAATACTACTATTACCTATCTACAGTTTATTTTACTCTTAAAGCACCAAGCAAAAATTGTAGCAGATGACATTCTAATTTTTTTTTCTCATAGAAAATAAGTCTTGACATTTCTTGTGAAGCATCTGCTAAGCAGATGATTTAAATGAAATGTCAACTTGTTTTCTATAAAAACTAAAAGAAATAAATAAATAAAATTAGAATGTCTGCAGAGGACAATGTCTGCAAAGGAGTTTCTATTTTTTTTTTTTACTTTTTTTTTCATTGAAAAAAGTTGGCATTTTATGTAAATTCAGACAAATCATATGAAATGTCAGCTTATTTTCTATGAAAAATAAATACATTTGTTGTCTGCTGCAGCTGTGCTTGGCACTTTAAGGGTTAAAATGTAATGTGCAAAAAGGTTGTTAATGCCTTATGGCAGCAAAGAATATGACATATTCTAACATAGCGTGCCTACATAGGCAATGGAGAGAACCGTGATTTATTCTACAACAAATCTTGTAGAGTAATAAATCACAGTTTGTCAGCCAGTTATAAGAAGATAAATCAGTCGCGCTCCGCACTCGTGATTTAGAATCTACTTTACAACTGACCTCCAAAAAGTGATTTATTACTCAACAAATCACTGCTGAAGCTGATCTATTTCTTAAATATTCAAAGTAATTATGGGCCCAGTTGTTCAAAGCATCGTTAGCTTAACAAGCTCGTTAAGTGTCATTTCGTTAACTGTTTCAGCAGATTCAATATACAATATTCTGATATTTTTTGCTGAAAAAATGTGACTGCAAAAGCTGCTCACATTTTTTCAGCAAAACATTTCAGCATATTTGCATATCACTCGATGTAAATTTTAACGAATCGTTAACTAACAACATCGTTAGCTTTGAACAACTGGGCCATGGTGTATATTATCTTACAGGTGAGGTATGATGATGAAGTGAAGAGAGTAGTGGTAGAACCTCTTGAATTATCCCAAGAGTTCCGAAAGTTTGACTATAACCATGCCTGGGAATCATTCCCTAAATACAGATTATCAGAAGAAACAGAAGAAGAAGTAAAAAAAATAGAAGAACCAGAAAAGAAATAAAACTGTTCTTAGTTTAGCATAATTGAAATCATTAATAACTTGTAGAAAGCTTATCCCAAAATCAGTAGTTGGCAGATTTATAATACAGCTTGTACTTTTTCCAAGAAGATAGAGTTTGACATGTGAAATGGAGATGATTCACAAGATGTTAAACCGTGTTTTCTTGGGAAAATAAGAAAACTTTTTTAAAATGTCATCTGTTGTTATTTAAAGGCTCCATATTCCTCAAAAATAGACATTTTTTTTCTATCCAAGAAAGGTTTAATAAATTGATATATAGTATTAATAAGATCATAAAATGTGGCATCTGACAGCCTTTAAAATTTCAGTCTCTCATTTTTGAACTGGATCAAAAATGAAGTGATTTTTTTAGCGTATATTTGAATTAATGTTGGCAACATTAAATCAGATACAATAAAAAATAATATCATTTTAAGAACAAGAGACTAAATGAAATTTTTAAGGCTGTCAGGTGCCATATTTTATGATCGTATTAATGCCATATATCAATTTATTAAATCTTTTTTGGATAATAAAATGTCTATTTTTGAGGAATATGGCACCTTTAAATATATAAATATTCTGTCTTAACTCAAAGCACCAGTCACAACTGCAGCAGACAACTTTTTGAATACATGTATTCTGAAATTATTTTGTAGAGAAAATAAGACATAAAATTTTATGTGAATCATCTATGCAGATTATTTGCATGAAATGTCAAGCCTTCATTTTCTTTAAAAAATAAATCAGACATGAAATTTCATGTGGCTTATCTGCCATGCAGATGATTCATATGAGATGTCAAGCCTTCATTTCTCTTGAAATAATACAGTCGACTCTCGTTACCTCGAATTCCAAGGGACTCTCTGAAGTACTTAGAGATATCCGTACATCAACATATCAGATTTGCAGAATTAAGGAAAAAATGAATAGAACAGCAACATTTAACAAATGTATATGTGATTTGACTCCTGAAGTTAGAGATATATTGAAAATATTGTGGAAAAGAGGAGAAATTGCTCCTTAGGAGCAATTTCTCCTCTTTTCCACAATATTTTGTTACCTGTTGTTAGATTTTCATGTTTAAGCAGGGACCAGATTATCGCTTCGAGATAAGGGGTTTTTCGAGATAAGTGAGTTTGAGAGTCAGCTGTATTAAACAGTTAAGACTTGTCTGCTACAATTTTACTCGGAACTTTAAGGGTTGAGCCTACTGTGCATATATGAATAGCATAGGTATGCACCAGTTATGTTTGTTGGTCTTTGTTTACAGTTTAGATTTTGATTTTGCCAAGTTCAAGTATTGTTCTTGTAAAGATACAATGGCCTGCTAAATCAGATTGTGACATTGAGGTTGGGCTTTGATCCCTACTGGGTTCAGCAACATTCTGTTGTGGAGATTGATCATGAAATATTTTCTGCACAGATTCTCTCCCTTCTACAAATTCAAGAAGGTCAGTTGTCAGATTCTGGCAAAAGAATGTGCTCAAGAAGTTCTTAACTGCTTAGAGGACTGTGCCTGTCCAGGAAAAGTGTGGTGTATGTAAACTAATCGGCTCGATATGACCATAAAAGTGTTAACTGATCCGTAGAACTCCAAGCCAACCAAATACATGAAGAGTCCATTTAAATGGTTCCAAAATTGTGGTCTTTTAAAGCAGATGGTCACTTATCTTTATCACATACCGGTATCTCCAGGTAAGGCACTTTTTATCAGCCGAATAGTGGATGTTTTATTCCTACATGAAAACACATGTTGTGGACATCTGCAATGCATTTTCATGGAGAAAAAGAGTACCCACAATGTGTTTTGTGGTGAAATAAAATTATATGGATAACCCTCCTAACTTGAGCCATGTAATCACCTAGTTACATGTTTATGTGGTCCCCTAAAGCGCACAGCAAATTGTAGCAGATGCCATTCAATTTTTTTTTCTTTGCTTTTTGTATTTTTTTTAGTAAAAAAAGACTTGTCATTTCTTGCAAATTTTCAATTTTAATGAAAAAATGTCTTATTTTCTCAGAAAAATAAAGCAAAAAAAAAAAAAAAGTGTGCTGCACTTGTGATTAGGCTTTAGGGATTAACAAAGGGTGGTCTCTTAAAAGATGTGATCTTTGGGACAGCTTTGACTGCATGCCATAAGGCAAGCTTTCAGATTAGTTAGGGTGTAAGCTTGTTGGTATTTCACATGTTGGATCCACAGAAAATGCAAAGAAAATGTTTTGTCTTTTTTTTTTTGTCTACCTTTAACCTCTTTCTTGCTGAACACGGCATGCCCTGTCTTAGCAAACAGTGTAGATCCAGCTCAGTTGGCTTCTGAAGAAGCTAACTGATCTGGATCTGCACTGTTTGTCATTAAATGTGTGAATTGCTATCAAAAACCCAGATCAAGTGATCTGATTGGCTTAAAATTAGTAGGTGTGGCATCTTGGTAACATTACTTTAAGAAATAGGGCTAGGAAAGACAATGTCTTGTCTGCTTTTGTACATTCATTATTCAATGACCAGGTGTCATCACAGCTCCAGGTTAGAGGGGTATCAATATTTTTTTCTTATTTCTCCATAAAAACATATGTTGTGCTATTCATTAGAATCGCCTTGTCAAGGAGCTTCTAATGAGTACCCTTAACATATGTTTTCATGGAGAAATAAGGAAAATATCTCTTTTGGTTAAAAAAGACTGTCTTATTTGGAGCTATGATTTTGTTAAACTGGTACACACCTGTTCATCATGAAAAGGGCGGGCCCCCATAGCCTTGTAGATAGGAGAGTTGACTCTTAATCCATTAGGTTTCTCACTGCTGTGGTTCGAGCCTCGCTCTGGTCACTTGTGGGAAAGCCAAGGTCTGCTTACGGATGGTCAGGTGGTTTTTCCCCGGGTTCTCTGTTTTACCCCACCTTTGATGAATGATCGTCTCGATATAAGTGAAATATTCTTGAAAAGGCCATAAAACCCAAATAAAAAAAATCGTCACGAAAACATACCTATATAATTTTGACCCCCTTAAACCCACATTATATAGTAAAACTGGGGCTTACAGGGGTATACATTATTTTATTTATTTATGCTCAAAAACATAGATTGTGGTTACGCGTTAGAATCACCTCGGCATGGCAGTTCAAACGAGTACCCACAATTTATGTTTTTAGCAGAAATACGAAAAATATCGGAATTTTTATCTGAAAACTTTCAGTTTTTTGGTGTTGAAATTTTCTGTATATTTGAATAGGCGTGTTTTCGTAATGATTCAGTATATTCGTTATTTGCTATACGAGCCCTAACACGAGAAAACAATAACTCGTGTACCGACAAAACGGGCCCAAATCAGCCTACACAGTAGCACAAACTTATCACAGTCTTCGTTGTCTGCTCACACGATCATTGGAAACTGTAGAAATACTGATGCACAGAGGTGCTAATCCAACAGTATGAAATTTGCTGGGTGATTCGAGTCTTATGCTTGGCAAATGTTTCAGTCCTTTCATCCCTACAGACCAATATTGATACCTTTACAAACAGGGTAGATCCAGATGAGATGGCTTGTAAAGAACCATCTCATTAGGATCAACACTGTTTGCCATTCTGTTTTTGATTTTTGGCTGAAACTCCTGTTTGCAAAAATGGGCATGTCCATATTCAGAGAAAGAAGAGTTCATTTCAAATTCATGGGTGAAAGAGCCAAAGTATTTTTACATTTCACCATTGACTGCACATCCACATCACTTCAATGGTCAGTATAAGAGCTCAAAAGAATACGTACATCAACCTCCTCTTTTAACTGTGTCTGTCCAGTTCAAAATGTGCGTTTCAACAGAAGACTGAAATTTTTATTTATGTTTATTGTTTTAGTGGAAATAACAAGGGGAGATTGAAATATGCTGAATGAACCTTATTTGAAATAAATGGTGGAAAAAAATACATGTGTGTTGTGTTTATTTTAATACGAAAGAATACTTGAACACATGTAACCATTACCCTATTAATATACTGTAAAATTCAGCTATTAAGACCATTCAAAATTAAAACCACTCCAATTTTAAGACTAGCAAACAGTGTAGACCCTGATCAGATGCCGAGTTCTGCGACATCTAATCTAGGTCTATACTGTTTGCTTAGCCAGACTGTCCGAATACGTAGAGTAAGTACAGTAATATGATTAACCCCCATCAGAAATCCTCCTGGATCCGTCTCTGTGAGTTCCACATGGATTTTGAGTTTGTCTCGAGACAGTGATCTCTGTTGAGTTCTACAGAGTTCAGGCGGCTTTGTATTGACTGATACAACTGAACCACAACATCAGGGGCCAGTTGTTGAAGCATTGTTAGCTTAACAAGCTTGTTAACTGTTGTAGCTATTTTCAAATACATTGATATTTTCCGTGCAAAATTGAGAGTAGATTAAAGTGTTCACATTTTTTCAGCATTTGCCATATTTTAAGATAGAAATTTTAAAGCCACGTTAGCTAATAACTTCATTAAGTTGTGAACAACTGGCCAGAAAACTTCCTTCGGACGTGTGCACCCAGTGAAGATTCAGATTAATCTGTGCATTCACGCAGTATGATCATAATCTTCACCAGACATATTTTGGATAGCGCACAGTCATATTGGAATGATATATGGCATCTCATCTAATGAACATTTATTACAAATAAGCCAGCACAAGACAAAACCTACCATAAGACCTGTGTGACCAGCAAAGACTCAGATCAGCCTGTACATCCACCCAGTATGGCAAGAGTTCTCGTTCCTCCTGCTTTGGATAGCCAGGAGGCTGTATAAGGCGCATCTGATCAACAAAGACTCTCGGATGCGCAGGCTGATCTTAGTCTTTGCTGGGCGCACAAGTCTAATTGTAGGTTTTGTCTTGCTCTGGCTCAAGTAATAATAAGAAGAATAATATGCACTAAACAAGTGTCACTTTTACATTAAACTCTTGTATCATTCAGAGCCAAACTCCATGATGCAGTTGGTAGCTTATCTGGCCCCGAGGTTATATAACATTTTTTCATGCTCAACTCGGCTGAGCATGAAATTTTCTCTGCTAATAAATATGAAAATGCCAACAAAAGTTGGCATTTTCATATTTATTGGCAGAGAAAATTACATGCTTGGCTATGTTAAGCCAGAAAGTTTTTGCAATTGTTAGTAATTTGAGATTTATTAGCAGGACAAATTTCATCCTCAGCTGAGTTGAGCATGAAAAAAGTTTTATAACCTTGGGTCCTGACTGCAGATCCAGGGATCACAAGTTCCAATCCTAGCTTAGCCACATAACTTCCGTGGTTATTGATCATTCTCCCCCTTCCGCTGGTTCAAGAAGGACAGTTGTCTGTTTTCAAGAAGGGCAGTTGTCAGTTTCTGGTGAAAGAATGTGCACAATACTGGTGAACTGCTTAGAGGACTAAGTCTGCCCAGTAAACGTGTGGTTAGGTAAACTGACCGCGCTCGACATTGGGTTGACTGGGCCATAAAACTTCAACACAAAACAAAAACAAACAGTTGTCTGTTACTGGCGAAAGTATGTGCACAAGTTTAGAGAACTAAGTCTGCCCAGGAAAAGTGTGAGCAGGTTAACTGACTGGCTCGACATGACCTTAACAGTGTAAACTGGGCCGTAAAACTCTAACTCCGACTCACTCAAGTACCGTTCTGTAGAAAAATGGCTGTTTCCGTAATTGTGGTATTTCAACGTTTTATCAAAAAACACACAAAAACTATGTTTTATTTTCATTCTGATTTAAATCCATCATGAATAATATTCAATAATATTCTCAGATACGGAGGTTTATGATGGAATATGATACATTTTTGGGGAGATTTTAAGATTTTTTTTTATTTCAAATCAATGTTTGTTTGGAGCTTTCATTTTATTTTTTCGTGTCTCTCATGTCCCATATCCCTTTTAAGCTTTAGTACTGTGCAGGGTAAATTTAGAGCAGATGAAAGATAGTGACTTTTTTCTTATTTGTTTTTCACAAAAATTAGGTTTGACATTTCATTCAAATAATCTGATGTAAAGTCCTATACTCTGTGGGAAAAAGGAGAAATATTTTAAAATTTTGCCTGCTGTTACTCATGATCAGCAGGTTAAAGGTTAATAGACAGGTGGATTGTTTTCAATTTCAAACCTTTTATTGGCTTGTGCTAAGCCAGTCCTCCCCGCATTTTCTGTGAGCAGTCTAATAGACTGATAAAAAGTTTGCTACATTGTTTCTAGAGCTTCCTACGCTAATTCTTAGGGGTTTATACCCATTTTAGACTGAACTCCCCGCTGTATATTGGAAGGGTCCAGTTTCAGTTTTAGGTATGTGACGCTATCCTAGTAAGCATTCTTTATAAATCTACAGCGGGCCCGTAAGAGTAGCTCACGGCTAATAACGGCCCGCTATAGATTTATAAAGAATGCTAGCAGAGCTGTTCCTTGAGAAAAATGGCTAAACTATTTGCAAACAGTGGGGACTCTGATCAGACGCCACATTCTGGGTCTGCACTGTTTGTTTATTGCCCTTTTAGGGGTCTCCAGACTAAAATGGGTTAAATACAAATATATCATTTTGTTCAAGGACATAATCCCAATCCCCAGTACTCTGCTTCATACTGCAAAAACACCTCAGAAATTATTAGAGAACTTGGGAGGGGGCTGGGGAAGGCTAAAAGACGGGGAAGTTCACATGATAGTCATACTATTATTCATAGCTCTATATAAAATGGGTATCAGGAAATATTTTCCTTATTTCTCCTAGTAAACCTATGTTGTGGGTATTCATTAGAAGCGCCTCGGTGAGGTGCTTCTAATGAATACCTACAACATATGTTTTCATGGAGAAATAAGAAAAGTATCAACAGTTTTTGTTTAAAAATCGCCTTATCTGAAGTTGTGGTGCCATGAGAAGAAGATTTGTAGTAGTTTGAGACCAGGCCCCGAGGTTATAAAACATTTTTCATGCTCAACTCAGCTGAGCATGAAATTTTCTCTGCTAATAAATATGAAAATGCCAAGGATTGTTGACATTTTCATATTTATTATCAGAAAAATTTTCATGCTCAGCTATGTTTAAAAGCAAGAAAGAACTTGGCATTATTAATAATTTGAGATTTATTAGCCGTACAAATTTCTTGCTCGCTGAGTTGTGCATGAAAAAACTTTTATAACCTCGAAGCCAGCACACTATGTACTAGCATACCGTATTTACCCTGAATATTGGGACACCTTAAGGCTTAACTCCTTAACATACTTCCTAAAATTTGAATATGTTTATTTTACTGCCTGTTAGTGTTCTAAAAGTCTGCTAGCTGAATGGGGAATAGCGTAGACGCTGATCAGACACCGCATTCTGTGGCATCTTATCTGGATGTACACTATTTGCTTAGGCCTGATTGTTTGTGTTGAGGTTTTACGGCCCAGTCAACCCGATGGGGTCATGTCGAGCGCGGTCAGTTTTCCTAACCACACATTTACTGGGCAGGCTTAGTCCTCTAAACGGTTAACCAGTATTGTGTACATTCTTTCGTCAGAAACTGACAACTGCCCTTCTTGAATCAGCGGAAGGGAGAGAATGACCGTAGAAAATATTTCATGATCAATCTCCACGAAAGAATGTTGCCGACCTCGGCGGGGGTTGAACCCGCGACCTCCTGGTCTCCAGTCGGACGGCGCATCCAACTGAGCCACCGAGGCCGGCTTAACATACTTCCTAAAATTTGAATATGTTTATTTTACTGCCTGTTAGTGTTCTAAAAGTCTGCTAGCTGAATGGGGAATAGCGTATACCCTGATTAGACACCACATTCTGTGGCATATTTTCTGGATGTACACTATTTGCTTAGGCCTGTCTGTCCCAGTACTGATGGTTATTCCAGCAATCAAACAGTGTGAGTAGGTTAACTGACAGCACTCGACATGACCCTAATGGGTTGAATGGGCCGTAAAACCTCAATCCAAACTCAAATCCAACTTTGGGTTATAACAGCAGTTTAAACTAGACCTTTGTTCTAAGTCAATATGTCAAAAGAGAAGCTCATTTCGAATACATTCACTGTTGTGTGTTGTATATCACAAACTGAGCTATGAAACTGAAAAGGATTCAGAAATGAGCCATATGTCATACTGGGTATCAAAGCCGAACTCTAATTTTCCACAGACCTTTGTCTCTTTAAAACCCTTTAATCCTACTCTTGCTGAACACGACATGCCCAGTCTTAGCAAACAGTGTAGATCCAGATCAGTTGGCTTCTTCTGAAGCCAACTGATCTGGATCTACACTGTTTGTCATTAAATATGTGGATTTCTATCAAAAACTCAGATCAAGTAATCTGATTGGCTGGAAATTAGAAGTGGGCGTGGCATCTTAATTTATTCAGCATGACAAGGGTTAAGTGCAGGAGGCTCCCTTTGCCCTTTTCCTTATTTGCAGTTATGTCACACAAAAGGAGGACTTCCGCCAAGTGCCCTATAATTACCGTGTCCGTCCGTCTGTAATCAGTTTGTGAAAACCGCTATAACTTTTTAAACCGCCCAGAATAGTTTAATGATTTTCGGCAGGCAGATACACATTGACAAGACCTAACCAATGAAATTGTCAAACGTCAGATTGCTTAATATATATATAGCATCGCCGAGGGATGTCCGTCCGTAATCAGTTTCTGAAAATCCTTTTAACTTTTAAACCGCTTGGAATATTTTAATAATTTTTGACATGCAGATACATGTTGACAAGATCTAACCAATGAAATAGTCAAATTCTGGACTTCTTTATAACTAGCCTCGCCGAGGCGTGTCCGTCCATAGTATGTTTGTGAAAATATAACTTTAAAATCGCTTGGGATGTACGAGCCAGATAAAAGTCGACCGATTGAAAGATTGACTTTCCGAGAGTGCCCTATAATCACCATGTGAGTCCGTCTGTCTGTCCGTTTGTTCGTCAGTCCGTCCGTGGTCAGTCAATAAAAAATGCCATAGCGCATAAAGTGTGGGAATATTTTGATTTTTTTGACGTACTGAAAAATACCGACACGACCTAGCCAAAATTTTTGCCAAATGCTACTATTCTTTGACCAAGGCAATACCGAAGCAAAACAAAAAAGATATATATATATATATATATATATATATATATATATATATATATATATATATTATATATATATATATATATAATATATATATATATAAAGCGAAAATATTGAATATTGAAATCGCCGAATTTCATCAAACATACGTAACATTTTGATAAACTTTTGTATACACATTAATATTGACAAAATAGATACCGACAAGATCTCGCCAAAGGGTTTGAAAAATATCTATTTTCAATGAGCGAGCGAGGCAACGCCGAGACCAAAGTATGGAAATAGTCGTAGGTATTCAACAGTATGGAATATTTTCATAAACTATTGTATAGTCATTTATATTGACAAGATCTAGCCAAAGGGATTGCCATAAGCCCGAGACTAAGTAGAGGCACAGGCAGATAGTTAATTTAACAAGGTTCGTTGAGGTCGAATACAATAGCTTGCTTCGAAAGGAAGTATTGCATATGAAATTCAATATTCACGTCCACCGGGAAAAGGTGCTTTACAATGGTAGCTATTCCTCATAATTGTTCAGTTTAAGTATGGAAGCATTCAAAATCATGCTTCCTGTAAAATGAAGATCAGACGCCACAGGATGCAGCGTCTGATCAGTGTTCTACTACGAAAATTCATGGAAAATGCCACGAAAGAGAGAGAGAGAGAGAGTAAAAACATTTCAAGTGTATATTATTTATTGGTTTGGGGTTTGGTTAAATTAACAATATTGATTTAATTACGAATGTTCTAATTTTATGATGATTGCTATTATATAGGACGCTTTATGACATTTTGGGTCCAAAGAAGGCGTTACGTTATTCGAAAAAAAAAAAAATCGTGTTTAACCCATATAAGCCGAGCGTCACATCAGGGTCTACACTGTTTGCAATAACATTACAACGTTTCAATAATATAAGCAACTATCACGATTTCGGTAATCACCCATTTGACTATAAAATAGACCCTTCCAAAGTTCATGATGGGAGAGTTTATTGAAAATATTCAGGCGTAAATGGGTTAAACAATGACGTAATTCATGCACACCTGGTTAGAGAAACGTCAGGTAATAACCAAGATACAGATAGGTATATTGCACCCTCTTTATTGGCGGGATTCATAAAATGTTTGCTCCCCATCTCATCTGTCATGGGTCCGACGCGAAAAATAGCATATCCATGTCGTCAGATGTGTGTAGTTACCTCCTTTAAACAGTAAAACCTCTACAGTGTGGGTCTTCCTCGCGTTTATCAGGGTATAAACGAATATAAGTAACGCTGCTCGTTTTACATTTTTTGGACCTTTTTTTTTAAAACCCGTCCTTTAAAATAGCGATGTCCGGGCGGGTGGGCATCGGGCGGGCGGGCGTCGGGCGTCGTCCGAGGTTTACCTTTTGGTTAACCTTTTTTTCAAAGTTGTATGTTACCTTTATTCTTCAGTGGATTGCTTTCATATTTGCTAGGGATGAAGATGAGGACCAGTAGGTGTGTCACGTACAAGAGAGACAACTCTCAGTTTCTTCATTATGTACTTATCTCCCCTGATGTCCGTGGTTTACCTTTTGGTTGATCTCTTTTTCAAAGTTATATGTCACCTTTATACTTCATTGGATCGCTTTCATATTTGGTAGAGATGAAGAGGAGGACCAATAAGTGTGTGCTGTGCAAGAGAGACAACTCCCACTTTCTCTTATGTACTTATCTCTCTTGACATCTTCATATTTGGTAGGGATAAAGAAAAGGACCAGTAGGCGTGTAAGGTGCAAGAGTGACAACTCTCACTTTCTTCGTTATGTACTTATCTCCCCTGAAGTCGAAATCTTTTGCAGGCCATAACTCCCATACCGTTCGAGATAATTTGGTAATATTTGGTAGGTACTTATATCAGGTCAAGTAGAAATGTTGCTTGCAAGAAGGACAACGCTTGCTTTATATACTTATCTCACCTGAAACCAAAATCTTGTGCAGGCCATAATGTCACACACTGTTTGAGATAATTTGATTATATTTGGTAGGGACATATATCAGGTCAAGTAAGAGTGTCACACGCAAGAAGGACAATGTCTTTGTTCTTTTTTCAGGTTATCCCCCCTGAATGAATTGCTAAGCCAAATTCTTGTGCACTTCATAACTTTTTAATGGTTTGAAATATTTTGATAATATTTGGCAGAGGCAAAGGTAAGGGCCAGTAGATATGTCGCGTGTAAGACAACTATGACTTTCTTTGTTACGTTCTTATCACCCCTGAAGACAAAAGCTTGTGCAGCCAAAATTGATTTTTGGACGGGTTTTTTCAAAAATCTGCCCTTTAAAATAGCAATGTCAGTGCCGGCGGGTTTTTTGGGTCTCCCGAGGTTTACCTTTTCATTGACCTTTTGAAAAAACCCGTCCATAATGCCGTTAGGCATTTTTCTTGTTATACATCAAGAACATTCTAACCGGCCTTGGTGGCTCAGTCGGATGCGCGTCCTAGTGACGATCAGGAGGTCGCGTGTTCGATCCCCGCCGGGTCCGGCAAAGTTATTTCATGGAGATTGATCATGAAATATTTTCTATGGTTATTCTTTCCCGTCTGCTGATTTAAGAAGGACAGTTGTCAGTTTCTGGCGAAAAAATGTGCACAAGTACAGGTTAACCGCTTAGAGGACTAAGCTTGTCAAGGAAACTGACCACGCTCGATGTGACCTTTATGGGTTGATTGGGTCGCAAAACCTCAACTCATCAGAAAAACAGTCTATTTGTTTGCTTACAAAGCAAATTTCAATTCAAATTCTTTATTGCATACAATTTAGCTATTAAAGCTTACAACATGCAGAGCACTTATGAAACATACAAGAAGCGCATGGCACCTGGCACTTGAAAAGTACTATGCAGCACCAAAATATGACCATTTAACCCTTTGTACTCGAGACCGTAAAAGGGTAATTGGCAAACAGAGCAGACCCAGATCAGACCCGCAGAATGCGGCGTCTGATCAAGGTCTCCACTGTTTGCAAATACTTACGCCATTTTTCTCTAGGAATATGTAAATCTCATAACCAGGTGTACCTAAAATTGAAATTGGACTCTTCCAATATATAGTGTGGGAGAGTGTATTCAGTATACAATGGGTTAAAAAAATGAGAAAATAATGGTATAGAGATCAAGCGTTACTAGAATCAAAGTACTGAGTTTGTATAATGCTCCTGGCATGTTAATCAAGATTTTAACCCATTGTATACTAAATAAATTCTCCAACACTAAATATTGGAAGAGTCCAACTTCAATTTTAAGTACGTCGGTTTATAAGATTTACATATTCCTAGGGAAAATGACTATACTATTTGCAAACAGTGGAGACCCAGATCAGGGTCTGCACTGTTTGCCAGTTACCCTGTTATGGGTATCCCGATTACAATGGGTTAAAGTATACATTTGTTTTGTATGATTTTTTTTTTTTGTATACTGCCATCTTCTCTGAGAGAATATATCTAGAGCACATTTTTTCTTTTGTTTGTTGTTTATTTTTTGTCTTTTTTTTTTTTTTTTTTCTTATTTTCCTATCTACAGTCGAACTTCAATGGCTCGAACATCTTTGGGACCATAGAAAATTGTTCGAGACGTGGGTAGTTCGAGCCACTGAGGGTTAATCATGGTGCTAGGTCAGGAAGCAAATAGCGATAATTTAGGGAATTTTTCCTGGATTTTCTACACAAGAATTGTATGTTGTGTGTACTCATTAGAATCGCCTCGATGAGGCGATTCTAATGAGTACACACAACATCCAATTCCATGATAAAATAAGAAAACAAAATCCCTAAATATTTGTTTTCTTGAGCTATTGGAAGGATTTTGTGGGGACTGAAAAACGAGTTCGAAACATCCACGGTAAACGAGCCATCCGTGTTCGAGCCATTGAGGTTATACTGTATTCTGTCATCTAATGGTTGGCATTTAGTTTCCCATAGCTGGGTAAATGTGTATGGATATGAGTTAATTAACTCACACTATTTGCCATAATATTGGGACATTGTAAATGTTAACCATACATGTCATTACGTCTGAGCTGCAATCAGATATACATGCATCTAAAATTCTCAGAATGGGTGGCAAAGAACCTGATCAGGTGGTGCATTGTCTGGTCCTGGTACAAATGTAGGAAATGTGTCTCATCACGAAAACATGCCTATATAATACTGACCCCCTTAAAGCCCACTTTTAAATAGTAAAATTGCGGTTTACAGGGGTATATATTATTTTTCTTATTTCAGCTCAACACATAGATTGTGGGTACTCGTTAGCATCACCGAGGCGGTTCTAACGACTACCCACAATCCATGTTTTGAGCAGAAATATGAAAAATATCATTTTTTTTTATCTGAAAATTTTCAATTTTTAGAGGTGAAATTTTCTTCTATATATTTGAAAAGGCGTAATATTTTACGTAATGTGCTCAGGCCTAACTGACCCAGTACTTGGAGTAAATAAACTAATAAATTAGCCACAACTGGTCTGAATATTATCGTCTACAGACATATACATTCATTATGTGTTAATCAGGGGGATGGTCCTCCCTGGCCCTCTGTTTACCATAGGATGGGGAGAATAAATTGGTTACTATTAGGTAATTTGAAAGACAAAATGCGCATGATGGCTAAATCAACAAACGATTACATAATGAAAGAAAGAGAGGGCAACAATGAAAGAAAAATACACAAAGCAAAACAATGCAGTTTTGATACTAATGACCAATGTTTTCCTGTTAAAAAATATACATACTTTTTATGTCCATCACGAAAACATGCCTATAAAATGTTGACCCCCCCCCCCCTTAAACTCCACTTTTATACAGTAAACCTGGCCGGGGTATACATTATTTTTCTTATTTCTGTTCAAAAGCATAGATTGTGGGTACTCGTTAGAACCGCCTCGGTGAGGCGGTTCTAACGAATACCCACAATCTATGTTTTGAGCAGAAATGTAAAACATTTCAGAATTTTTATCTGAAAATGTTCATTTTTTTGTGGTAAACTTTTCTATATATTTGAATAGGCT